>JACTAT010000101.1:410075-584873 GCA_014526335.1 Chrysaora quinquecirrha
TTTACAGAGGAGAGTTGAAGATTTTAAGTCAACAATTTTCGCTGGTTGGACAATTTTTATCAAGAGAGTAAAACATTGAAAGAGAAGGGCATTGGACAGCAGATGATCTTTGGTTATTCGAACCTCGTGGACATAGCTGATGTTTGACAGATGGTCAAGCTTTGAGCTGGAAGTGAAATGTTTATATGAAAATTTTTAGGACTAGATGTTCTGCTGAGTTTCAGAGCGTCAACCTTGATCAGAGATGTGAAGTATTCATCTTTTTTCATCAAAGACTTTTGATGTGCTACGAATAATTATCAAGAAAGTGTTATTTTGAGGGGATTTTCTGATTTTTAGCAGCAGATGGTTTTGGTTATTCGAACTTCGTGGACCTAGCTGCTGAGTGACAGATGGCCAAGCTTAGAGCTGAAAGTGCAATGTTTATATGAAAATTTTTAGGACTAGATGTTCTGCTGAGTTTCAGAGCGTCGACCCTGATCTGAGAAGTGAAGTATTCATCTTTTTTCATGAGAGACTTTTGGTGTGCTACGAATAATTATCAAGAAAGTGTTATTTTGAGGGGATCTTATGATTTTTAGCAGCAGCTGGTTTTGGTTATTCGAACTTCGTGGACCTAGCTGATGAGTAACAGATGGCCATGCTTTGCGCTGGAAGAAAAATTCTTTTATGACAATTTCTAGGACTAGAAGTTCTTTCCTTTTTTGAGAAAGGTATTCTTCCTCCGAAGTATCGAATCACTGGCCTTAGTCTTATCTTTTGGTGCCCGGAGAAGACCAAAGGCTTTAAGTCAGAGACTTTTGATGTGCTACGAATAAATATCCGGAAAGCTTTATTTAGAGGGGATGCTTGATCTGAAGGTTTGTTAGCAGCAAATAGTCTTCGGTTACTTGTTCCTTCAGTTACTGGTTTAAACTTGTTCTTTCAAGACCAGGCCATCAATTAACTGGAAAATGGAGGGAATGTTTGAATCACAGACGAAGAGAAAATATCAGCGATTTCATGTTAACATTCCCATTTTTCAAGTGCAAGGAATATAGATCAAAGAATCAAAAACGTTTTGACGATTTTATAGTCACAGATACTCTTGTGATCCTCAAAGTAAGCACAAGCCGTCAACTTTGAGCTTGAAAGTGGAGTGAATGCTGAATCACAGACGGGAGACGTCAAGTTTACGGCTTGATTTGTCTCGAAGAATATTTATCTGCGAAACAAGATCTTCGAGTGAAGAATTAAGAAGCATCGAACAGTGCTGAGTCCTTCAAGTGGATATCAGTAACGTTTATCAAGCATTTGCTGACACTGGACAATTATCTGAACTGGTCCTTTCTTTATAGCTAGTTTATGAATTAAACTTTTGAACTAGCCTTACGCATTATGTTTTGAGGGGGGACTCATATTGGCGTAGAAGGCATGGTTCAAAGCGGTGAATCATCCTGTGTACCTACCACTGGAATTGCATACAGTGTCCTTTTGGCATTCTTGGCATCTCCGTGCCATATCCTGATAGTATGGGTTCTAGTGAAACGGTTTCGTGTAAGTATTCCCCGTTACAAGATCTTGGCTAGCCTTTCAATATCTGATTTGTCTCAATTTGCCCTGCCAGTTGTGTTGTTTGTTTTTGCCGGCATATTTAAGCCTGGGGTTTCGACGCTAGGCTGTCGAGTTATCCGTGGTTTGTTGACATTTAACGGTGCGTTTACACTAGTAGTATCAAGCTTAAGCATTGTGGCATTATCTTTTGAGAGGTATGTGGCATGTTTGTACTGCCTTCGTTATTATGCTATTTGCACTGACAAGCGTGCAAAGAGGCTTTTAATTTGCATTTGGGTGACTGGCCTAACTTGTGGTTGCTTAACTTTTATCCCGGAAAAAGAAACCAAGTTTCCCGCGATGGTCATTCCCAATACGTTGACAGTGAAGATTCTGTCGTTGATTACAATACTTTCCACGTCTTTGGTGCTCATGTTCGTGCAATACCGATTGTTTGTGCTCTCCAGTCAGAAAATCAAAGCAGAACCTGGTCAAGTTTTTGGACGAAAGTTGGAGGCATCTGATTTGAGGAAGCAACAGTTGAAGCTGGCGACTGTTGCAAGCGCTGTCGTTGCATTTTATGTCTTGTTTATGTCGCCTTTGGGTTTCTATTTCACGTATTCTGTCGTTTCAGGAAGGTACGACATGCAATGGATGAGAATTTTGATGTGTCTTGCATTCGTTAATAATTTCTTTGATCCTTTTTTGTATGGTTTTGGGATGCCAGACATTAGAAAACGAGTTTTGCAAGAGTTGAGAAATATCAAGCAACGTTTCGTGAATAGCAATGAAGTTTAATTTGCTTTGCAATAATGTCAATGGTTTAACCATTTATAATTTCAGTTGCTTTATGTGTCCTTGAAGAAGCATACAACAATAGTTGGAACTCGAATCTGGACTGAATGACCAAAGAGCCAACGACTTTTCTACTGAGCTAAAGAGCATAACGAAATCGCCAAGAACTCTCCAAGTTATACAGTCCAAGGGCCTTTGCACACTAGTGTACTTTTCCAAATTTTAGTAAGGATTAACAAATTAACACCTTTTTTCCTAGTGTGCAAGGACTTTTTTGCATTTTCTACTATCCATAAATTCTAGTAAGGATGAAACAGGCCGACTAATTAAATATGGGCAGCTCCCGAGCTGCCCTTATTTCTGCCAAATGTCATCACGGATTAATTTCTTGATCTGAAGCGACATTTTCTTGCTTTTTTCATTCGTTCTCGAAACGAGATGTCGGATGAAGAGTTTTTCATGCTTTTTTATGATTGTTTTTTATTTGCTGGAGCAAAGCGGCCAGGGCAGAATGCAAAGAATGATGTTGGTATTATCTGAATATGTTAGACTATCACTTTTACAAATGCAACAAGCGGCATTAAGGTTCTTTATTCAACAATATTCTCAACAGCTAAAGTCGGAGAACTCAGATTCTGAAATTTAATCCACGTCATTCACTAAATGTCGAAAATAGGCCATTTCAAAATAAATATAATTCAAGTTGATGGGGCATTGAGGGTGAAAGAAAGAAAGAATTCTTCTCAGACGTTACGGTGAACCCTATAAAGTCTGTCATCAGAAGTCGAAATGATTGAGAGAGACTATTTCAGGGCATCAGGAATTTATGGTCGGAACTGAATAATTAGCAAATGCGCCCCACTGTTTGGTAGAATTTTGGCAGAATTTTAGGTCTAGTGTGCAAAGGGCCCAAGGCTCTCCTCCCGTTTGACTCTTTAATATTTCAGCTATGTTGAGGGTTCTTCAGCATCATTCCTGTTTGTATATATTTGTCATAAATGGCGAACTCTAGGAAAGATTTTTCCTCAGGTGGCATCCCACGATGGTTAGGACTCGAACTTTGACTGAATGATGAGAGAGCCAATGACGATATTACTCTCCTGGACTTGCAGTCCAAGCCTTTCCTCCCGTTTGACTCTTTGGTGTTTCGGCTACATTGAGCTTTCTTCAGCACCATACATATATATTTATATGTATGTGTTTTGACTCCCGTTCTAATCCTATCTATTTTGTTATGCCTCTGGTAGAAAAATCCATCCCTGTGAGTTTTGCATTGTCTCGAGATTCTATAATCATGAAGAACTATTGCTTTGTTTGAGTGGATTCATCTCAACTCAATCATTGCCTGAGCTATAATTATCTTAGCTTTAATCTTCGCTGCGCAGGCGTAGCTTTTCTTTTGGGTATCAAGGGTCGATATAAAAGCAAACGTGCTTTTTATTTCCTGTTAATTTCGTGGAATATTAAACACTCTTGTTTCTACAATCATGGCCAAAGTTGTAGAGACACTTTGAAGATTGCAAAGCAGTTTCGCGTTTTCGAAGCCCGTTCTCCCCCACATCAATGTTGGAGAATAAATCTCATTCCTAAATGAAAGTTAATACACTTGTCTTCAAACGGATGCAACATTGATACAGGGGGAGGGGTGGTCTCTCCTACTTGTAATTATTTGTTTCAAGTTTTGTGTCGCATGTAAATTTTCTGCCAAAGTCTCTATGAATTTTTGCCAGTGTTGTAGCTCTGTGGCCTTTAGTTGGTCTTGTTTTCATCCATTTTATCATAATATGCGTTGGAAAAGGTCGAAATTATTGGTCTATGGTTTCTCTCAATTTCTTAGCTTGGCTTTGGATTGTATATTGTGGTAAAAATTCTGCTAATGATATTAAATTCTAAATCAATTATACTCCTATCTGTACATGGGTGGATTGTCCTTGTTTTCTTCGTATTTATTATAACATTGATTGTAAATAGTAAAATTGGTCACGTTGTGGTCACTAAATACTGTGCAATTTTATTTCTTTGAAATATGTAGCTGTTGTATTGGTTTTCTCTTTATATTGTTTGATATTTTATTGGAGCATTAATTGTAAGTGGGGTGATCTGTAATGGTTCTCATTTATTAAGCATTAAAATGGATTTTTAATTATTCATTAAAGCCTATACAGTATTATTGCATTAAAAAATAAATATAGTCGAAGTTACAATTATTAGCTATTATGGAAAATGAAGTTTGCTTTTCTGATGTTAGATCCTTTTCAGCTGCACATTTTTGGGTGCGTTCTTTTGGTGTGAAGCGAAAGTTTGATTCGACATTGTTCTGTTCGTTTCATTGCACTAGCGACGATACTTCGCTTTTCCTGACTGAGTCAAGCGAATTGCTTTCGTAGCAATTCGCTTTTATTGCTTAGCGAAGCAACAAACTATTTCTTTGTTCTTTTGAAACTGATTCAGTTTTTCGTTGTCGTTTCTTGGTATGTCTTAAGGTTACGTGCTATTTTAGAACTGGATCGAGTCTGATTTTCGCGCCAAAATGGCCGGAGACGACGCTAACTTTTAAAGATTTGTGTCAAGATCTATCAGCTGTTGGACTGTTGAAGCGGTTGCAATTTTTATTTATTGTGTGGCTTTTCAAAGTCTACTGCGACAACCACTTGAAAGAGGATAATACTTCTTGGAAACTTGAAATTTGCTTCAAAAAAGAACATTTGGCTTCGATTTCAGCCTGCCTTTTTCTTGTTTTTGGACTGATTTTTCACCATTCTACTACCACCCCCCTCACCCTGTTCAAAAATATATAAAATGCGTTTATAGGTAAGGACTTCACCTGATGGACATTTTTGGGTTAAGCGCAAGTATTTTATGAAATAGCAGAAAAATGTGACCCAAGTCTCACCCTAATGTTTTTTATAAAGATTGTTCTTAGAAAAAAAACGTATATTTTTTGTTTAGGACCTTTGGTAGGTATAATTTTGGGTATAAATTTTCAGGAATTTGGTATAAATATGGGTAGGCATTTTGTTTCTTGGGCGGCACGTCCCTTTTCACAGCTAAGTCAAGTATCCCCAGGACTTGACCCCCAAAACCAAGCCTCCAAGGTAAATAGGATTACCTTTAACACTGCGCTGTCCGTATTTGACGCTTGTGCCTGTCAGATCTATTCGCTGTTCTGACTTGTTTCAAAAGCTAATGCTTATGTCTGTCAGCTAGTGTCTTATATACATAAATCAATGAATAGAGAAAAATAGTTATGTTCAGAGACATTATGAGACGTTATTACCTTCCTCGTGAAAGAAGGCTACCTTCAGTCAACTAAATTTGAGTCTTGTGCAAGAAGGCTACCTTCAGTCAACTAAATTTGAGTCTAGTGCTTTGTCATTGAAAATTTGTTTGCCAATTGTCAACATACACGCTTTTTTATAAGGAACCTACCTCAAGGCCTAGTTCTTAAAGTTCCTTATTTTTGGGTCTCTTTTGAGACAATTGTAGTTCCAAAAGTTCCTTAATAGTTCCTTAATTTTAACTGCACATACAGTGGTCTTAACAATAATAGATAGACATTTGCATGTGAGCCAAGCTCGAGACTACTCAAAGAAACATTTGATACATGCGTAGCGTACAATTTATGTGATTTTTGGCTGCAAATGTATGGAACCGGCTTTCTAATTCTTGATTATTTCCAATGATAAAAGTATTCAACATTCAAAAGTTCCTTAATGATTTTCTCTTTAGTCGTATAAGTTCTTTAAATTTTCGGGCCTTCTACATGTAGGTTCCTTATAAAGTGGTTCATTATAAAAAAAAGCGTGTCCGCGCGAACCATACATAGCGATATTGTATACACGTATTTTTTTTATAAGAAAATTGATCCAGTACTGAAAGTTCCTTAAGATTTTCTTGAATATCCATAGTGGCAACATAGTTATTCTATCTGAATGATGTGCCAAATCCATTTATCGATCGTATTTGAAGCTATTGCAGACGAAATTCACGGGAAATAAAAGAAAATGTTTTGCTGTCTGAAGTGAAAAGTTTCCTACGTAAAACTTCTCCAGTACCAAAGTTTTTTAAATTTTTGGCAGTTTGGGAGTCTGGGTTTCTCATAAAGAGTTTCTTATAAAAAACATACGTGCATCATAGTTCACTTATTTGGTAGTACGGTTATGAATAAGAATAAAATGTTTTCAACTCTTTCTCATTACAGCTGCAACCCGCCATGTGTTCCTTTTATTGGATTCTATTTGACTGATCTCTTGTTTATGGATGAAAGATCGCCAAACAAAAATGAAGCAAATCTTATCAACTTTGCAAAAATGAGCAAGGTAGTGTTTTATGTAATTTTTTTTAAATCTAGAAAGCTACCATCCTGGACAAAATATTTCAGACAAGTTTGAATTTACAATGGTGAGCTGAAATGCTTTCATCACCACTTTTTCGTGATCCCCTTTCGCCCCCATATACACTTTTTTTAATAAGCAACTTGACTTCCGGTCCAGCCCTCGAAGTTGCTCAACGTATCTGGTCTTTCAGCCCTCACAGAATGACTGGGTACCCCCCAAAAACTCTTTTTCTGGCTCCTTTCATGCTGTTCAATGTAATTGACAAGTTTGCAATGATGTATTGTATAAAAATAGGGATTTTAACCAAACATTTGAGCAAATCTCAGCCCTTAGTTGCTTATTGACCTGTTGCTTATTAAAAAAAAGTGTAGTGTTAATTATCTGCAAGAAACACTGGAAAGCGTAAACATGTCAAACCAATATTGTTCTCGGGTTGAGGCTGTCGACATTCTATATCCTTGGATTTGGAATAGTTCCAATATATTTTGTCCAATATTGTAGAGTTTTGCAAAGTGGCACATATGTTAAGTGCCATATCTAACGATCGTTTTTTTCGCGCGATATTTTTCCTGCTCAATTTTCAGCAGCTGGCAGTTGCCTGCGACAAAGGTTCTTCGCTTCAAAATCTTGAAACAGCCGATGTTATGTATCAAACAACTGTTTCAAAATCAGCGTTCGAGTAAAGTTGAAATACATCTGTGCCACTGTAAAATGAGTCATTGCTACTTGAAGCGAAGCTCCATGTTCTAGACATCTGTCAAATGCTAGTCAGTTACAGTAAGTCTTTAACAGGGGTTAATTCCACCGGGGGCTTGTATTTGCCTTTTTTAGTCACAGGGACTGGTATGCATTTAATTTGAGCTTCCCAGTCAATCTTAGTTTGACGTAGGACGTTTTTTCAGTGGATTCCGCTTATCAATGGGATTCGTTATTGGCGATGTTTCCTTTCGAAAATCTTCCTTTGATATTGATTCAGCAATATTTTGTTGTAAAGTTTTTGGACATTCGTTAACTGAATTAGATAGCTCGGATAGGGCACCGTCTCTCTAGCCATCAAATTTTACCTCTCCCTGCTCTCCCTTCAGGTGTTGTATAGTAATATTCGTTCGTTTTCTACCTTTTCGTCGCTTTTCGCTCCCTGCCCTTCTACTTTTTACTTTTTTTCTCCCTCTTCCCGCGGGTTTTTTTTTCTCTGCGCCGACAGGTGCATTGGCCGGCAATTTAGTTTCCCGTTTTCAATCAATGACATCAAAGGTGTAGCTTCAATTCAGGAGTTCAGAGCTAATGCACCTAAAGCCCAGTTCCTGCTGTTTGCTCTTGTTGAGTAAAAGCTCGAATCGTGCAAGGAGCAATTTAAAATGGATTTCAAAACAGCTGACTTCGACACTAAATGCGTTCTTTGCTAAATTGCCATCTTGCGAAACTACATCTCCTTCTCACTAGATGTGTTTGAGAGAACAGCATTTTAAACATAACGCGTCCTCTTTTCACGGTATCTGTGGGAAATTTGACTTTTCTGTAAACAGCTGTGCATCTTTTATAGCTATTCAATTCCTTTCCGCAACAGATGCCCTTCAACACTAAGTTATCCTTCACAATGAAATTCACTTTTCTGTAAAAATAGTTTTATTCGTCGTACTGTTTTGTAGCTAAAGCTAAACAACACAACCAAAACGTCGCCCGGTGGACAAACGTATATATCAACCTCGTCCGCAGGGTGAATAGGCCTCTACTTGAAACTCTGCTGTCCATTTTCGACCCTGGTGTCGGCCTTTCTATTCGCAATTTGATTGGCTCTTCAAACAATAGAAGTGACGTCACAGTTTCTTCAAAATTTTGCACCAAAATAGGCCGAAAAATAGGTAAAAAATATCTATAAAAACCAAAAAATGATGCTACATGAGATATTGTATTTTGTCTTACAGTTATCAATGAAATTCTTTGCATTTCCTTTCTATGAACATCTGCTTTCGGAATCTACATCTTGTTTTATGCCTAGGCCAAAATTGCCAGTATTTTGGCAGATTTTGTGGCCGGTACCAGGGCCAAAATCTATTTGACGGTTGAGATTCGAGGAAATTCGATTTGGGGCCTGGGGGAGAGGTTGACGTATATATATTTTCAGCAAATGCCTGCATACTCCAAGTCTTAAACTCTTTTTTTTATAAGAATGCTATAAATTTTGTCTAGCCTTAATATGTTCTTGAAGTATATTCTTATCGTTTCAAACCTGCTATGGTTTCAGGGGAACATAGGTAAAAGAAAAATCATCTCATTACGAGGAAATGGTTGAGCGAAAGAAAAATTTAACTATTATAACGATAAGAATGTTGTTAACAATCATAAGGTTACGTTACAAAACCATTCCAAAAAAACTACATTCCAAAGAATTACAGACATCTGCTGAAAAATAAGACACAAATATTGGAGCTAAGGCTGAGCAATATACTTACAATATTCCTAAAAATTAGGATGATTCTGGGCCTGAATATTCTTATAAACAATATTCTTCCAAAAAGAAAAAGTGTATATGGTCTTAAGGGGACTATTTTATTTAATTTTTGAGTTGTACTGAAGTTCAAAATTACAATAAACAGCTGAAACACTATTAGACTACATTGACACGGAACAGAAGGTTACGGCAGCAAAATGTATGCTAGCATTCACACGATGCCGGCAGATATCAAAAACGACATAAAATTTGACGTAACCAAAACAAATGAAAATTGTTGCGAGCCGACATTTTAAGAAATCACTTTGATTCTGGCGCGGTTTTAATAGTCTCGTTTCGAAAGCGTCATAAAATGTTCCGTTTTCATAGCTTTTGAGTGTTCACATGACACCGTTTTCAAATTGTGCCGACTAGAGTTCCGTTTTCAAAATGTGCCGTTTTCAAATTGTACCGGCACATTTTTATGCCGTCTTAATGTGAACGGGAGGCTAATCCGGAACATTTTGTTCCGTTTTAAAATTGTGCCGGCATCGTGTGAACGTAAAGACAAGACAGATACTTCTTAAATCTACAATTTTCCACTTCTATCACTACGCTAGGATCCCTGCCCTTATCCTACAACAGGAAGCAAATTTCCACTTCCGGTGTCAATCAAAGTAAAATGAAGTTCACTAAATGCCGGTTAGAGTAAGGGCTTAACTGGGGTTAATGCCACCAGGAGATTGCTTTATTGCTTATGTCATGATATGGGAATTGGATCCAAAGTCTGGTTTGGGTTTTTCCCCCTCGGGATCTGGTGGCTAGTTTGGGTATTTCCCCAGTCACTGGGTATTTTCCCCAGTCATGATTTTACGTAGAAAGATTTAACTGAATGTGTTTTTCTGCCATGTCAATAAGGTCTGTAATTGGCATTGATTCTTTGAAAGAGTCTTCCTTTGGTTAATGGAACCTTGGATGCCAAAATGATGTTGCATTACTGAATTTGACGGCTCCAAGCAAGATGCCTTCTCGCTGTCGTAACTTTTCCCCAATTTTCTATTGTCTCGGCTATCTGGTATTGTGTAAATGGGCCTATCCGATATGAAAATCAAGGCGCAACGATTACTATCTTGTATACACGTATTTTTTTTATAAGAAACTAAAAGATTGGCCCAGTACTCAAAGTTTCTTAAAATTTTCGGATTTTGAGTCCTGAAAGTTTCTTACGAGTTTCGTGCATTTCTGTACTGATAAAATTGTGATTTTATCTGAATGATGTTTTATCGTAATGATGTTCTAAACCTATATATCGATTGTATTTGGATGCTTGTGGCCTTCCAGCGATTCTGCGTAACATTTGGAACAAATATACGTTATTGCATACAAAACATTGAAAATAAACTTGAATTTGTCACGGAATTATGTGAAAAGTTTCTTGGTCAAGATTTTCCAGTACTGGAGTTTCTAAAATGTTTGGCCATTCGAGAGTCTGAGTTTCTTGTAAAGTGTTTCTTATAAAAAAATGCGTGTCATGTATCCACTTGCCCTATCCGGTATATTGGTTAATACAAGGCACGGCGCTTCGATAGCTTTCCGCTATAGTGTAAACGGTGCCTTTGAAAGTCAAATTTATTGGCTATTATAGCCTTTCAGATAATAATGCTAAGCATTTTTTACAGATTGCACAATATTTACTTGCTTCACATGTGGGAACTGATTCACCAGATTTTGAAGATGTTATGTACGAGGACTCGTTATTGGCTGAACCTAGAGGGTAAAATTCTGGACAAATTTTGGAATTGGAGTTCTCTGTAGAGTAAAGGGCCGGGCTGTACAAGACCGTTTCTTTTCGTAGTTAAGTACAACATGAAAGACCCTGAGACCGTAAATTCTTTTAGAGCAAAAAATACCAGTTCTCGAATTTTACTGAAATTATTTTTCTTACCCCTTTGGTGAACCTCAAAATGCGGTGAAAGTTCTTTTACCCATGGCATCAATGACAATGTATTTTTTTGTTAAAAGGATAATTTCTTAATTTAGAATGATAATTTAACGAAGGTTTGGAAAAACTCCCTTTTGGATTTTTGACAGGCCCATTGCATAATATTTGCAATTTCAAGACCTTTTTGCAGAAATATCAGTGGAAGCAATACAATCCAGATAATCTGAATTTTCAGACTAGCTACTTATGGCCCTGGCCAAACCATCAAACATTATATGTAAACATTTGGAATTTACTTAATAAACAATGTTGGAACGTTTGGCCACGTCAGAAAACATTGCTTGACAAGCGTAAAAAGCGTAAAAGGCAAAATTCATTGAAATTGAATTTCACTCATTGTTTTGAAAGAATTCAAAACATTTTGACAAGCGTAAAAAGCGTAAAAGGCAAAATTCATTGAAATTGATTTTCATTCATTGTTTTGAAAAATTCAAAACATTCTTTGTTTGACGCAGGTAAAAAAGTCCACAGCTTTGCACTTTGGAGCTGTATGACCCGCGTGATCGTCCAAGAATACAGTAAAACTTTGGTACAATGTTATAGTTGCTTTTACTTTTGACACTTTCAAGTATTTTGATGGCATACTGCATACGCATAAAGTCATAAAATCAATTTCATAAATCGCATTTAGAATTCATGTAAATATATTAAAAATTCAATGAATCTTTGTCATCAAAAATTTCATTCGTTACTTTACTAAACAAGATATCATTTAAAAGAGTTTTCAGCAAGGAGAAATATTTTATGAGGGATCCGTCATTATTTATGAGCGGTATGGGGGCCGAAAAAAAGTATTTTGCACTATCAAGAATCTTATTCCCACCCTTGTGTACAAGAATTTTTTTATTACCCTATCTAAAAGCAACTTATACTTTTCAGTCCCCCCCCCCCGCCAATGACCCCAGCCCTAGTCATAAATAATGAAATTTTCGTAAGCTCTCTGTCATTTTGATCTGCCCTTTTCTTACTTAGTCGATTCCGCCAATCGTTTTCAATATATTTGCTAAATGTAAAAGGGTATCATTAGATGTTTACACAGTCTGTCCCTCTACTTTTGCTTTATCTCCAAACAAATTCGATCGTATTCGTCAAAATATTTTTAGCAAATATTCTTATCAAACATGCAGATGACGTTATTGTTATTATGGGTCCAGAAATCGGGGCACTAACTTATATTTCTCTGCTTCTGAAACATTTGAAATTCCTTTGGTAAAAAGAATAGTGTCCCTTTAAAGAAAGTTTATCGTACGCGTTTTTACAGCATAATGGAGATTCGGCGTTGTGCCATTTTTTTTATTGAATACAGTAATGACGGCTGCCCTCCCTCCCACACTCTCGAAATTCCAACGTCTGTAATTTTGTTGTTATCTTTACACATTACCTTATAGCGAATAACTTGTAATTTACACACAAATTTTTATACAGAATGTGATTGCTTATTTTTGTAGTAGGGAAATTGGATGTTATATTTCATACCTCTTATACCGTATTTGCTCTAGTAAACGCCTAGCCCCAAATAAACTTCTTCCTATATTAATCACCTTTCCCACATAGTAAATGCAATTAATCCCCCCCCCCCTTATTAGGCCTCCCCCTTCTTAACGCGTCCCTTCCAAGAACGCCGCAAACATCAGGGCGGCGTTTGATAAGACAAGTTGCAGAGATTGCAAATAAGAGAATGCATCAGGTTTATTTTGTCTCTTTCGTTTCGTATGATATCAGATGATGAGAAAAGGGCCGTTGTAATTCTCCTTTATGGAGTACATATTTTTGGTAAAAGTGTGTTCTGCGTCTGTTTGTGAAGGATCGAAGTTTCTTACTTATATCTTGCTTGTATGCAACCCATGCATTTCGATACGCTCTTTTTTGTAAGAATATCTTAATTTTTGCTGAGCCTCGATATTCTAAAAAATTCTCGATTTTGAGCCTACAAATAATTCTTAAACGTTTCTTGGGCGACATCGCATGTATTGAGCAATAATATAAGGTCAAGATTAAGACACAGTTGCAAATGCATATTTGATGACTGTACTTAAAACATAAGCGCCAAAGTCACACTACTTGTCCTGTTTGTTGAAAAAACTCCTAAAACACGGATAAATAGAAAACCCCAACGTTTTGGTATATCGGAGCATGCATGGCTGTGATTCTTCTTAAATGTCGAGAATTTTGAGCCTCGATACTGTATTCTTGTTAAATATATTCTTGCATTCTCAATTCTTTCGTACAAAACATAGGTAGTAGATAGAAAAAAGACTTCTATTTCTATCTCTTCTATTTATTATGCACAAAACAAAACAACTGTTAGATAAGCCTCCTTAACAGCTCCCTCTAATAAACGCTGCATCAAATTTCTTGAGAATTTAGTAAATTCCCTGGGCGGTTACTAGAGGAAATATGGTATGTAAAAGACTATTATCAAAATATTTGATATTATATTTATATATTGAATTTTTTAAAAAATTGATATGATAATTCTATATGTATTAAACTTTTTGGGTGAATAGTTTTGGTAAAAAAAGCACGAATGAAAACGATTTTTTCCTTTTCAACAAGATGTTTCTCCTGACTTCAATTAGAAATTGATTAGAATTAAGAAATTGACACCATAGAAATAAGATTGTTATGCTTTAAGTTCCTTTTCTTATCCATCAAGTTTCTGTTGCTTTTTGACCGTTTCATGTCTCAGAGCATTTGAACAACCAATCTTTAAGACGCATAAGGCAAAGATTCGGGTTAAATTTTTGTACTACACGCTTTTTTTATAAGGAACCTACTTCAAGGCCTAGTTCTTAAAGTTACTTATTTTTGGACCTCTTTTGAGGCAATTGTAGTTCCAAAAGTTCCTTAATAGTTCCTTAATTTTAACTGCACATAAAGTGGTCTTAACATTAAAAGAGAGACAAATGCATGTGAGCAAAGCTCGAGACTACTCGAGGAAACATTTGATACATGTGTAACGTACAATTTATGTGGTTTTCGACTGCAAATGAATGGAACCGGCTTTCTAATTCTTGGTTATTTGCAGTGATAAAAGCTTTCGACATTGAGAGGTTCCTTAACGATGTTCTCTTTAGTAGTATAAGTTCTTTAAATTTTCGGGCCTCCTACATGTAGGTTCCTTGTAAGGTGGTTCTTTATAAAAAGCGTGTATTTCAGAAAATGCTTGAGTTAAATAATGACAAACAAGGTGTCTAAAGGGAGGGTGAAGCCTTTGTTTTGAAAATTCAAGTTTTCTTACAAAAACTTTCCGTATGAGGACAAGACCGTGAAGGCTTTGGCCCTCGGTTGATTGAGCCCTAGCCATAGTGCAATTTTTTTGGCGAAATTTTTTTGGCCCATTTCAGGGTTTTTATTTTGTCTATGTTTTTAGACTAAATAGACTTAATTATATCCATTGAAACGTATTGCAAGATTGTCCTAGATAAACCCATGGACGGCTATTATTTTTAATGATTTTAAAGAATCTTGAAACCCACAATCTTGGCAGAATTCAACTATTTTGTCTTAGTAACACCTTAACTTAGCCTTTTGGCCACAAAAGCGATTTTTCCGGGTTTCATGCCACCATTCCAAGGCTTATCCGCTACTAATGTTCACCCGCATCACTGGCTTCCAGGTAAAAAGCTAGTCCTATGTTACTAATTTTTGCTTATGCAAATGAGGTTCACCTTTGTTCTTGCCCATTCTTTTTTCTTGGGCCACCATAGAACCGCGCTTCTTTTTTGTTCGAAGCCTCTTCTTCCCAGGAAGTGCAGTACGGAGTCTTCCGTCTTCAAAACTTTTCATGCTTCAAGTTGGTTAAAAATTTCGCTTTTTTCTTGTTGTTAATGCTTGCTGATTCTGATTCTTTTGTCTCTCTGATAGATTGCCAAGAAAACATTTTACTCCCTGAATCTTACAATGAAACTGAAAAGTTCCTCGGATTTAAATGTGAGCTACTCTCAAAAGTATACCTAAAATCACCACACAAAATGGTTGGTATTTAATCTTTACATAGCGCAATTTTGAATAAAAACCCAAGGTATAAACTTTTAAACTCACATTAGGGTTGTTTCTTCCTATAGATTTAAACAAATTTTTTTTATAAATGCAGTTATAATAAATAAATAATTAAGACAAACA
This sequence comes from Chrysaora quinquecirrha, assembly GCA_014526335.1. Taxonomy (NCBI): domain Eukaryota; kingdom Metazoa; phylum Cnidaria; class Scyphozoa; order Semaeostomeae; family Pelagiidae; genus Chrysaora; species Chrysaora quinquecirrha. Next base: position 425,299 of record JACTAT010000101.1, read on the forward strand.
TAACCAGAACTACAGTCCGGGTGGTTTAGCCCTCTTTTTAAGCCTCCTGGACTCTAGCGAAAGTTCAATTCGTTCATTTTCGCACAAGAATCTCAAAGATAATTTCCTGGCAGAAAATCAGAATTTGTTGAATTGTGGCATGGAATGGATTTGAACGCCTAAGTCGTTGGGCTGAGTATTGTCTTGCCAAAGCTTATCTGGTACCAACGCAAGGCTAAACTAAAGCCAAATGGCCAAAAATCGAGCAAAATCGAGGAAAATCGAGGAAAATATCAGTAGAAATAGCTTTCTAAGTGGTAAAAAAAAAACAATTCTAATGCCTCTAACTGGCTAAAGAAATCTGTTTCGGTTAGAAAATGGCTCAAAAAAGTCCCCGAAAATCGCCCATTTTTGCCCAAAAGAACAAGGCTAAGACAAAATTGGAAAAGATCGGCCAAAATTGAAAAGTTATAAAAGAGTTTCTAAAAAGCTTCAAAATCACTAGAAATAGCCTCCAACGTTCATAATTTACCATTCCAATGCCTCTGACTGGCTAAAAGAAAGCTATTTAGGTCAGATAATTGGCCAGGAAGGACCCCGAAAATCGCCCATTCTTTTCCAAGAAAGCAAAGCTATACTGAGGCAAAATGGACAAAAAAATAGGCCAAAACCAATGATTTCTAAATGGCTCCAAAAACACCATAGCCTCCAAGAGCACTTTAAACCATTACCAGTCCTCTGACAGGCTTAAGAAAGATATTTAGGTCCAAGAATGGCCAAAAAAGCCCCCGAAAATGCCCAAAAAAGGCAAGGATATACTAAGGCAAACGGGCCAAAAAAGGCCAAAATCAAGGGTTTCTGAAAGCCTCCAAATTCATTAGATATAGCATGGCTGTAATTCCAATGCCTCTAACAGGCTAAAGTAAAGGTATTTAGGTCAGAAAATGGTCAAAATTAAAACCCTGGAAATAGCCAATGTTTGCATTTGCCCAAAATGGCAAGGCTATGCTAAGGCAAAATGGCCACGCATTAGCCAAAATCGAAGGTTTAAAGGCTCGAAAACCACTGGAAAAAGCTTCCAAGGGTAAAATAAACCATTCCAATGCCTCTTACCGGCAAAAATAAAGCTATTTAGGTAAGAACATGGTCAAAATAAAAACCCTGAAAATGGCCAATTTTTGCCCAAAAACGCAAGGCTATACTAAGGCAAAAAGGCCAAAAATTGGTAAAAATCGATGCTTTCAAAACGGCTCCAAAACCCTAGAAAAAGCCTTCAGGGGATAAGATAAACCATTCAAATGGCTCTCACCGCCTAAAATAAAGCTAATTAGGTCAGTAAATAGTCAAAATAAAAACCCTGAAAATAGCTATTTTTGCCTATAAAAAGGCAAAGCTATACTAAGGCAAAATGGCCAAAAATCGGCAAAAATTAGGGGTTTATAAGTGGCTCCAATATCCCTAGCAAAAGCCTTCAGGGGATAAGATAAACCATTCAAATGCCCCTCATGGGCTAAAATATAGCAATTTAGGTCAGAAAATGATCAAAATAATAACCCTGAAAATAGCCAATTTTTGCCAAAAAAGTCAAGGCTATACTAAGGCAAATTGGTTAAAAATCAGAAAAAATCAGGGGTTTCTAAATGGCTCCGAAATCCCTAGAAAAAGCCTCCAGCAGATAAAATAAACCATTCAAATGCGTCTCACCGGCTAAAATAAAGCAATTTAATTCAGAAAATTGGTCAAAATAAAAACCCTGAAAATAGCCAATTTCTGCCCAAAAAGGCAAGGCTATACTAAGGCAAAATGGCAAAAATCCGCAAAAATCGAGGGCTTCTAAACGGCTCCAGAATCCCTAGAAAAGCCTTCAGGGGATAAAATAAACCATTCAAATGCCTCTCACCGCCTAAAATAAAGCTAATTAGGTCAGAAAATAGTCAAAATAAAAATCCTGAAAATAGACATTTTTGCCCAAACATGCAAGGCTATACTAAGGCAAAATGGCCAAAAATCGGCAAAAACCGAGGGTTTCTAAACGGCTCCAGAATACCTAAAAAAAGCCTTCAGGGGATAAGATAAACCATTCAAATGGCTCTCACCGCCTAAAATAAAGCTATTTAGGTCAGAAAATAGTCAAAATAAAAACCCTGAAAATAGCCATTTTTGCCCAAAAAGGCAAGGCTATACTAAGGCAAAATGGCCAAAAATCGGCCAAAATTGAGGGTTTCAAAAAGTCTCCAAAATCACTATAAAAAGTTCCAAGGGTATAGTAAGCCATTGAAATGCCTCTCTCCATCTAAAATAAAGCTATTTAAGTCAGAAAATGGTCAAAATAGAAACCCTGAAAATAGCCAACGGCTCCAAAATCCCTAGAAAAGGCCTTCAGGGGATAAAATAAACCATTGAAATGCCCCTCACCGGCTAAAATAAAGCTATTTAAGTCAGAAAATAGTCAATATAAAAACCCTGAAAATAGCCATTTGTGCCCAAAACGGCAAGGCTATGCTAAGGCAAAATGGCAAAAAATCGGCAAAAATCGAGGGTTTCTAAACGACTCCAAAACCCTAGAAAAAGCCTTCAGGGGATAAATAAACCATTCAAATGCCTTTCACGGGCTAAAACAAAGCTATTTAAGTCAGAAAATTGTCAATATAAAACCCTGAAAATAGCCAATTTTTGCCCAAAAAGGCAAGGCTATACTAAGGAAAAATTGCCAATATCAGCAAAAATCGACGGTTTCTAAACTGCTCCCAAATTCCTGTAAAAGCCTTCAGAGGATAAAATAAACCATTCATATGCCTTTCACCGGCTAAAATAAAGCTAATTAGGTCAGAAAATAGTCAAAATAAAAACCCTGAAAATAGCCATTTTTGTCCAAACAGGCAAGGCTATAATAAGGCAAAATGGCCAAAAATCGGCAAAAATCGAGGGTTTCTAAACGGCTCCAGAATCCCTAGAAAAAGCATTCAGGGGATAAAATAAACCATTCAAATGGCTCTCACCGCCTAAAATAAAGCTAATTAGGTCAGTACATGGTCAAAATAAAACCCCGAAAGTAGCCATTCTTGCCCAAAAAGGCAAGGCTATACTAAGGCAAAACGGCCAAAAATTGGCAAAAATCGAGGGTTTCTAAACGGCTCCAAAGTCCCTAGAAAAAGTCTTCAAGGGATAAAATAAACCATTCAAATGCCTCTCACAGGCTAAAATAAAGCTATTTAGGTCAGGAAACGGTCAAAATAAAAACCCTGAAAATGGCCAATTTTTGCCCAAAAACGCACGGCTATACTAAGGCAAAAAGGCCAAAAATCGGCAGAAATCGACGGTTTCTTAAAGGCTCCAAAATCCCTAGAAAAAGTCTTCAGGGGATAAAATAAACCATTCAAATGCCTCTCACAGGCTATAATAAAGCTATTTAGGTCAGGAAACGGTCAAAATGAAAACCCTGAAAATGGCCAATTTTTGCCCAAAAACGCAAGGCTATACTAAGGCAAAATGGCCAAAAATCCGCAAAAATCGAGGGCTTCTAAACCGCTCTAGAATCCCTAGAAAAAGCCTTCAGGGAATAAAATAAACCAATCAAATGCCTCTCACCGCCTAAATTTAAGCTAATTAGGTCAGAAAATAGTCAAAATAAAAACCCTGAAAATAGCCATTTTTGCCCAAACAGGCAAGGCTATACTAAGGCAAAATGGCCAAAAATCGAGCAAAATCGAGGGTTCTTACAAAGCTCAAATATCAGTAGAAATAGCTTTCTAAGTGGTAAAAGAAAAAACAATTCTAATGCCTCTAACTGGCTAAAGAAATCTGTTTCGGTTAGAAAATGGCTCAAAAAAGTCCCCGAAAATCGCCCATTTTTGCCCAAAAGAACAAGGCTAAGACAAAATTGGAAAAGATCGGCCAAAATTGTTAAAAAGAGTTTCTAAAAGCTTCAAAATCACTAGAAATAGCCTCCAACGTTCATAATTTACCATTCCAATGCCTCTGACTGGCTAAAGGAAAGATATTTAGGTCAGATAATTGGCCAGGAAGGACCCCGAAAATCGCCCATTCTTTTCCAAGAAAGCAAAGCTATACTGAGGCAAAATGGACAAAAAAATAGGCCAAAACCAATGATTTCTAAATGGCTCCAAAAACACCATAGCCTCCAAGAGCACTTTAAACCATTACCAGTCCTCTGACAGGCTTAAGAAAGATATTTAGGTCCAAGAATGGCCAAAAAGCCCCGAAAATGCCCAAAAAGGCAAGGATATACTAAGGCAAACGGGCCAAAAAAGGCCAAAATCAAGGGTTTCTGAAAGCCTCCAAATTCATTAGATATAGCATGGCTGTAATTCCAATGCCTCTAACAGGCTAAAGTAAAGGTATTTAGGTCAGAAAATGGTCAAAATTAAAACCCTGGAAATAGCCAATGTTTGCATTTGCCCAAAATGGCAAGGCTATGCTAAGGCAAAATGGCCACGCATTAGCCAAAATCGAAGGTTTAAAGGCTCGAAAACCACTGGAAAAAGCTTCCAAGGGTAAAATAAACCATTCCAATGCCTCTTACCGGCAAAAATAAAGCTATTTAGGTAAGAACATGGTCAAAATAAAAACCCTGAAAATGGCCAATTTTTGCCCAAAAACGCAAGGCTATACTAAGGCAAAATGGCCAAATATCGGCAAAAATCGAGGGCTTCTAAACGGCTCCAAAACCCTAGAAAAAGCCTTCAGGGGATAAAATAAACCATTCAAATGCCTCTCACCGCCTAAAATAAAGCTAATTAGGTCAGAAAATAGTCAAAATACTAAGGAAAAAAAACCCTGAAAATAGCTAGGGGATAAAATAAACCATCCAAATGCCTTTTGCCAGAAACGGTCAAAATAAAAACCTTGAAAATAAAAGGCAAGGCTATACTAAGGCAAAATGGCCAAAAATCGGCAAAATTAGGGGTTTCTAAGTGGCTCCAATATCCCTAGCAAAAGCCTTCAGGGATAAGATAAACCATTCAAATGCCCCTCATGGGCTAAAATAAAGCTATTTAGGTCAGAAAATTGTCAAAATAATAACCCTGAAAATAGCCAAATTTTGCCAAAAAGGCAAGGCTATACTAAGGCAAAATGGCTTAAAATCAGAAAAATCAGGGGTTTCTAAATGGCTCCGAAATCCCTAGAAAAAGCCTCCAGCAGATAAAATAAACCATTCAAATGCGTCTCACCGGCTAAAATAAAGCAATTTAATTCAGAAAATTGGTCAAAATAAAAACCCTGAAAATAGCCAATTTCTGCCCAAAAAGGCAAGGCTATACTAAGGCAAAATGGCAAAAAATCCGCAAAAATCGAGGGCTTCTAAACGGCTCCAGAATCCCTAGAAAAAGCCTTCAGGGGATAAAATAAACCATTCAAATGCCTCTCACCGCCTAAAATAAAGCTAATTAGGTCAGAAAATAGTCAAAATAAAAATCCTGAAAATAGACATTTTTGCCCAAACATGCAAGGCTATACTAAGGCAAAATGGCCAAAAATCGGCAAAAACCGAGGGTTTCTAAACGGCTCCAGAATACCTAAAAAAAGCCTTCAGGGGATAAGATAAACCATTCAAATGGCTCTCACCGCCTAAAATAAAGCTATTTAGGTCAGAAAATAGTCAAAATAAAAACCCTGAAAATAGCCATTTTTGCCCAAAAAGGCAAGGCTATACTAAGGCAAAATGGCCAAAAATCGGCCAAAATTGAGGGTTTCAAAAAGTCTCCAAAATCACTATAAAAAGTTCCAAGGGTATAGTAAGCCATTGAAATGCCTCTCTCCATCTAAAATAAAGCTATTTAAGTCAGAAAATGGTCAAAATAGAAACCCTGAAAATAGCCAACGGCTCCAAAATCCCTAGAAAAGGCCTTCAGGGATAAAATAAACCATTGAAATGCCCCTCACCGGCTAAAATAAAGCTATTTAAGTCAGAAAATAGTCAATATAAAACCCTGAAAATAGCCATTTGTGCCCAAAACGGCAAGGCTATGCTAAGGCAAATGGCAAAAATCGGCAAAAATCGAGGGTTTCTAAACGACTCCAAAACCCTAGAAAAAGCCTTCAGGGGATAAATAAACCATTCAAATGCCTTTCACGGGCTAAAACAAAGCTATTTAAGTCAGAAAATTGTCAATATAAAACCCTGAAAATAGCCAATTTTTGCCCAAAAAGGCAAGGCTATACTAAGGAAAAATTGCCAATATCAGCAAAAATCGACGGTTTCTAAACTGCTCCCAAATTCCTGTAAAAGCCTTCAGAGGATAAAATAAACCATTCATATGCCTTTCACCGGCTAAAATAAAGCTAATTAGGTCAGAAAATAGTCAAAATAAAAACCCTGAAAATAGCCATTTTTGTCCAAACAGGCAAGGCTATAATAAGGCAAAATGGCCAAAAATCGGCAAAAATCGAGGGTTTCTAAACGGCTCCAGAATCCCTAGAAAAAGCATTCAGGGGATAAAATAAACCATTCAAATGGCTCTCACCGCCTAAAATAAAGCTAATTAGGTCAGTACATGGTCAAAATAAAACCCCGAAAGTAGCCATTCTTGCCCAAAAAGGCAAGGCTATACTAAGGCAAAACGGCCAAAAATTGGCAAAAATCGAGGGTTTCTAAACGGCTCCAAAGTCCCTAGAAAAAGTCTTCAAGGGATAAAATAAACCATTCAAATGCCTCTCACAGGCTAAAATAAAGCTATTTAGGTCAGGAAACGGTCAAAATAAAAACCCTGAAAATGGCCAATTTTTGCCCAAAAACGCACGGCTATACTAAGGCAAAAAGGCCAAAAATCGGCAGAAATCGACGGTTTCTTAAAGGCTCCAAAATCCCTAGAAAAAGTCTTCAGGGGATAAAATAAACCATTCAAATGCCTCTCACAGGCTATAATAAAGCTATTTAGGTCAGAAACGGTCAAAATGAAAACCCTGAAAATGGCCAATTTTGCCCAAAAACGCAAGGCTATACTAAGGCAAAATGGCCAAAATCCGCAAAAATCGAGGGCTTCTAAACCGCTCTAGAATCCCTAGAAAAGCCTTCAGGGAATAAAATAAACCAATCAAATGCCTCTCACCGCCTAAATTTAAGCTAATTAGGTCAGAAAATAGTCAAAATAAAAACCCTGAAAATAGCCATTTTTGCCCAAACAGGCAAGGCTATACTAAGGCAAAATGGCCAAAAATCGAGCAAAATCGAGGGTTCTTACAAAGCTCAAATATCAGTAGAAATAGCTTTCTAAGTGGTAAAAGAAAAAACAATTCTAATGCCTCTAACTGGCTAAAGAAATCTGTTTCGGTTAGAAAATGGCTCAAAAAAGTCCCCGAAAATCGCCCATTTTTGCCCAAAAGAACAAGGCTAAGACAAAATTGGAAAAGATCGGCCAAAATTGAAAAAGAGTTTCTAAAAAGCTTCAAAATCACTAGAAATAGCCTCCAACGTTCATAATTTACCATTCCAATGCCTCTGACTGGCTAAAGGAAAGATATTTAGGTCAGATAATTGGCCAGGAAGGACCCCGAAAATCGCCCATTCTTTTCCAAGAAAGCAAAGCTATACTGAGGCAAAATGGACAAAAAAATAGGCCAAAACCAATGATTTCTAAATGGCTCCAAAAACACCATAGCCTCCAAGAGCACTTTAAACCATTACCAGTCCTCTGACAGGCTTAAGAAAGATATTTAGGTCCAAGAATGGCCAAAAAAGCCCCCGAAAATGCCCAAAAAAGGCAAGGATATACTAAGGCAAACGGGCCAAAAAAGGCCAAAATCAAGGGTTTCTGAAAGCCTCCAAATTCATTAGATATAGCATGGCTGTAATTCCAATGCCTCTAACAGGCTAAAGTAAAGGTATTTAGGTCAGAAAATGGTCAAAATAAAAACCCTGGAAATAGCCAATGTTTGCATTTGCCCAAAATGGCAAGGCTATGCTAAGGCAAAATGGCCACGCATTAGCCAAAATCGAAGGTTTAAAGGCTCGAAAACCACTGGAAAAAGCTTCCAAGGGTAAAATAAACCATTCCAATGCCTCTTACCGGCAAAAATGAAGCTATTTAGGTAAGAACATGGTCAAAATAAAAACCCTGAAAATGGCCAATTTTTGCCCAAAAACGCAAGGCTATACTAAGGCAAAATGGCCAAATATCGGCAAAAACCGAGGGCTTCTAAACGGCTCCAAAATCCCTAGTAAAAGCCTTCAGGGGATAAAATAAACCATTCAAATGCCTCTCACCGGCTAAAATAAAGCTGTTAAAGTCAGAAAATGGTCAAAATAAAAACCCATGAAAATAGCCAATTTTTCATCAAAAAGGCAAGGCTATACTAAGGAAAAATTGCCAAATTCGGCAAAAATTGAGGGTTTCTAAACGGCCCCAAAATCCCTAGAGAAAGACTTCAGGGGATAAAATAAACCATCCAAATGCCTCTCACAGGCTAAAATAAAGCTATTTAGGTCAGGAAACGGTCAAAATAAAAACCTTGAAAATAGCCAATATTTGCCCAAAAAGGCAAGGCTATACTAAGGCGAAATGGCCAAAAATCGGCAAAAATCGATGGTTTCTAAATGGCTCCAAACCCCAGAAAAGGCCTTCAGGGGATAAATAAACCATTCAAATGCCTTTCACTGGCTAAAATAAAGCTATTTAAGTCAGAAAATTGTCAATTAAAAAACCCCTGAAAATAGCCAATCTGCGCCCCAAAAGGCAAGGCTATACTAAGGCAAAATGGCCAAAAATCGGTAAAAATCGGGGGTTTCTAAATGGCTCCAATATCCCTAGAAAAAGCCTTCAGGGGATAAGATAAACCATTCAAATGCCTCTCACCGCCTAAAATAAAGCTAATTAGGTCAGAAAATAGTCAAAATAAAAACCCTGAAAATAGCCAATTTCTGCCCAAAAAGGCAAGGCTATACTAAGGCAAAATGGCAAAAAATCCGCGAAAATCGATGCTTTCAAAACGGCTCCAAAACCCTAGAAAAAGCCTTCAGGGATAAATAAACCATTCAAACGCCTTTCATTGGCTAAAATAAAGCTATTTAAGTCAGAAAATGGTCAATCAAAAAACCCCGTGAAAATAGCCAATTTGCGCCCCAAAAGGCAAGGCTATAGGCTAAGGCAAAAAGGCCAAAAATTGGTAAAAATCGGGAGTTTCTAAATGGCTCCAAAATGCCTAGAAAAAGCCTCCAGCAGATAAAATAAACCACTCAAATGCGTCTCACCGGCTAAAATAAAGCAATTTAATTCAGAAAATTGGTCAAAATAAAAACCCTGAAAATAGCCAATTTCTGCCCAAAAAGGCAAGGCTATACTAAGGCAAAATGGCAAAAAGTCCGCAAAAATCGAGGGCTTCTAAACGGCTCCAGAATCCCTAGAAAAAGCCTTCAGGGGATAAAATAAACCATTCAAATGCCTCTCACCGCCTAAAATAAAGCTAATTAGGTCAGAAAATAGTCAAAATAAAAATCCTGAAAATAGACATTTTTGCCCAAACATGCAAGGCTATACTAAGGCAAAATGGCCAAAAATCGGCAAAAATCGAGGGTTTCTAAACGGCTCCAGAATCCCTAAAAAAAGCCTTCAAGGGATAAAATAAACCATTCAAATGCCTCTCACCGCCTAAAATAAAGCTATTTAGGTCAGAAAATAGTCAAAATAAAAACCCTGAAAATAGCCATTTTTGCCCAAAAAGGCAAGGCTATACTAAGGCAAAATGGCCAAAAATCGGCCAAAATTGAGGGTTTCAAAAAGTCTCCAAAATCACTATAAAAAGTTCCAAGGGTATAGTAAGCCATTGAAATGCCTCTCACCGGCTAAAATAAAGCTATTTAAGTCAGAAAATAGTCAATATAAAAACCCTGAAAATAGCCATTTGTGCCCAAAACGGCAAGGCTATGCTAAGGCCAAATGGCAAAAAATCGGCAAAAATCGAGGGTTTCTAAACGACTCCAAAACCCTAGAAAAAGCCTTCAGGGGATAAATAAACCATTCAAATGCCTTTCACGGGCTAAAACAAAGCTATTTAAGTCAGAAAATTGTCAATATAAAACCCTGAAAAAAGCCAATTTTTGCCCAAAAAGGCAAGGCTATACTAAGGAAAAATTGCCAATATCAGCAAAAATCGACGGTTTCTAAACTGCTCCCAAATTCCTGTAAAAGCCTTCAGAGGATAAAATAAACCATTCATATGCCTTTCACCGGCTAAAATAAAGCTAATTAGGTCAGAAAATAGTCAAAATAAAAACCCTGAAAATAGCCTTTTTTGCCCAAACAGGCAAGGCTATAATAAGGCAAAATGGCAAAAAATCGGCAAAAATCGAGGGTTTCTAAACGGCTCCAGAATCCCTAGAAAAAGCATTCAGGGGATAAAATAAACCATTCAAATGGCTCTCACCGCCTAAAATAAAGCTAATTAGGTCAGTACATGGTCAAAATAAAACCCCGAAAGTAGCCATTCTTGCCCAAAAAGGCAAGGCTATACTAAGGCAAAACGGCCAAAAATTGGCAAAAATCGAGGGTTTCTAAACGGCTCCAAAGTCCCTAGAAAAAGTCTTCAACTTATAAAATAAGCCATTCAAATGCCTCTCACAGGCTAAAATAAAGCTATTTAGGTCAGGAAACGGTCAAAATAAAAACCCTGAAAATGGCCAATTTTTGCCCAAAAACGCACGGCTATACTAAGGCAAAAAGGCCAAAAATCGGCAGAAATCGACGGTTTCTTAAAGGCTCCAAAATCCCTAGAAAAAGTCTTCAGGGGATAAAATAAACCATTCAAATGCCTCTCACAGGCTATAATAAAGCTATTTAGGTCAGGAAACGGTCAAAATGAAAACCCTGAAAATGGCCAATTTTTGCCCAAAAACGCAAGGCTATACTAAGGGAAAATGGCCAAAAATCCGCAAAAATCGAGGGCCTCTAAACCGCTCTAGAATCCATAGAAAAAGCCTTCAGGGAATAAAATAAACCAATTAAATGCCTCTCACCGCCTAAATTTAAGCTAATTAGGTCAGAAAATAGTCAAAATAAAAACCCTGAAAATAGCCATTTTTGCCCAAACAGGCAAGGCTATACTAAGGCAAAATGGCCAAAAATCGGGAAAAATCGAGGGTTTCTAAACGGCTCCAGAATACCTAGAAAAAGCCTTCAGGGGATAAAATAAACCATTCAAATGCCTCTAACCGGGTAAAATAAAGCTATTTAGCTCAGAAAATGGTTAAAATAAAAAGCTTGAAAATAGCCGATATTTGCCCAAAAAGGCAAGGCAATACTAAGGAAAAATTGCCAAAAATCGGCAAAAAATCGAGGGTTTCTAAACGGCTCCAAAATACCTAAAAAAAAAGCCTTCAGGGGATAAAATAAACCATTCAGATGCCTCTCACCGGCTAAAATAAAGCTATTTAGCTCAGAAAATGGTTAAAATAAAAAGCTTGAACATAGCAAATATTTGCCCAAAAAGGAAAGGCTATACTAAATCAAAAAGGCCAAAAATCGGCAAAAATCGGGGGTTTCTAAACGGCTCCAAAATACCTAAAAAAAGCCTTCAGGGGATAAAAAAAAACATTCAAATGCCTCTCACGGGCTAAAATAAAGCTATTTAGCTCAGAAAATGGTTAAAATAAAAAGCTTGAAAATAGCCGATATTTGCCCAAAAAGGCAAGGCAATACTAAGGAAAAATTGCCAAAAATCGGCAAAAAGTCGAGGGTTTCTAAACGGCTCCAAAATACCTAAAAAAAAGCCTTCAGGGGATAAAATAAACCATTCAGATGCCTCTCACCGGCTAAAATAAAGCTATTTAGCTCAGAAAATGGTTAAAATAAAAAGCTTGAACATAGCAAATATTTGCCCAAAAAGGAAAGGCTATACTAAATCAAAAAGGCCAAAAATCGGCAAAAATCGGGGGTTTCTAAACGGCTCCAAAATACCTAAAAAAAGCCTTCAGGGGATAAAAAAAACCATTCAAATGCCTCTCACGGGCTAAAATAAAGCTATTTAGCTCAGAAAATGGTTAAAATAAAAAGCTTGAAAATAGCCGATATTTGCCCAAAAAGGCAAGGCTATACTAAGGAAAAATTGCCAAAAATCGGCAAAAATCGAGGGTTTCTAAACGGCTCCAAAATTCCTAAAAAAAGCCTTCAGGGGATAAAATAAACAATTCAAATGCCTTTCACCGGCTTAAAATAAAGCAATTTAGGTCAGAAAATGGTGAAAATGAAAACCCTGAAAATAGCAAATTTTTGCCCAAAAAGGCAAGGCTATACTAAGGCGAAATGGCCAAAAATCGGCAAAAATCGACGGTTTCTAAACTGCTCCCAAATTCCTGTAAAAGCCTTCAGAGGATAAAATAAACCATTCATATGCCTTTCACCGGCTAAAATAAAGCTATTTAGGTCAGAAAATAATCAATATAAAAACCCTGAAAATAGCCATTTTGCCCAAAAAAGCAAGGCTATACTAAGGCAAAATGGCCAAAAATCGGCCAAAATTGAGGGTTTCAAAAAGTCTCCAAAATCACTATAAAAAGTTCCAAGGGTATAGTAAGCCATTGAAATGCCTCTCTCCATCTAAAATAAAGCTATCTAAGTCAGAAAATGGTCAAAATAGAAACCCTGAAAATAGCCAACGGCTCCAAAATCCCTAGAAAAGGCCTTCAGGGGATAAAATAAACCATTGAAATGCCTCTCACCGGCTAAAATAAAGCTATTTAAGTCAGAAAATAGTCAATATAAAAACCCTGAAAATAGCCATTTGTGCCCAAAACGGCAAGGCTATGCTAAGGCAAAATGGCAAAAAATCGGCAAAAATCGAGGGTTTCTAAACGACTCCAAAACCCTAGAAAAAGCCTTCAGGGGAAAAATAAACCATTCAAATGCCTCTCACCGGCTAAAATAAAGCTATTTAAGTCAGAAAATGGTTAAAATGAAAAGCCTGAAAATAAAAAATTTTTGCCGAAAAGGGCAAGAGTATACTAAGGCAAAATGGCCAAAAAAATCCGCAAAAATAGAGGGCTTCTAAACCGCTCTAGAATCCCTAGAAAAAGCCTTCAGGGGATAAAATAACCCATTCAAATGCCTCTCACCGCCTAAAATAAAGCTATTTAGGTCAGAAAATAGTCAAAATAAAAACCCTGAAAATAGCCATTTTTGCCCAAATAGGCAAGGCTATGCTAAGGCAAAATGGCCAAAAATCGGCAAAAATCGGGGGTTTCTTCGGCAAAAATCGAGGCTCCAAAATCCCTAGAAAAAGTCTTCGGGGGATAAAATAAACCATTCCAATGTCTCTAACTGGCTAAAATAAAGCTATTTAGGTCAGGAAACGGTCAAAATAAAAACCCTGAAAATGGCCAATTTTTGCCCAAACAGGCAAGGCTATACAAAGGCAAAAAGGCCAAAAATCGGCAGAAATCGACGGTTTCTTAAAGGCTCCAAAATCCCTAGAAAAAGTCTTCAGGGGATAAAATAAACCATTCCAACTGGCTACAATAAAGCTATTTAGGTCAGAAAATGGTCAGAAAAGAAACATGCAAATTGCCAATTTTTGCTCAAAAAGGCAATGCTATGCTAAGGAAAAATGGACAAAAAACGACCAAAATCGAGGGTTTTCTAAGAGGCTCCAGAATCCCTGGAAAAATCCTCCAGAGGATAAAATAAGCCACTTCAATTCATCTAACCGGCTAAAATAAAGCTATTTAGGTCAGAAAATGGTCAGAAAAGAAACATGCAAGTACCCCATTTTTGTCCAAACGGCAATGCTATTTGCCTCAACACTAAACAGAAGGTGCTGAATTTGAATATGAAGTCGAAATCTCTCCTTGACCTAATTTTCAATTTTTTTGAAAACGAGGCCCTTAGTTGAAATGGTCTATTGCTTTGTGCTTTAATTAGTTTGCTGATTTCATTGGAAGCAGGATTCTGCCTCCGGGGGGAGGGTATCTTAGTATAATTTGGGTACGGGTATGTGCCGCCCATATGGGTTTTTGGCCCTGAAATTCTCTAAACATGGGTATGATTTTAATCAAAACCCCATAAAAGTGGGTGGCAAATTGAAGATAAAGTCGAAAGTTTAACGTTAATTCGATCAGAAAAGTGGTAAAATCGCATCAAAGATGTTCGTAGTACAATATCAAACAATAATAAGGTCTAGAAAGGCTTATTATTCTCATATTCCGCTTACTTTTACTCATAAAATAGGGTCTGTTCCTGCAAAGGTTTACATTATATATGGGCGGGTTTCCGAAATCTGGGCGGCACATCCCTGTCCATTCATAAGTCATGTCCCCCCCGGGGGGGATTCTGCTGGGTTCTAGCCCTAGAAATCAAACGGTTCTTGACAAGTTGATGTTCTAAGAAATGATTATCTAAAATTTCAATATAACTAGAAGAATTTTGCTCATGGAAAATTCTGTTTTTGCAAATAGCAGGTACCGCGGTGCCCCTCATGAGACTTCTATTTCAGGACTTCGAGGAAGGCGTTCATTTGTAGAGAAAACAAAATTTGTTATGAATATTTTACAATTCTTGGCATCAGAAAATTGTTTTTTTCCTTAAAGATGTTATTCATCCAATAGATGTTTTCCCCAGGTGTCAGAGAGCAGTGTTCTTTGAGCACGCTCAATTGTTTTTCTGTCTCGAAATTTGTCATACTACTGTTAATGGAGAATTATTATTGTTAATGGTGCGATTTGGGATTCTTCTCATAATTCTATGATAAGAAATTTCTCGTTTAAAAAGGCTGTGTCATTTCAAAAAACTTCAAACCTAGGTGCACGACAAAAGTTACGAAAGCTGCTGGAAAATTGGTTTGTCAAAATGTTGCGTGCATTATTTCTGTGTCTTTTCTTCGTTTGGAATTGCTGTCTATCGTCAAAAGCAAACTTAGAAGCAGAATATGACCACTCAGCCTTCCTTGATCCGGATGAAAACTATCAGCTATTCTGGACAGTGAAAGATGCAGACAAAACGATGAATTTTGCCGTAAAGGTGAAAACAACAGGTTGGGTTGGATTTGGAATATCACCTGGACTATCAGGATCAATGAAAGGGGCTGATATGGTTATTGGATGGGTTGATAGCAAGGGAAAAGGACACATTTCAGATCGTCATGCAACTTCAAACAGCCTGCCTTTGGTAGACAACAAGCAGGATTATGAACTTACTGGAGCCTCGCAAGATGCAGGAATGACAATTCTAAAATTCAAACGCAAGCTTGCAACCTGTGACAAGAACGATCTTGATATACCCTTGGGAACATCTAAGGTTATATACGCCTATGGTCAATCTGATGACGTAAGATATCATGGCTCTTCTATGAGAGGAGCCCGCAGTCTCAACTTGATGAATTACGTGAAAAATGCTCCACCTCCGGCGAGTGCAAAATATTTTGACGTCACAATGCAAAATGTGTCCGTACCCAAGAAGAAAACGACGTATTGGTGTGAAGCTTTCAAAATGTCAGATTTGGTGAAATTGAGTGGCACAAAGCATATCATTGAAATTGCTCCCATTGTGGAAAAGAAGGACAGGGGAGTAGTCCATCACATTGTGCTTTATGTCTGCAGTGACAGTTTTGATCCCGTTCATTTGAACGCGTCCGGACCTTGTTACAATCCAAACATGCCGGACTCGGTTCGTCAGTGTGTTGGAAAAAAGATAATGTACGCATGGGCAATTGGAGGCGTGAATTTCAAATTTCCGGATCATGTTGGTTGGCCAATCGGCGCTCCATACAGCATGAAGTATGTTGTACTTGAGACTCATTTTGACAATCCTTTACAAAGAACTGACTTTGTTGTCACATCAGGATTGAGATTCTACTATGAAAAACCAAGAAAATACGAAGCTGGTCTATTCTTTACTGGAAGCAGGAGTGACAATTCTTTGGTTATTCCTCCAAATCAAGAAAATTTCATCATAACTGGCTATTGTCCAAAAGAATGCTCTTCAAAACTTGCTACGTCTTCAAACGTCAAAGAGATTAAGCTGTTTGCCTCCTTCCCACATGGTCATACTGCAGCAACTGGCATATGGACAAAACAAGTAAGAAATGGCATTGAAATAGCTGAGGTAATAAGAAATGATAACTATGACTTCAATTATCAGCAAAGTTATCTTTTGAAGAGCGAGCTGCCATTCAAAGCTGGTGATGAATTGATAACATATTGCCGATACAATACTATGGGAAGGAAATATGCAACCGTTGGTGGACAATCGACCTCAGATGAAATGTGTCTAAACTTTCTCATGTACTACCCAAGAGCAAACTTCAGTTTGTGCTATTCTCGTGATTTGCAAGCAGGTGATGAATTTGCAGCTAAATATGCCAAGCCAGTGTTGAAGGATGGTTTCAAAGCTTACAATAAAAGTGTAGTGCCTGTCCCAAAGCAATATCGAAACTGGACTGGTGTGAAGTGGAATGATACTATGGTTGAACTTTTGAAAAATGCTTATGCTTATAATGGACCTGATGCCCTGGCCCCACTTTGTCTTGGTGCTGCTGGTAAAAAGTTCAATATTTCAAAAACAAAGAAACCAGTGATCATAAAGAAGCTCACAATGAAGAATGATCTTTGCACAAAGATTTCAGGATCTGTTGGCCTGTATTCAGTTTGTTTTCAGCAAGTTATGCTTAGTGTGAGTCTGCTTATCAGTCTTGGATTCATATTCATATTGCTCAACTAATGTAGTATTGTAGAGAATGTGGTCAAACATTTCATGCACTGCTGTTTGTTTAAGTTTGCTGCCTTACATCTTACCTTGCTTTAGATATAAGAAACACAATTGTTCCTCATTGTTAAGCTTATATTAAGCTTCTTGTTAAGCTGTTAACAAAAGGATTATATAAACTGCATTTGTAGGCTTATGATTTATTCATTTATTTAAGAATATTCTAGAATAGCTACTTTTCTGTATTTTCCTTTCGCAAAACTGTAAATTGTTCTTTTTAATGCATTTCTTTAATATTGCTTCACATTTATCATACACGCTTTTTTAAAGGAACTTACCTCAAGGCCTAGTTCTTAAACTTCCTTACTTGCTTGACCTCTTTTGAGGCAATTGTAGTTCAAAAATTTCCCTCATAGTTCATTAATTTTAACTGCACATACAGTGGTCTTAACAATAAAAGAGAGACACTTGCATGTGAGCAAAGCTCGAGACTACTCAAGGAAACATTTGATAGCTACATGTGTAACGTACAATTTATGTGATTTTCGACTGCAAATGAATGGAACCGGCTTTCTAATTGGTTATTTGACGTGATAAAAGCATTCGACATTGAGAAGTTTCTTAACGATGTTCTCTTTCGTAGTATAAGTTCTTTAAATTTTCCGGCCTTCTACATGTAGGTTCCTTATAAAGTGGTTCTTTATAAAAACATAGGGCCCTATGGGCGTGTTCGAAGAACGACTCTGGTTGAATATAGCTATTTCGGTCAAATGATGAAAGATGTTAATCGGTATGCACAACAATGACGATAATGATTATCATGATAATGGTGGTGGTTATGATGATGATGTTGATGACCACGATGATTATGATCCTTGTTGGTAGGGGTGATTGTGGTGGTAGTATGGATGTAGTGGTGGTGGTAGAGGTTGTTGTGGTGCTGAAGGTAGGGGTGCTTGTGATGGTTGTGATAGGGATGATCGTGGTGATGATTGTAGGGGGGTTGTGGTGGTGGTGATAGGGGTGGTCGAGGTGATGGTTGTAGGGGTGGTTGTGGTGGTGGTGATAAAGGGCGTGGTGGTTATGATAGAGGTGATCGTGGTGATGGTTGTAGGGGTGGCTGTGGTGGTGGTTTTAGGGGGCTGGTGGTGGTGATAAGGGTGGTGGTGGTGATGGTTTTAGGGGTGTTTTTGTTGGTGGTGATAGGGGTGGTGGTGGTGATGGTTGTAAGGGTGATTGTGGTGGTGGTGAGTTCCTTTAGATCTTGCCGCAGCCACACCATCAATGATAGTGATGGTAATCATGATGATGATGATGATAATGATGATGGTGATTATTATTATTATAATCATTATTATTATTATGACGATTTTTATGGTGAGGATGATAATAATGAAGATTATTTTTTGAAAACTGGTTTGAAATTGCCGCTCTTTGCCAAGACTCTTTGATTAATGTTGAGAATGCGTGAAATGTCATTTACCAATCCAAGGTGGCAATTTGCCAGTTTCAAATGGTAAACAGGGCCATTTGTATTTACCGGCATTGGAACTGTGGCATCGGCATTGGAATTTTTGTGTTCGAAGAATTTCGAACACATTGGTGTGGGGTGGCGTGTCACTAACTAACTAACTCACTCACACACTAACCAACGCTTGAACAATGGAAAACGTGTAACAATAGTATAAGCATCTCAATAATGCCATTAGGGCCATTGTCTCGGCCATTTATGCGCAATTTGCGGTTAGTTGTTCACAATTCGGCCTGCAAGCACTTTTGTCAATCTGGGGTCATGTGACAATTGACTCATCCTTGTTTACTAAATGGAACTGGAAAATTGCCACCTTGCTTTGGTAAATGACATTTCAGGCATTCTCAACATTTATCAAAGAGTTTTGCCAAAGAGCGGCAATTTCAAAACAGTTTTCAAAACAAATCGTCATTATTATTATCCTCACGATGAAAATCATAATAATAATAATAATAATGATAATAATAATCATCATCATCATCATCATGATTACCATCACCACCATTGACGGTGTGCAACATCTAAAGGAACGCTACCACCACCACAACCAACCTTACAACCATCACCTTGACCACCCCTATCACCACCACCACAACCACCCCTTCAGCACCACAACCACCTCTACCACCACCACCACACCCACCATACCACCACAATCACCCCTACCAACCAGCATTTTATGTCCGAAGGACATATTAAGAGGGTGTCGTGGAACGCATGTACGCATAGAAAATAGATAGATAGGCATATAGACGCTTTTTCGTGCCAAAACGTAACAAAAGATAAACCACAAATAATAGGAATTAAACTTTGAAATCGCCGATAAGTGTTGTCGTTAGTGGGCATAATTAACAAAATGCAATTGCTTGCCAAAAACATCAATTAGTATCAACTGTTAGTGTAGCG
This sequence comes from Chrysaora quinquecirrha, assembly GCA_014526335.1. NCBI lineage: Eukaryota > Metazoa > Cnidaria > Scyphozoa > Semaeostomeae > Pelagiidae > Chrysaora > Chrysaora quinquecirrha. The sequence continues at coordinate 444,361 of JACTAT010000101.1, forward strand.
CAGTGGAATAATGCGCTTGTTTCTGGCGCTAAGGGTTGTGAGCTCGATCCACGATGCAGGAAACTAAAATTTGACACCAAGATTTTCTCGCAAAAAGCCGGCTCGGTCGGGTTTCAAAAAAGTTTGACTACAATATTGCAAAATGTTGCTCAAATCTAATTTGATTTTATTTTTATTTTAAATACTTTCATACAATTTTGATTGGGTTGTTATTCTAAGAGGTTTCTAGAAGTCCTATTACATGCAAGGTACTTTCGTGTGAAAAGAGGAGGAGATTGTGGCGCAGTAGAAATTGTTGCCAAGTTACACAGAAGAAATTTTTCAAAACAGTTTGCGGCTTCGAAAATCATCTGAAAATAAATGGTTCAAAGTTGGCAATCAATTCTTCAAAGTGCTATTAATTATCGAATATAGTCATCTGCATTGTATGCTTATAAAAAAATGCGTGTAGTCATCTGCATTGTATAGGAATTGTTATGATAGCTTTTGGAGATTCTAGAATTAAATTCATCATTTGTAGCGAAGATTACAGGTTTCGGTGCACTGAAGGGAGTTATTTGTTACACAGTTTAACCTATGAGCTCAAATTTATTAGTACATATACGTTACTAGAGATTTTCTATTTTCGATTCAAAGTTTTGGGATTCCTCCAGGAAAGATTCATCTGATCACATTGTCAACAATCGCATCATCATCATAATGGATCATTATCATCATCACCATCATCATCACAATCACCAATCATTGTCTTCAACATGATCATCATGTTGAAGACGGTGATCATCATTTTCCTCTTCAACGTGATCATCATCATCGTTGTCGTCGTCGTCGAGCATCATAATCATCATCATGATCGTCTCTAGCATGATCATTATGGTCATTATCATCCTCTTCAAAGTCATCATCATCATCATCATCATCATCATCATCATCATCACCAACATAATCATCATTCTCATCATCGTTGGCTTCTTCATCATCATGATCGTCTCTAGCATGATCATTATGGTCATTATCATCCTCTTCAAAGTCATCATCATCATCATCATCATCGTCATCATCATCATCATCATCATCGTCATCATCATCATCATCACCAACATAATCATCATTCTCATCATCGTTGTCTTCTTCTTCGTCATCTTCGTCATTATTAACATTATCTTCATCATTATTATCATAATCATCAGCGTCCTTCGGACATTGCTACAGCGTTGCTATTTACACACACCCTTGGTGTACCAAGATGAATTTCGAGAAGTAAATAAAGCTATTCGAAATAAAAAAGATCCCTAATGCAGCGTCTATCAATTTATTTCCAGAAAAGAATAATATTAACATCGACAAAACGGTAGTTACTCTTGCAGAACTAGAAAAAAGCAAACGCATTGAAAATAGAGGGAAATATATGGCGAACCTTCATATTTTGCCTTGGATCAAGTAGCTTGTGAGAGCAATACCCCCAACCTAAAATTGCAGCTGTATGAATTATGGTGAATTTAAGGAAATATTAAACCTCAAAATGGTAGTTGAAAATAGAAATATATTTGGTAACACCAGCAAGCCAAGAGAATTGGAAGAGGAGATAATGCTTTTAAAAAACGAGCACGAATCTCTAATAAAGGAACTGAGAAGAAAGAAATACTAATAAACAACCAGAAACCAGCTGAAATGACCTAAAACGAGCAGAGAAACCAGCCGAAACCACCTTAAACGAGCAGGGAAACCAGCCAAAACCACCATAAACGAGCAGGGAAACTAACCGAAACCACCTGAAACGAGCAGGGAAACCAGCCAAAACCACCATAAACGAGCCGGAAAACTAACCGAAACCACCTGAAACGAGCAGGAAAACCAGCCAAAACCACCTGAAACGAACAGGGAAACTAACCAAAACCACCTGAAACGAGCAGGGAAACCAGCCAAAACCAGCTGAACCGAGCAGGGAAACCAGCCGAAACCACCTTAAACCAACAGGGAAACCAGCCGAAACCAGCTTAAACCAGCAGGGAAACTAACCAAAACCAGCTGAAACCAGCAGGGAAGCCAGCCAAAACAAGTAGGGAAACCAGCCAAAACCACCTAAACCAGCCTTTTCACCTGGAATGCGCTTGTACCCAAAACGTAGCTAACAAGTAGCCCCCACCCCGTGCAACAACCTGACTGCATCATTCAATGATTTCAGTCAAAGTTTGTTTTATCCTTAATATTCCTGTTAATAATTCTACACCCTCTTTTCCTTGGCTAAACAAACGCTTGTTTGGGTTGCCAAAGGTCACCAAGAAGTAGAGCGAAGAGTAAAGCTCGCTGCTCCTTGGGAGGGGCTGTTTACTTCGCTAAGAGTTTACCTCATTCTGAGTGGGACTTTTTCAAGCTGAGACTTGTGGCAAGTCAAAAGCTTGTAAATTGAAGCCTTTGAAATATCAAGTGCATTGTGCAACATAAAAATTTCTCAGTTCTTGAATTCAACCGTTTACGTCTTATTGTAATGTTTAAGTCTCAGAATTTCTAATGGATAACTCAAAATCATTTAGCGTCTGTTCTTTTTTGTCTTGAAATTTACCTGCAGTCTGCGTTTTCACTCAAATATCGAATTTGCAAATGAACGAGAGATGGTCTTCGCAGGATCTGTCATTCCACTGCCACTTCCAGCGAGCAGTGTGCATTTCTACACAATGCTCCACACCATGAGAGTTATCTGGTTGCCCTCTCGCCAGTTTTCATATGCTAAGTGACTGCCATCACTCCATACAAACTTGTTTTCGTTTTCCTTATCATTTAACCCGATCCAAATATGTTCGACGACACCAGAGTCCTGGACAAACTTTGACACCTTGCTTTGTTCTGCAGGGCTTGAGATGCTCAGTAAATCAGCACCTATGGATACACAATACTTTCTCGCATTCAGCCACTTCATTCTAATCAATCCAGTTCCATCTCTGGCAATGACATATAGAGGCAAGCCAAGAAAGACTATAAAGAAAAAAGTTTTCAATAATCGAATCTCCTCTATCAATGCAAAGGGTGACCAGAAGCTTAATCATGTTTATTTAGAATTGCAAACGAAAGATGACAACACCGCTTTCTATTTACTATTTCATGTGCAATTCTAAATAAATGAATTTACTTGTCCCATACCCCAGGAAAAAGGATATAAGCGGGATACATTGTTTTAGAAAGGAAGGTGTTTTGTGGAAAGTTAGAATTGCAGTACTGCATAAGTTAGGACCCAAGGGAGTATACAGTATATAAGCTTGTGAGTGATCAAGAGTTTTCACACGTCGATAGCGATTTCGTTGAGAATTAAGATCGCCCACCCCATCCCCTGCCTTTGAACAGACGGCCAGGGACGAAGTATTGTGCTTGATGAGATCGACATGAATTACATAAAATCGCTAGACTGACTTTACTATACTTGCAAGATATAACTCTTGTATTGTATCTTAGCGTGAAGTAGATATAGGTATGATAAGCAAAAAAGTTATTTTCGTTTGAATTTATGAATAAGAAAATAACCATGTTTAAGCCTCTGGTCATGCTTTTCATTAATAAGGTGTATGTTCGATTGGATATATCTCCTCTATTGCTTTCTTAGCGAGGATAAAACCATATCTGTTTGATATGGTAATTACAATATCGTACTTCCCCGAATAATCGCCTTCTCACGAATAAGATGCCAATAGGTTGCTTTGAAAGTTTATTTGTAAGCCTAAGCTATTGAAGGGAGCAGTAAAAACATGCTACTTGACAGATTCTGGACAGGGATGTGCAGCCAGAATTTTAAAAATTATCATTTTTATACCAATTTCGCCATACCTTGCTTAATACCAGTTTTAAGAATTACAGTTGTCATTGGCTATCTCGAACTCTCAAGGGAAACTGGAATTCGTTCGAGATAGCGAATGTTCGAAATAACGGATGCCCCATATAAATATACAAAATTATAGTTTTTAAGTCATCAAAGGAACCCCGATTAACATGCAGGGTTACTGATCCCAAATTTCATCAAACAAGTCTGATATTTTTTACATAGGAGTCAAAGCTCATCTGCTTTCATCCCTGCTATTGGTGAGATTGAGATAATGGCGATGCAGCGCATCTCGAAAGAGAACAGCTTCATCTATTGTGTACATGGGCAGCATATCACTTAGCTGCTCCGCTAGGCAGGCAGAATATCACTTAGCTGCTCCGCTGCGCTAGGCAAACTAAAACATATTTTCAGCCTGTCTCTTTATCCTGTTCAGCAGAACATTTTGACCAAATTCGAGATAAAGAGGAGGTTTTCCTCCATGAAAAATCGAAAATGGTTCGAGACAGCGAATGCTCGAGATAACGGGGTTCGAGATAGCGGATGATTTTTCTATACAAACCCTTATACCAAAACGAAGGGAAATGGAAAATCGTTCGAGATAGCGAATGTTCGAGATAGCGGATGTCAACTGTATTTGCATTATCAATTGTTACTACTCATTGCGGTATTCGAAACTTGTGAAAATAGATGCCCTTCCTTATGAAAATTGTAACAATGGACACCCTTCCCGTCCGCACATCGACAATACCCAGAATATCGAAAGTAACCCGGGTGGGGGTATTTGACCCTGAAATGTACAGGGTTGTGCCCCCCTGAGTTTTTACAAACCAACTTACTTTTAAGTTATTGTTTTTCCACATTCATCCACCCAGTTTTATGATTTTTGTATGAGTTTGTGTATCTGTTAAGGAAATTTGATCATATACCCACTTTTAAAGTATTTTATACACAAATCGGACCCAGTTGTAAGGAATTTTCGAAGAAAAACCCACCCATACGAGGGGCACATACCTTTCAGCCTACATTAGGGAGTACCCCTCCCCCCGAGAAAGTAAGCGCCTATTTCAGTGCAACGAAAGCCTAATTTTCGGCAAGCTATTAATCTATTTGGCACTCTGGTGTAATTTCTAAATCTGGAGAACGTTTTTAGTTTTCTCTAAGAAATAAACATGTTTGCAACATTAGAAGAGAGAGCTAAATCAGCAGCGGTAATTCAGAATACCTCTAGCTTTTTCCCAAATCTCTGTTGATTTTCCACTCTTTTTAGAAACCCTAGAACAGGTATCTCCAGCGTTGCAAGAAAAAAACTCTTCACTTAGAACGTTCTGTTGCTTATCATCCCCATCTTCATTCGATGCTCCACTCGTCTTCACAAAAAACTGACCAGTCTCCACATGATTGCAAGATACGAGGAGAACAACGCAAGCAGTCACGATGTAGATCAACGGAAACATTTTTCGGAAATATGTCATTCGACCACATCTTCTTCAAACAGTCAATCTTAAATACATAAGTACGACAACGTTGTGGGTTTTATTTAACAGGTAAGCAAACAACTATTAATCATTCATAAAAGACGTTTCATTTAAAACGATAAGAATAGCAATAGATATTTTAACTTAAACATTAATTTTAATGCCAAAGAATAAATACAATAACGCAGTGGTTGGTTTTATGTAACAGGTCAATCAATACCTATACTAATTTATGCAAGACGTTTCATTTAATGCGATAAGAATAGCAATAGATATTTCAACTTAAACATTAACTTTAATGCCAAAGAAATAAATACAATAACGCAGTGGTTGGTTTTATGTAACAGGTCAATCAATACCTATACTAATTTATGCAAGACGTTTCATTTAATGCGATAAGAATAGCAATAGATATTTCAACTTAAACATTAACTTTAATGCCAAAGAAATAAATACAACAACGCAGTGGTCAGTTTTATGTAACAGGTGAATCAATACCTATACTAATTTATGCAAGACGTTTCATTTAATATGATAAGAATAGCAATAGATATATCAACTTAAACATCAATTTTAATGCCAAAGAATAAATACAACAACGCAGTGGTCAGTTTCATGTAACAGGTGAATCAATACCTATACTAATTTATGCAAGATGTTTCATTTAATACGATAAGAATAGCAATAGATATATCAACTTAAACATCAATTTTAATGCCCAAGAATAAATACAACAACGCAGTGGTCGGTTTTATGTAACAGGTGAATCAATACCTATACTAATTTATGCAAGATGTTTCATTTAATACGATAAGAATAGCAATAGATATATCAACTTAAACATCAATTTTAATGTCAAAGAAATAAATACAACAACGCAGTGGTCAGTTTAATGTAACAGGTGAATCAATACCTATACTAATTTATGCAAGACGTTTCATTTAAAACGATAAGAATAGCAATAGATATTTCAACTTAAACATTAATTTTAATGCCAAAGAATAAATACAACAACGCAGGAGTCAGTTTTATGTAACAGGTGAATCAATACCTATACTAATTTATGCAAGACGTTTCATTTAATACGATAAGAATAGCAATAGATATATCAACTTAAGCATCAATTTTAATGCCAAAGAAATAAATACAACAACGCAGTGGTCGTTTTTATGTAACAGGTGAATCAATACCTATACTAATTTATGCAAGACGTTTCATTTAATACGATAAGAATAGCAATAGATATATCAACTTAAGCATCAATTTTAATGTCAAAGAAATAAATACAACAACGCAGTGGTCGGTTTTATGTAACAGGTGAATCCAAAATTCCTATACTAATTTATGCAAGATGTTTCATTTAATACGATAAGAATAGCAATAGATATATCAACTTAAACATCAATTTTAATGCCAAAGAAATAAATACAACAACGCAGTGGTCAGTTTTATGTAACAGGTCAATCAATACCTATACTAATTTATGCAAGACGTTTCATTAAATACGATAAGAATAGCAATAGATATATCAACTTAAGCATCAATTTTAATGTCAAAGAAATAAATACAACAACGCAGTGGTCGGTTTTATGTAACAGGTGAATCCAAAATTCCTATACTAATTTATGCAAGATGTTTCATTTAATACGATAAGAATAGCAATAGATATATCAACTTAAACATCAATTTTAATGCCAAAGAAATAAATACAACAACGCAGTGGTCAGTTTTATGTAACAGGTCAATCAATACCTATACTAATTTATGCAAGACGTTTCATTTAATACGATAAGAATAGCAATAGATATTCAACTTAAACATTAATTTTAATGCCAAAGAAATAAATACAATAACGCAGTGGTTGGTTCTATGCAAAAGGTCACTCAATTATTCTTACTTATTCATGCAAGACTTTTTAACTATTCCAATATCAATTGAAAACGTCACTGCACTTCTTGCCCGTTTTCGTTTTCGGGATTGAAATGAGGATTTTCAACTGTGTCCATTATTGTAAAGCGGGCCGTACGACTACATTACCCCGGGGAACGCTCTCTCTCTCTCTCTCTCTCTCTCTCTTTCGACGGCCCTGGCTGTCATTGCCATAGGTGATTCAGTGGGCTTAAGAACCTGGTGGCGCCTAGCTCCTCTCCAGGTATGGATGGCCGTTGGCCCGCAAGGAGCTCCTCCGCTTTTTGACAAATATAGTCATCGGCTATTTAACAATCAAACATGTGATATATGTTGCTTCCACATGGAGCATAGATGAAAGCAAAACCGGGGAGGGCGTCCCAGTCAAAACTGGGTCCTGAACCGATGTATAATAATACACTAGTCAGACTTCAGAACTTCTGCATTCACAAAACATCTCCCTAAGAATTGTCTGTTGGTGCCCTATAATCCGCTTAGAAGTGCATCCCATTTTTAGGGACATGCGCCTTTATCCAGATAAAAAGAACAGCGGGCCTATAAGGGAACAGTTCGAACGGAGAACTTTCAGCACTGGATCAAATTTTTGGTTCTTATATAAAAAAATGCTGGAAAATATTTGAACCAAAGCATCACGTACAGACCGAAAAAGTGAGGTACGTACAAGAAGCTGAAGTCCAGATATTTTCCTGCATTGACTGAGCAATCATTCAATAAAGGCGTTATTTTATGGTCTTAAAAACAATATAGAATTTTTTCGAATTTTTTTGGAGAATGTCTACTCAAGAAACATCATTTTTCAGTATTTCATTTTCCCATCTCAATCTCTCTCACTTTTTTTGGAGAATGTCTACTCAAGAAACATCATTTTTCAGTATTTCATTTTCCCATCTCAATCTCAATCACTTCATCAATAAGAAATTACATGGCTGTTGATAAATTGCCAATGAAAGCACCAACTATTAAAGCATATTATCGAATTTTTTAATATCAAATTAATTGATTTTTTTCAGATTATAATTCCAAAACCTATACGCGCATTGTGTTTGCTTTAAGATAAATAAAACATCTGATGTTCCAAATGCGCAACACATACCCGAAACCAAACTATATTACGTACACCTTCAGCCCCTCCACTCAGGAGGCCAGATTTTTGTTTTTGTTAAGCCCTGATCTGAAGGAAATACACGTTTTTTTTATAAGAACAAAGTATATAAGAACATAAGGCTTCAGAGGATGAAAAGTTAAGAACATGCTAAGAACATGCTAAAAACATTACAAGGCTTTGTGAAGCTAGAAACAAATTAGAAATTAGTGACGCTGTCCTGTTCTCCACTCTAGAAAACAGGTGAACTATCAATCATTGTGACTATGTGATATTTTTTACATGTGCGTCCCTTTTCGTAGCAATTATGACCCAATTTGAAAAACAGCAGCTTTTCAAAAAGCGAGAAAATTAAGAACATGTTAAGAACATTTTGAGCCTTCAAATCGAAAAAATGAAGAAAATTGCATGGCTTTCTTCAATGTCAGTATTCTTGTAAAAAAAAAACGTGTACCAGTTCTGTTGCCTTCACCAAGGAGTTGTTGTTGTTGTTGTTGTTGTTGTTGTTGTTGCAAGATTCATGTAGCAGTTTGTCAAATTGAAAAGAATGGGACTAAATTCATTTAGTACAGTTTTAGCTAATATTGAAATAAAGAAAGATTTTTAATATTTTATACTCACATATTTCTGATTATTAGCTACTACAATTAAGTTCTACACAGTTTAAGTTTACGTTTCATTACACATTTTTGCCCTCTATTCATCTATATAATTACAAAAATTTAAACAAACAAGATCTGAATATATGTTTCAACAAATGAGACCTGTAAACGGACATTGACGACAATGACATGACCCAAGATTCTTGTGTCATTTAGAAAGATCAAAACGCGAATTTGATTCCTCGAAAGGATCATATGCATCTGAAAAGCTTCAATCAAAGATTAAGTTTCGAAAGGTTCGAGTCTTTTTTGCTTTTGTAGCCTTTGGATACAAACAGGCCGCGTCAAAACACTGAGATTTCTCACATCTCGAAAAAAGTTTACTGAGCTAAGCCATGCTTTCTCTGTTCTTCAAAACTGCAATTATATTTGTGTGCTGTTCTGCACCATTTTCAACAGCAAGCTTAGCAGGAGAATATGACCATTCAGCCTTCCTCGATCCGGATGAAAACTATCAGCTATTCTGGACGGTGAAAGATGCAGACAAAACGATGAACATTGCCGTAAAAGTGAAAACAACAGGATGGATTGGATTTGGGATATCACCTGGCCTATCAGGATCCATGAAAGGAGCTGATATTGTTATAGGATGGGTTGATGGCAAGGGAAAAGGACACATTTCGGATCGTTATGCAACTTCAAACAGCCTGCCTTTGGTAGACAACAAGCAGGATTATGAACTCACTGGAGCCTCGCAAGATGCAGTAATGACAATTCTAAAATTCAAACGCAAGCTTGAAACCTGTGACAAGAACGATCTTGATATACCCTTGGGGACAACCAAAGTTATATATGCTTACGGAACATCTGATGACATAAAATATCATGGTTCTTCTACTAGAGGTGCGCGCAGCCTCAACTTGATGAATTACGTGAAAAACGTCCCACCTCCAGCCAGTTCAAAGTATTTTGATGTCACAACAAAAAACGTGCAAGTACCAAAAGAGAAAACAACATATTGGTGTGAAGCTTTCAAATTGTCAGATTTGGTGAAATTGAGTGGCACAAAGCATATAATAGAAATTGCTCCCATAGTGGAAAAGAAAGACAGAGGGGTAGTCCATCATATTGTTCTTCATGCCTGCCAACATGACTTTGACGAAACACACCTTAATATCTCGGGTCCATGTTTTCACCCAAACATGCCTGACACGATAAAGCAATGTTCCGGAAAGTCCTCTGTTTATGCATGGGCAGTTGGAGGCGTGAATTTCAAATTTCCGGATCATGTTGGTTGGCCAATCGGAGCTCCATATAGCATGAAGTATGTTGTTCTTACGACACATTTCGACAATCCTTCACAAAGAACTGATTTCGTGGTCACATCAGGATTGAGATTTTACTATGACAAGCCAAGGAAATACGAATCCGAAACTCTACTGACAGGTAGTACAGTGAGAACTGGGATGGTGATTCCTCCAAAGCAGAAAGACTGGATTCTAACTGGCTACTGTCGCAAAGAATGCTCGAAAAAGATCGCGGGAGCTAATGCCTTAAATGGTGATGAAATCAGAATGTTTGCTTCATTTCCTCATGGTCACACAGCTGCGACAGGAATATGGACAAAGCATGTAAGGAATGGTATAGAACAGCCTGAAATTATTCGAGATGAGAACTATGACTTTGATTTTCAACAAACACATCTATTAAGGAAGGAATCATCGTTTAAGGCAGGGGATGAGTTGATAACATATTGCAGATATAATTCTATGAATAGAAAGTTTGCTGTTACAGGTGGAGAGTCAACGACAGAAGAAATGTGTTTGAATTTTATCATGTATTATCCACGCGTTAACTGGACAAATTGTTTCTCTGAGCATGAAGCTGTTAAGAGTTCATTTTCAGTACGTTATGCAAAACCAGTCTGGGAAGTTCGTGAGGAAAGGTTCAATAAATCTATGCCGCCAGTTCCTAAACAGTTCCTCAACTGGACTGATATCCAATGGAACAAAACAATGGTCAGTGAGTTGAAAGATATCTACGAGTCAAAGCAGTCACCGATCCTGTCAATTTGCATGGGAAGTTTTGGTGCAGTTCATGGAGTAAGAAGGACAAAGAAAGTTTTCATCAGCAAGAATCTACCAAATTCCTCAAATTCCTGCACCAAAATGACCGCCTCTGCAGTTACACCATTGCCGTGCATGTGGTTTATTCAAATTTTCATGTCACTTTCATTCATCCTTTGTGGCCATTTCGTAGTTGGCTAGACACAAAAAGAAGAATTGACATGTACTATTATTATTTCAAATTTGATCATTTCTTTCGCGTTATATTTTTAGATTTTGATTTTCAGTGCCCTCCCTTTTTTTATCTCAGCTATCATCTAAGATATTAAGCACCCAAAGTCCCCATGAACGTTGCCTTACTCCGATGTAGAAAAACAAAATCACAATTGTAAATCGAGACAGCGTTTTTTTTTTAAGAAAATAAATAGAGATAACTTCATGACATGGTCGTAATAAAAACACTTCCTATCTTAATAAATAAAAGTTTCTGAAAACCTTATTTTCTCCTTTCTTTTGCAGCCATAATTGCTATAATGTTGCATAGTGGCCTATGAGGAAAGTATAAAATGAATACAAATATTGATGTTGCAAAGAAAATAAGCAATGCAGCTAAATTTGATAGCAATTAGAACTTCAACAATGCAAAATTTCGAGTCCTGTAAACTCTGGGCAAACTAACCGAGGCCCAAGTTAGCCTACATGCAGTCTATATGGACTTTGATTCAGCGATATAGGCCTTGAATATTAGCTCAGCTTAACAGACTAGGCCCATTTCAACCACAACTTTGGCCGGCAACGGGCCCAGCTAGCTTGGATGGGAAATCTTGGGATTGACCCTGGTAAACTCAGCCTGAAACAATCGCAGCTCAGAAAAAGGACCGAGATTAGACTGACTACACGGGTCTCATGTTCCGCTCATAAATCCAGACCAACGACCACAGCTATTCGCTAGACTTATATCCTTACAATGTTCAAATGTTCTTCTATCGTTCGATGTTCTTCTATCATTCGATCTGATGAAAAATCGAATCGTAAAAAAGTGGGAGAAGATTAATAAGCTAGTGGAAATGCAGCAAATTCAGAGCTGCAATCTGATTGGAAGAGTGGCCGCTTTTCTGCATGCAAAAGCCATGTGTCCCACTCTGAGGAAACAGCTGTATGTTGTGGTAGTTGTTAGTAGCTGTTTCCGAAAGAGTGGGAGGAAGATAATCCAGACCGAGATAACGTGGACTGTTCCCAGTTTTCCCGCCCTAATAGCTTGCGCCAAGTTCAGGATAGCCAACCATAATCTAGTTTTTCTAATGGTCAACACAACAAGGATTGTGTTGAGTTTTTGCTCTGACGGAATTGAAATCACACCAATATGCGAAAATGGTACAAATAAGAAATAATTTGAAAAAGAACCTCGATCTGGGCTTATGAAATCCAGTTTTGTCCTTGAAGAAAGTGGGCCTAAAAATAACAGGATAATAGATCTTCAGCCTCGATGTTAACGTATTATGCGCTGGTGTCAGCCTACAATTTTGCAAGTGCACAAACTCAAACATTCAAGTGCAAGGAAGAATTTGCCCTACCAGGCCCTATTGGCTGCCCCACCTCTGATCCTTGAAATCCTGGTTTTGCCCCACCAGTGTTGGACCCTTTTGACTTTGGGAAGATTCAACTTTGGAAAGATTACTGCATGATTATTTTAGTCACGAAAAGCTAACCAGAGGCACTCTAGAAAAAGAAAATTCCAAAGTTTTCCCCCGTACACCGCTACGTGAGCGTGTCTTTGCACCTTTGCCACAAGTGTCTCATGTCAACTTTACTTCATTGCCCGGAGATAACATCTCCTCCATCCTCCAGTCAAAAAAGTGTTTGCAGGTCCTTATAGTCACTAAATTACAAGCGCAATAGAGCATGAACCATCATTCGCTTCCTTGATATTGATCCTTGGTGCTTATACAGAGGTAACTTTGTTCTCATCGAGTTGGGCCCTCCTATTAATTTGGCCCACTAGTGAAATTTCCTTAAAAGATTCCCTGCCTGTACCAGTTGTGTTGCCGTCACCAATGAGCTGTTGTTGTTGTTGTTGAAAGATTGCTGTAGCAGTTTGTAAAATTGCAAAGAATGGGACTAAATTAGATTAGTACAGTTGTAGCTAATATGGAAGTAAGAAAGATTTTTAATATTTTGTACACACATATTTCCGATTATTAGCTACTACAAATAAAGTTCTGCACAGTTTTCGTTTCATAACACATTTTTGCCCTCTTTTCACCTATATAATTACAAAAATTAAAACAAAAAAGATCTGAAAATATGTTTCAACAAATGAGGCCTGTAAACGGACATTGACGACAATGACATGACCCAAAATTCTTGTGTCATTTAGAAAGATCAAAACGCGAATTTGATTTCTCGAAAGGATCATATGCCTCTGAAAAGCTTTAATCAAAGATTAAGTTTCGTAGGATTCGAGTCTTTTGCTTTATAGAAACAGGCTGCATCAAAACACTGAGATTTCTCAAATCTCGAAAAAGTTTATTGAGCTAAATCATGCTTTCTCTTTTCTTCATAACTACAATAATATTTTTGGGCAGTTCTTCACCATTTTCAACAGCAAGCTTAGCAGCAGAATATGACCACTCAGCCTTTCTCGATCCTGATGAAAATTATCAACTATTCTGGACAGTTAAGGATGCAGACAAAACGATGAATTTTGTCGTAAAGGTGAAAACAACAGGATGGGTTGGATTTGGGATATCACCTGGACTATCAGGATCAATGAAAGGAGCTGATATGGTTATTGGATGGGTTGATAGCAAGGGAAAAGGACACATTTCAGATCGTCATGCAACTTCAAACAGCATGCCTTTGGTAGACAACAAGCAGGATTATGAGCTTACTGGAGCCTCGCAAGATGCAGGAATGACAATTCTAAAATTGAAACGCAAGCTAGCAACATGTGACAAGAACGATCTTGATATACCCTTGGGGACAACCAAAGTCATATATGCTTACGGAACATCTGATGATATAAAATATCATGGTTCTTCTACAAGGGGTGCGCGCAGTCTCAACTTGCTGAATTACGTGAAAAACGTCCCACCTCCAGACAGTTCAAAATATTTTGATGTCACAACGAAAAACGTTCCAGTACCAAAAAAGAAAACAACATATTGGTGTGAAGCTTTCAAATTGTCAGATTTGGTGAAATTGAGTGGCACAAAGCATATAATAGAAATTGCTCCCATAGTGGAAAAGAAAGACAGAGGGGTAGTCCATCATATTGTTCTTCATGCCTGCCAACATGACTTTGACGAAACACACCTTAATATCTCGGGTCCATGTTTCCACCCGAACATGCCCGACACGATTAAGCAATGTTCCGGAAAGTCCTCTGTTTATGCATGGGCAGTTGGAGGCGTGAATTTCAAATTTCCGGATCATGTCGGTTGGCCAATCGGAGCTCCATACAGCATGAAGTATGTTGTACTTACGACACATTTTGACAATCCTTCCCAAAGACCTGACTTTGTTGTCACATCTGGTTTGAGATTTTACTATGACAAGCCAAGAAAATACGAGTCAGAATCTCTAGTTACAGGTAGTACAGTGAGACCTGGGATGGTGATTCCGCCAAAGCAAAAAGATTGGATTCTAACTGGCTACTGTCGTAAAGAATGCTCGAAAGAGATCAAGGGAGGTAATGCCTTAAATGGTGATGAAATCAGAATGTTTGCTTCATTTCCTCATGGTCACACAACTACGACAGGAATATGGACAAAGCATGTAAGGAATGGTATAGAACAGCCTGAAATTATTCGAGATGAGAACTATGACTTCGATTTTCAACAAACACATCTATTAAGGAAGGAATCATCGTTTAAGGCAGGGGATGAATTGATAACATATTGCAGATATAATTCTATGAATAGAAAGTTTGCTGTTACAGGTGGAGAGTCAACGGCAGAAGAAATGTGTTTTAATTTTATCATGTATTATCCACGTGTCAACTGGACAACGTGTTTCTCTGAGCATGAAGCTGTTAAGAATTCATTTTCTGTACGTTATGCAAAACCAGTCTGGGAATTTCGTGAGGAAAGGTTCAATAAATCTATGCCGCCAGTTCCTAAACAGTTCCTCAACTGGACTGATATCAAGTGGAACAAAACAATGGTCAGTGAATTGAAAGATATCTATGAGTCAAAGCAGTCACCGATCCTCTCAGTTTGCATGGGAAGTTTTGGTACAGTTCATGGAGTAAGAAGAACAAAGAAGGTTTTCATCAGCAAGAATCTACCAAATTCATCAAACTCCTGCACCAAAATGACCGCCGCTGCAGTTACACCATTACCGTGTTTGTGGCTTATTCTAAAATTCATGTCTGTTACTTTCATCCTTTGTGGCCATTTCGTAGTTGGCTAGACACAAAAAGAAGAACTGACAAGTACTATTACAAATTTGATCATTTCTTTCGCGTTACTGTTTTGATTTTGATTTTCAGTGCATTCTCTTTTTTTATCTCAGCTATCATATATGATATTAACCACCCAATGTCCCTATGAATATTGCCTTGCTCAATTGTAACAAAATAAAATCACAAATGTAAAAAGAGACAGCGTTTTTTTTTAAAGAAAATAAATAGAGATAACTTCGTGACATAGTCGTAATAAAAACACTTCCTATCTTAATAAATAAAAGTTTCTGATGAAAACCTTATTTTTTCCTTTGTTTTGAAGCCATAATTGCTATAGTGTTGCATAGTGGCCTACGAGAAAAGGATAGAAAATTCAAATAATGATGTTGCAAAGAAAGTAAGCAATGTAGCTCAATTTTGTTAGCAATTAGAGCTTCAAAATTTCGAGTCCCGTAAACACTGGGAAAACTAACTGAGGCCCAAGTTAGCCTACATGCAGTCTTTATGGACTTTGAATCAGCGATAGAGGCCTTGGAACTTAGCTCAGCCTAACAGACTAGGCCCACTTCAACCACAACTTTGGCCGGGAATGGGCCCAGCTAGCTTGGATGGGAAAACTTGGGATTGACCCTGGTAAACTCAGCCTGAAACAATCGCAGCTCAGAAAAAGGACCGAGATTAGACTGATTACACGGGTCTCATGTTCCGCTCATAAATCCAGACCAACGACCACAGCTATTCGCTAGACTTATATCCTTACAATGTTCAAATGTTCTTCTATCGTTCGATGTTCTTCTATCATTCGATCTGATGAAAAATCGAATCGTAAAAAAGTGGGAGAAGATTAATAAGCTAGTGGAAATGCAGCAAATTCAGAGCTGCAATCTGATTGGAAGAGTGGCCGCTTTTCTGCATGCAAAAGCCATGTGTCCCACTCTGAGGAAACAGCTGTATGTTGTGGTAGTTGTTAGTAGCTGTTTCCGAAAGAGTGGGAGGAAGATAATAAGTCCAGACCGAGATAACGTGGACCGTTCCCAGTATTCTTGCCCTAATAGCCAGGGCCGTCGTTATGGGGGGGTGCGGGGGGTGCAGCACCCCCCCTTGGCTTCAAGCCTGTAGGCAACTTGTCGGCAGTTGCGTTGTCGGCAACTGAGAAAATTGAGGGCCAAAATGTTTTTCTCGTAAGCAATAACCTCATTGGAACATCCGCAAGTGCATCGCATCATATTATAACAGAACGATAACAAAATCTTGTTGTACATTACCAAATAGAATTTGAAAGTCAGTTAAAGGAACAATTATCTATGCAAAATGACGTATCAATAAAGTTAAATCGCTTAGAACTACGATGTCCTCTTTGTTAACCTTCGCATGAATTAGCAGACGTCTTTGGGTCTTCACAATTAGCACTACTTCAGCCTTTACTTCATTGCTTCATAACTGATTATTAACGACACGGCAGTCTACTGTATGTATACCTCCATACCTCCATTCGTTAATAGTCTAATAGCTCTAATGCTTATGGGGTCGGAACATCCCACAATCATTCTAATCAGTCATAGTCATCTTTGAAGTCGATCTCTATTGGATTGGCAAACTGGATAATGGCTCAGAAAATTGTAATTTAAAGGTCCCGAAATGGTCATTCTAGCGACTCAAATCAATAATTCTCAAAATTTTCCCCGGGAGCATGCCCCGACCCCCTAGTTAAAAGAGCTTTTTGTGCACATTTATATTTAAGCCCCTTTTTCTTGTGCCTCTCCACTTCTAAAAAGTTTCAATGTCCTCGAGAGCGGGCCCTTAGACGCACCACAGAATTATGGAGAAGATGTCTCGACTCTTCGGGAATTGTTGGTACAATACTCATGGACCTATCAAAGGCCTATGACTGTCTGCCCCATGACCTCCTCATAGCAAAATTAGAGGCCTATGGGTTCGATAGCGATAGCCTTCAGCTCATTTGTAGCTACCTAGAAAACCGATACCAAAGGGTTAAAATTGGAAGCTTCAAAAGCTCACCACATAAAATCAAAATCGGTGTGCCACAAGGATCAGTACTAGGACCCATGCTCTTTAACATCTTTTTAAATGACCTATTTCTGATGAACCTAGAGTCAAACATATGCAATTTTGCTGACGATAATACAATATATGCATGTGGTAATAACTCATGGAAATAATATGTGGATTAGAACATTACTTAGCTCTTTTGTTAGATTGGTTTTCCGGAAATGGGATGGTACCGAATCCCAAAAAGCTCCAGGTTATGTTCCTTGGTCTTAAAAATAATACATATTTACGCCTTAATATAAATGGTCATAAGATATCATCAGCAGAAAACGTGAAACTTTTAGGAATCCATATTGACAAAAAGCTAACATTTGACGTGCATATTAAAGGTCTTTGTTCGAAGGTTAACAACAAAGTTAGTAGACTTATTACCTGAGTCGTAGTTATCGCTATTGAAATGAATCGCCTAGACGCTCAAACTACGACTCATAATCGAACGGTTATCTTTCTGGACTTACTTTTTCTGCCTCGTTCTCAAATTACCATGGTGACAATGATGTCAACGGTATGTGGTTGTAATGGCCTAAATTTACTGGGTCTAAAACGCCGTGAAAAACAATGTTTCTTCGTGTTAAAACTCAACTTACTATTTGCTTTGCAGAAAGCTCTTACCAATCCAGCTTTATCGATATTTGTTCCAAACTTTTGCGAGATTTAGTACTAAATCGGCTGCTGAATAGGGCTCGTATATTTTGCTGTGACGATGCAACAAACGAGCCTCGTTTCAACGGGGAACAATTTTTGTTCCCGCCAGTCCCAGAAAATGTCCGTAATATTATGAGTCCCAGTTTGAGCGATCTCGGTTTGGTGTAGTCTCGGTCTGGTGAGCGATAACTGGGACTCAGGTAATAAGTCTACAAAGTTAGTGCCTTTGCAAGACTTAGTCCCTATCTCACAATAGATCAAGCAAAATCAATATGCAGCTCGGTCATCTTATCAAACTTCAATTATTGTCCTTTGGTGTGGGCGTTCTGTAGCGAAGCGGCAAACAGTATTATAAATAAAACCCATAAACGTGCTCTACGAGTGCTCTACCAGGACTATGAATCCTCCTTTGATATGCTATTGAGTCGAAACAACAGCCAGACAATACACGTATTAAAAAATCTTCAAAAACTAATGATCGAGGTCTACAAGACAATACATCAGCTGAATCCTTCCTATCTTTGAGAGTTTCACGAAAAGAAAGAAATGAGATATAACTTGAGAATAAATGATCTTTGTAAACTTCCAATGGTCAAGACACGTTTTGGCTGTCAGTCAATATCATTCAGAGGGAGTCTCCTTTGGAACACCCTAAGTGATGAAATTAAAATGATTCCAACCCTTGCCGCTTTTAAAAATAAAATAAAATCCTGGTCTGGTGAGCAATGCACCTGTAGATTATGTTCTTAGTAATTATAGTAGATATATTATTTTTCTTGTAATTAGAGTAATTAGTTAAGTTGGAATAAATTAGTACTTTGTACTAGTCGCTTAAGACACGAAATCCACCATTAAATAATGTGAAATGAACATGAAAAAAACAGCAGGCAGGCCACACCCAGGCCACACCCATTTTTGTCGGCAAATTTAAATTCGGCACCCCCCCCCCCCTGCTTGAGAGTTCTAGCGACGGCCCTGCTAATAGCTTGCGCCAAGGTTAAGGATAGCCAACCATAATCTAGTTTTTCTAATGGTCAACACAACAAGGATTGTGTTGAGTTTTTGCTCTGACAGAATTGAAATCACACCAATATGCGAAAACGGTACAAATAAAAAATAATTTGAAGAAGAACCTCGATCTGGGCGTATGAAATCCAGTTTTGTCCTTGAAGAAAGTGGGCCTAAAATAACAGAACAATAAATCTTCAGCCTTGATGTTAACGTATTATGCGCTGGTGTCAGCGTACAATTTTGCAAGTGCACAAATTCAAACATTCAAGTGCAAGGAAGAATTTATGCCCCGTTTATACCGGATAGCTATCCGAGCGCGGATTCTTTGATTTACCAATATCGGACACTGGACATATAGAGAAACCGGAACTTTGGGCCTGTTCAGACGCTCTTGACTTCTCCATCGACACCCAGCGGGGGGGGGGGGAGTACTCCCTACTGTAGGCTGACAGGTATGTTTCCCTCTTACGGATGGGTTTTTTTCGAAAATTCCTTGCAACCATGTCCAATTTATGCCTAAAATACCTTAAAAGTGGGTATATAATCAAATTTCTTAAACATTTGGTACACAAATATCTACAAAAATCATAAAACTGGGTGGCTGAATGTGCAAAACAATACTTTAAAAGTGGGTTGGTTTGTAAAAACTAGAAAAGTAAGACCCTGTCATTAGGTCAAAATAAGATAAGCGATAAGATAAGTGAAAATATGGTGCGAATGGATGATTGGTATTTAAGGCGCATGCGATCTTTCTTTTAAAACTGCATCAACTAAAGCATACCTTCGGAATTAGCCATGTGGAAGAAATGACTTGATTTTATTCTAGGAGGATACTTTGCAAGAGTTTGGATGAGTCTTTGCTGTGGGCTTGTAAATCTACACGTAAAAAAGTCTTTTTTTTAATTAAAGAAGCAATAGCTACACAACACACAACATGCAAGCATGCTTGGCAGTTAAGTTTGTTCTGTACGTCTATTGAGTTTAAATTTCCGAATACTTTAATACACCTGGACATACGATTGTTTTGAGAAGCGGAGAAGCTATTTACTGTCCGGAAATAATCGTAACAGCTTGGTAGTCTGTTGATAGACTTGGAAGATTTCTCACTCAAGACGCTAACCCTAAACCTTTTCAGCATGAAATTAATTATGGGTTGCGTCATATCATTTGTTTAATATACAGCCATTAATTATAAATTTGACACTAAAAAACCTAGAGAAACAACGGACACTCAGAAACAACGTGCTGGACTCACAACGAAAATGTTGTGGGTTCGAGCCACGGTCTTTCCACTTGTGTTGCAGAGATAATAACCTTGGACAAGTTGTTAACACAAATGTGCCTCTCTCCACCCAGTTGTATAAATGGGTACCTGGTCGGTAGTTATGAGCGCCGTGTGTGGCTGCACCCTGCTATATGCTAATGCATCCAGACCAGGGGTATAGTGTAAAGTCCATTGAGTAGCAGACTCAAAAACGGCAACTTTACTTTACTTTACTTTACTCAGGTCAGTTGATGGAGATACGGATAGAACATAATACAACTGTCAAAGGGAATTGACGCCAGCAAACCTATTTGCACTTATATGGCAAATACGCATAACAAAAGGTCGGTTATTCTTCATAATGTGGTGGAGAAAGTTTGCAGGAACGGGTTTTACTACTATAACAAATAAAGCAACCTTCCCTTTTAGTGCGTATTAACCTAATTAATACGCATAAGTTCGCTAGCATGGGGTGGTGAATGCCCCTTCTTTAACATAAAACGATTTGACGTAACCTCTGTCCACCAGTATCTTAAAATTAAGTTGCATCACAGAAAGTGCCGTTTCTCTATATGAATATCAGTTTCTTCAGTATTTTACAGTAAATTTTATATAGTGTATTTTAGTATCTTAAATTCTTATTAGCTTGGTATACACCTATTCCTATCTTTCCCTTTTTTATTTATAGCTGGAGTTGGACCACTAATTTTACCAGCCTTTTTTGACCGTACAGAATAATCGAGTATGAAAAAATATATGCATGCACACACATACCCTCTGTCCACCAGTGGCTGAAAATCACGTTGCATCACTGAAAGTGTCGTTTCTCCATTTGAATATCTGTTTTTTGCTATACCTATAGAGGGTGTCGCCCTGGTTGAGGGTATTGTTACATTAGTCAAGAATTTCAGCTGAACGAAGGAAGTTAGAAAAATAAACTCATCACGACTCTGTTCCTGAACTCTTACTTGTTGTTGAAATGAATTATATTGGATATCGTGCAACTCGTCTTCGGTGACGAGCAGCGCAAAGACAAAGTGGTCGCGACGGCCTAAATTTTTTGAAGTCGCCCTGATTGAGGGCAAACAAAATTGTGAAATGTGCCTCCGCAGAGACCATGAAACAGTTAAAATAAGCTTGCGGCGCCGCAGGAAAATTGTTTCCTTTTTCGTACCACAGGGCGTAGCTTTCGTAAGGCAACGTTGTTAACAGGAAATTACCATAGGGCCCTCAAATAGGGCGACTTAGGCCAATCAAACAGCTCATGGAAACAAAGCCTGTGGCGACGCAAACGGATATCAAATTACAAATCTTACATTACGTAATTTATCGGGTTGAATTAAACTTGTCATGAAGCTGTGTTTTTGTTGGAAAACCTTTCACCACTCTAATAAAAGAAACCAAAACAAAACAGTGCAACAAAATACGAAAGTGAAAATGGCGAATATTTACAATTCGTTTTCAGGTACGCATTTTAAAAATATTTTCTCTGCTGGTGGACGAAAGTTTAGTCGCACAAAAAAACGTAGAAAATATTTCGCACATGGCGTCATCAAAATATTTTCGCGCGCTTTTGAGATTTAACTACACCACAATTCTTATTATTCAACAATAAATAGAAAGTACTAAAAACCTATCAAACCACGTTTACCCTCAACCAGGGCGACACCCTCTAAAAGAGTTCTGGGCCGGCGCGAAATTCTTCTGGAAAATGGTAGATAAGAGTAACGGAATCCTCTCCACGCTCAAAGACAAGCATTGCAGTCATTTCAGGAGAAAAAGTGCAGCAATTTTGCTTCTAATTCACGTTAAGTGGGAGTTAAAGTGAAAGGATTCAAGTCCAAGTTTATAGGACTAGGAGGCATTTTATTAAGTATGTAATTTTTAGTGAGTTACTTGTATCTTGTTTCTGAGTTTCTTTGGATATTTATAACATTTGATGTCACAGATTCTTTTCCTCTCTTAGTCTTCCATTATTCATGAATTAGAAGTAAAATCTGATGCATCTGCCTCTCGTAAAGCGGCTACAATCAAGATCGTTGCACGTGGAGAGGATTCCCTTACTCAATACCATTTTCCAGAAAAATGGCGCTAAACCAGACCTCTTTGAAAAGGTCTATAAAAGCTACTTAATAAACAACGAACGATCTAGACGATCTCTTGACAATCAAGTCATTTCACAAGAGAGGTAAACTGGACATTGAAGTAGATTTGTTTCCAGTAAGCCTAACATCTAACGTGAAACAAACCATCAAGCAATATAAAGACTTTCTATAAACAGCGGAAACATTTTCGGGCATTTTTAAAACGCTTTTTCGTTTGACACTCTCTCAGAGTACAAACGTCAGAAACGATATTGACCGAAACAAATTACAATGGCGGAATCCAGATGCGGATCGAAAAGCACCAATCAGAATGCGAAGCCAAATCGGCGTTGTGTTTTAAGCCCCAATCAGCTTGGGGGATTGGGATGATCAATAGAAAATTATCTGAAGAGTTCAAGTGAGAAAAAGAAATCTTTCCGTGTACACAGAGCCGGCCTTTTGGTTTTGATACGTGGACAGGTTCCAAAACCAAAAGGAAGTGAGGACGTTGAAAAAATTGAAGCTCAATTTGTGACGTCACTTTATTAATTCCATTATTTGAAGAGCCAATTAAATGTCGAGTAAAGAGGGCAGGGAAGTTTCATGCAGAGACCTGCTAAGTGCCAGAAATATCGAGATCCTAAGAAAACAGATAACAAAGATATAGCTAATCTGGGTATAAATTCCGCCTAGTCTTTTGCTTCGATCTGTTTCTGACGTTCATACTCTGAGGAGGGTCTGACGTTTATTGCAGTTTTGAAGTTTTTACAGCTCAAAAGACTATATAGCTAATCAGTAACAAAAGCATATGTGAGAAAACATTCCTAAGAAAATGAACAAAGCTTTGCTACATTTTGCAAAATTCTGGAGTAACGGTTCTTGATAGACAAACAGTTATTACAACTGGTCAAGGCATACTAATTAGTTAACTCTACTAATACTATAGATATTTATGGAAGTACATCGAGTAAATATTGACGAATGCTAGTTATAATGAAAAATCAGTTAAACTACGAACTTACGTTTGACATACCTGTTCTTGTATTATAAATATTATAAGATTACATTTCAGTGATTATATCAATTACTTACGTATAAATGTACTTGACGTAAGTAAATCGTTTCAAAGTCTTCAGCATATTTGACGTACTAAGTTGTAGTTTAGAGCATAGTACCATATTGAACTAGATAAGAAAAACGTTTAGATATTATATACTTGTTGTAAAAATGACATCTAGTTATGTAATCATGGCTATCTTATGAGCTCATTTACTGTTATCAATGAGAAGTTACTCATAATAACATTCTAATACTCATTTGCGTAGAATATCAAGATAAAATTAATTCATCAGATAATCTCTTACTTGACTTGGTCATTTTGGTATTCCTTTTATTTAAGATTTCATCTACTTATAAACCGATCTTGAAATGTGATGCTTGAAAGAATTTGTTTGTAACTTTCCCACTTAGTTCCATTTCTTTGTCTTAAGATCTGAATAATGATACTATCAACGTTGATATTAGTGATGTACAATTTGAAAAAAAGATATACTGGTTTTCAGAGTTACCTTATATCACTAATTATCTTTCTCATATATACCTGTCAATATTGAAGTAAGAAATACTTTACACATTGAAGTTACTCCACAGCTTATAGATATGCTTCTATCATAATTGATTAACGTGATTGTCTAATTCATGGATAAGTCCTAGTTCTAAGTATCGATGTTCTATGTATTCATAACATAAAAGAATATCAGGTAATATCAAGTACAACTTTCTAGTCAATTGATCTTATCTTCGTATTTTAGCGTGTTCGTCACAAGTAATGAGATAGACATAGTAAAGCATTAGTTGATGATGTATAAAGTTTGATTCAGTAGTGAGGTATTAGTCAGTGTAGAATGCGTACTGATAATGTAGAAGTGATCACTTCAGTAAGTGGCATTAAGTAATGTAGAGTGCTAGTTAAGTGAGGCATGTCAGGACAATTCTAGTTGAGAAGTGAGTTAGTATGTTGAGTTAAATGATAAGATTAGCAGAGTGAACTTATACATGTGAGTTAGATAGTGGAGTTGAGGTCATTGAAGGACTGAATGTGAGGGCTTAAGTAGTGTGGAGTACTGAAGTGGCGCAGATGAGGATGCGATGTGAGGATTTGAGTATGTGATAATGCAAGTACATTGTGAGGAGTCACTTAAGGTGATTTAGTAGAGTGACTTGCAAGTAATGAGCTATCTGATATGTGGAGTATCAGCAAGTGGGGTATATGGCCATATGCTGGTATGCCTAGACTTACATGAATACGTAGATCGTGATATCTTAAGGGCATCTACGTATATGAGTAATAGACTCATGATATTGAAACAATTGAAAAGTTATTTTTGGCATGTCTTGTCTAAAATATATAACAGATATTATTATTCACAAACGTCTACTTTGTTCATAAAAGTTTCACACATTTTATTGTTGCTGCTGTTTAAGTTGTGCAAAATGCAAAGAGCAATAGTTTTTATTGCTTTTTTTACAAATAAAAATTATTATATCCCTCATACTCTCTAAGAAAATTATTTTCTATGTATGCCTACAATGCCTGCCAAATTGCTTGGAATGCCAGATTGGTTTTCCTACTACATGCAATACCTCCTCTTGTATCCGGGGGAAGGGGGGGGGGCTCGAGTCAGCGGGTGTTGCATAATGAAAAACCTTGAACATATGATGGGCGTTCCAAGAAATTCTGGCAGGCATTGTAGACTCATTACTCTTCGCAAACAGCAACGGCAGCCTTTAGCAACAGCAACAACTATGTAATTAAAAAATTGAATTGGATGGCCTTATGCTCAGATGACCTATCGAAATCAGATTGGCCTGAGGAGCGAAAACTACGACTCGTGGAATAAGTTTTAATTCTAACGTATGCATCATTCAGCTGCTTGAACAATCGAACATCGTTGGTTGGGATAACAATCAATGAAATGGCGGGTTTAAAATTGCATGGCTTCACTAACAAAAATAGCAACACAAACACATTTCATTAACTTACTTTATTTCTCGCATAATCGTCTTTTCCGACCTGTGAAGATATGTAATTGAAGAAGTTAAGTGTGAATAAATTGCTGAAAGAAATTATTAGTGCTAAGTTTACAAGACCCTAAGTTTACAGTTGAAAAGGTATATTCTGGACCTAAATTCGATTCAAATAAACACTTTCTGAAGTCTGACCTCCGTCTGTCGTTGCAAATGGCATTTTAAATGCTTAACCATAGAACAAGGAACATGATAAAAGAGAAATCAACTGACGATCAAACATTCGGACAAGACTTTGGCCGAGCATTCAACCGTCCAAACGATTTAAAATCTACTAAAAATGTGTCGAAAACTTTTATTTGACACTGTTTGTCCATGGATATACTTTCTTCAGAAGTGTGTAAACTCCCGGCTTTATAACGGAATGCAAACATTCGAAATCTAATCTATGATGATAGACTGGAAAATAATGTTTTTTTACTGCAAAGCAGAAGCTTCAGGAATGCTCTGAGGAAAGGGTCAGAAAGTTTTTGTTTAAAATTATTTGTCCGAAATTTTTCGTCCGAAACTTTTCGTTACTAATGTATTTTTCGTTGTGTCTTCTTTCTATTGGCATTTCTTTGCGAAACGTAATCGTAGCACTCTCTAACTTATCTTCGTAACTTTTAACTCTATGGAGTAATCACTTGTCTATTTCTCTGAAACATGCAGCTTCTGGCACTTATAATGTTCTTTAACTGATTGGTATCTTCGTCTGAAATCCATTTTCAAAAGTAAGAAGTATTACTTAATAATCAGAATAACATCCATACCTTATCATAGGACTGGTCTTTGGAAAAAACGTAATCTGATCGATTTATCGACTTAGTTTTGTTTGGTGAATCACTCCGTTGTATAACCTATAAAGACACAATAAAACGTTAATTTTTCTAGGCCCAATAATTGTTTAAATATTCTACGCAATGCGTAAAATGGCGGCCAACAGAGGTCCAAATCACGAAATTCGCAACTACGTGACGAAGCTAAGATTTGGTGGCTCATGGGGTTTCAGTAGATTTGACACAACATAAAATTATCAGGCATCTTAAACATCAACAGTTTGATGAAATTTAGTTTACCAAATAAATTAAAACTGTAAACTGATAGGATGAAGGCAAAGTGATCATTATATTTTCATGACGTCATGAATACTATGATTGCTTGAATAATAATTAATTTTTTGGACACAAAAAGTTGCAACAAAATTCTGAGATAAAACTGAGATTCTGAGATTCTGGGATAAAAGAGGCAATATTTTAACCTCCTTTGGCCTAAGAGGGCTTAGAAAGGCACGGTGCATAGTAGGTTTTATGGCCTGCCGGGTATATTTAATAGAACGAAATGGTAAAATATTCACTTCTGAGGATGGTGGAGCTCCTGCTATTTCTGGCTTTGTAGTATACTTCCTTTTGTCAATCATGAAGTCTAAGATAGAAGTTGAGGTTTGCACCATTATAAGATAAGCAATGCAATTTATAATAAAAACAAGAAAGTAATTAGAAAATAACAGCATTTTCATTTTCAGAACAAATATTACGAACCTTTTTTGTAGAATGAAGTAACCAAACCTTTGTTCTTCCCAAACTAAAATGAATTGAATTTATTTTCATCAATCTATTTATAACCACAGTTAAATTTTCTCCATTCTGCTGTCTTGACTTGACCTTGAACGTGCACAAAATGTGAACGCTCGCTAATGATTTGTCAGTTGCGCCGAATGGGAACGAGGCTATGTGCGCTTGAGACCAGACTTTCATTTTTCTTAAGATTGAAAGTCTGGTACCCAGGGTATAGAATTCCATTCCTAATCGGCATTCAATCAAATACAAACTTCCCTGGTAAAGCATTGATTTGCAATTAATTATAAATCAAATTCATCTGCATTCCAGACATATCCTGTTACTTCACCATTTGTATCACCATATGTTACCATATCCTTTTGCCAGCGCAAATCTTGAGATAGGAATATTTCTTGTTCGGTTAAACACGAATCTCTTAAGACACGGACGGAAGAAACACGTGCGTCTGGTAAGTCAAATGCCCAGCACATGGCTGTCGTTCGTTGATGAGGAAGTTGTTGAGAAAAGAGTAAAAAGGAGAAGAGAGTTGAGAGAAAAGAGTAATCTGATGGCGGCATATACTTAACAGCAGACGTGTTTTGCAAAGAGAAGAGAAACAAGTGTCTTAAACTTGTGTTGGGAAACAAAAAGGTGCACCCGCATCAGAAAAGCGACAGGCATTCCTAGATGTTTGCATGCCGAAAATTGTAAGAAGAAAGGCAGCAATGAGTCTGCTCACACAGAGATGATTTAAATGTCCTTTCAAGAACATATACCATAAGTTAATAGGCTGGTTGGCTCACTGGTTTACCAGACGATTGATACGTCATCCCATACATTTCGTACAAATTCAGGCCAAATTGTCACCATAACAACCCGAAGGCATTTCCAAATCGCTGGTTCAGTAGCTAAGAAGTTTGAATAAGCAAGATCAAAACTTCACTCGTCAACTTTAACCATTTTCACGGGAAGTTGGAGGTACAAGTTATCAAGAGCATACTACTCATGAAATTTGGACTTGATAGTTTTTGTAGAAAATTGAGATAAAAAAGGGCGGACTTACGTCGATGTGTGTTCTTTTGTAATCTGGATCATCTATTGAAGGGAGAAAAAAATCATATGAAAAAGGTATAGTTAGCATTATCTCAAGAAATTTTACGATATTAGCCTTCAAATACACAGTTAAAAATAAATAGAACACACTGGCGACATTTTTTTCTTCACGAATAGAAGGTTATGTCATCCAATTATTTGCTCTGACTATGAAGAGCTCTTACATTAAAGTTACATTAAATGGAGCTTAATGATTATATATAATTAAACATACTACAAGAAATAACTATACTCACCGTCTACTGACTTCGATTTCGATGACCTGAAAAAATAGAATCATTTATACAGCTGGAAATATTTGCTATAATATTGAGATGAAGCTAGGAGCACTTGTAATCCGCTTTATCCAAAATCGAATAAGAAAACAAATTTATCACTGTTCTAAGCATAAATTTTGAAACATTGACAGTGAAAAGAACAACTAGAAATGCGTCTAATTGCTTACTCTTAGGTGCCTAATTTCCGCTTCTCCCCGCTAATTAATTTTTCGAAAAAAAATCCAACCACTCCAGCTCTTATTAGGACTTCCGCTTATTAAGATATTGATGTTAATATTTTTCACTGAACTTGCTTTGACGTTCTTGATGTGAAATTTTACTTGCATACCCTATTTGTTGGTTAGAACTATGGATGTCCTTAGCCTATAGGTAGCTACTATGGGGCCAATCGCACTGCGTTTCAGCAGTTTCAAGCAAACGTTTATCCGACAAACTCCGATCTCCCCGTTTATTCCGACCCCCTCCGCTAATTAGATCTTGATTGCAGTTTCAACCCCACCTATGCCGACCCCCCCCAGCAATTAGGCACCTAAGAGTAGCTCAGATAGCTATCAAAGTGCTGTCTATAAAAATACAGTATCCTGGGATCGGCTGCATCCGCAAAGAACAACAACAACCAAATGCTGCTTTATTGCATACATGTGGCTATGATTATAAAAAAGGTCAGCCATCTTACCATTCATGTGCTTTCCTCTCGTATTCATCTGCAAATTTCTTCATCCCAAACTGTTCAGCTGTTACAGTGCATTTTGCAAGACTCCTGTTTGTTGCATTCCAATCACCACTTTGAAAGATGTTCGATCGATGAAGATTTTTATTATTTTCTTTCTCTAAGGCTTTCTCATCGAATTCTTTACTGCCATAACATGGGGTATCGTTGTAAGAGTGCTTGGTCTCTGTAGACAGCCTGAAAAGAACCAGAGAAGGCTGGTGGGGCTGGTAGTTTTCTACTTTTTCGAACAGAAGGCACCCTCAAGCCGCAAAATAGGTTTGTCAAAAAAAAAGCCGCGGCTTCTATTCCAGAAAGTAAAGTATAGCTATCGCTGTCTAAAACCAGAAGACAGTGACTCTGTGACTTCTGCAAATCGCTTAATCATTGCTACTGACAACAAATTTCTAGCCGAGATTGTGTTTAATGACGTTAAAAGAGCCAAATAAAGATATATGATACTCAATTCAAAGATGATAGCGCAAATTTTGTATTTCAAGATATACCTAAATTAATCACACGATCACACGGTCATTCAGGCAGTTCCTGGGGCATCAAAAGCGTTATATTTTCAATTTATACAGAAACGTATCACCAGTCTCTGTTAATAAGATCACAAAAGTCAAGGCAGAACCTATGATGGCTGTCATTTATTTATTACCATTTGTAGCATGATGCTTCATGAGATCATAACCCTGTAATAATCTTCTTCGAAAAGGATGGCAGTGTTTGATAGAAAGATAGATTATAGAGGTCATTATCGAGCAGGAGCCAATCGCAAGAGAGTCACAATAATTTCAAGACAACCACAACAGAAACAGCCTCCTCTTCAAGAAGGTGCTGTGGCGTCGTGGTATAATCCAGCTGACTCGTGGTGTCAGGAGCTCAGTGTGGTAAGGGTTCGAGCCCAGCCACGGTAGCGTCACAGCCAGGGTCAAGGTTTCGATTAGCTAACCTACTAATGAGATCCTAGCGACTGGTGCTAAAACACCATTTCACCTTCACCTTCATCTTCAAGACCTTCCCTTCTAGGAAATTAAAATACTAAGATGTCAAGGTTTTTATTTTGAATTCAATTAAATTTATACCTTTCTTTGCAATTTCCCAAGTCAAAATGTGTTAGTCTGACATCTTTCGTGCGTTGTGAAGTCTCCAGTCGATCTCTGTAACTATCACTGAGCTGAAAATAATAGGACAAGCTATCACTATAAAATTATAACATTTTCCACAAAAAGAAGGAAAGTAAATTTAATTTATAGTAAAACTAAATTGACGTAGAGCCAATACACTAAAAACAGTTAAAACATTTTTGAAACTTTTTTATATAGTCCAAAAATGTTTCCGCTGTTTCTTGCAACTTATAAGAATACTAGAAATTTTTTCCAGCCTTGATATATATGATCGTTTTAGCCTGGAAATATTCTTGAAGTAATCTTATTTTGTTAAAGCTATATGGTTTTGGAGAAACATGGTTAAAAGAAATTTCATATCATCACGAGAAAATTGCTAAACGAAAGACAAATTTCAGCTAAGAAAAAAGCGATTCTCTATCGTGAACATCGCAAAACATGCAACTGCTGAAAAATTATACACAAATATGCGAGGCTAGCATTAGTATTATTCTTAAAATGTTCTTAAAAATAGAGTGACTCTCAGCCTGAATATTCTTATAAACTAGCCGTTAACACCGTTAAGGCAGTGCTGCTCCAAGGCAGAATGCAACCCGAATGCAAGTATTGCATGAGACTGCCATGAGTATATCGAAACCTAGTCAACAGAATAAACAGTGTTTACTGTATTGACTATGATCGAAGTGAATATCAAGGGTTATGGTTGCTTACTAGCAAGTTGTTCAAGTTGAACTAGAGTTGTCTTTGTATAATTTAACCAACTCAGTAGAGTAGGTCTATAGGCCTAAATGCTGAAACTTTGGCCTTTTTGTACCGACTGTAGTTTATGTATTTGAAAAAGCTTCCGTGGATTGCCAAAGCAATGAGCACCTATATCTAAGATTCTCATAAACGAAATCAATAATGTTTGGACGTTTGACTTTGGATATAGCTTTATTTCCTTGCTGATTGATGTTAAATATCCTCTCACTTTTATTTTGTTTCGAACTCGCAGCTTTGCCTCCACTTTGACGCCATTTTGCTGATCGCAGGAAAGAAACGGGCAGAAAACAACCGCAACAACAGTCCCGCAAACACACACACGCAGCCACACACGCACAGGTTTACAATTTTCCAGTTTCTTCAAGAATATAATAGGAATATTAGGCAACTCCGCGAGACCCGGCGTTAGCCAGACCTCATGGATCTACTCCCATTCTACCGTGGGTACCAAAGCCGTAACCGTAACCCCTCTGAGCAACCCTGCGAAGGAGATGTTTCCAAATACATTTTAGAAGAAGTAATTTAGCAAAAATATAAAGATGAAAGTAAAAAGTCAAAGAACAACCTTATTGAACTTACATTGTTGTGAGCTTTGTAGAAAGTTTTGTTAACAGACGAGTTGACCATTGGAACAGTGCGGTATTTTGGTGAAAAATCCTACAAAAGTTGTGAAAAAGAAGATATTCTTAACGAATATGTAATACAATTTCCTGTGCTAATAGATTTACACGGATAGGGCATTTTTTCCAAAGTGAGAGACATCATTGATCCTGAAACAGTGCGAATCCCCGCAAATCTGCAAAACAAGTTTCGCTGATCTGTTGTTGAAGCTAGCAGCAGTAGCAGCACGGTTTTGTTTCTTATCTAATTTAATGCATTCTGGTATTCTCGATCTGACTTGTTTTCAGAAATAGCTGAATGATGTAATAAATAAAGATCCCTATTCTTGCTTTGCTAAGCCTCAGTAAAACGTATTCTTATCAACATTGCGTATAGTAAGCCAGTAATATACAGTATAACGCCCTGGCAATATGACCAAGCATTGTTGGTCAATCCCTTTAAATCTGCCTTAAAAATATGCTTTATTATTTGTCACTTGAAAAGTAGAATTGCTCAGCAGTATCTTCGAAAAAGCTTCATAAACATTTTTGCTGGTCACATAACATACGAAGTGTTTGACTGAAGAATCAGGCTTTGCAATGTCGCCAAACAGTAAAACAATTTGTTTGACAAGCGAATTTCAGATGTTGGATAAACAATGTTTTAGAGTTTGGCCCATTCTGGCCAACGAGGAATAACCTTTTTGTTGTTCATGTTCATGGAAAGTCAAAAATCTTAAATTTGTACTTACAAAACAAAATGTTTCACTGACCGTTTGGCTACGTCGAAAAACCCTGCACGGCCAACAGGTTTAGTTTCTGAAAGGCAGAATGAACTTCTGATGTTTTTAAATATTGTCAAGCAAATTCTTTCTTTCGAGCAATGATTAATGACGTGGCCAAGCAGCCAGAAATTCTATGTTGATCGTTTAACCGGGGCCTTGAGGCCTAGTCTGAAAACATTTGCTAAAATACTTCGTAAAAGTTACTAGTAATACCACAATGTGAACTTCTTTGTCGATATTAGCTTTTGCTGGTGATCTTAGACTTCTGTGTTCCCCGTAGTCTCTGCTTGTCAAAGCAAAATGTCTGCTAGCGTCCTGGCCAATAAGGTGTTTTGGTTCATGACGTTCATGCTAACGGAAAGAAGAATGAAAATAAGAACAGGGCCTATATTAGTGTACACTAATACATTCTTTGTGCAGTATTGATTTCGAAAATGTGCAGTATTGAATTTCGGGATTTCTGAAAACGTCTATTTCCCGGTCTATTCACTGCTATCCCAAATTCCTGCTTCGTCCACAAAATGTGAATTTTCACCCCATGTAAGTCTGTGCCGTACGGTGTGGGATGTGCAGTACGATGGCGGATGCTCAGTACGGTGGGGGATACCAAGACTGCCGTGGGGAGGCATCATGATTGCCGTGGCGC
Source organism: Chrysaora quinquecirrha (assembly GCA_014526335.1). NCBI lineage: Eukaryota > Metazoa > Cnidaria > Scyphozoa > Semaeostomeae > Pelagiidae > Chrysaora > Chrysaora quinquecirrha. The sequence continues at coordinate 477,472 of JACTAT010000101.1, forward strand.
ATATTCAGTACGGTGGGTGGATACCATGATTGCCGTGGAGAAGCATCTCGGAGTACGGTGGGTGGATGTTCTGTTCGGTGGGGGGATACCATGATTGCCGTGGAGGAGCATCTCGGAGTACGGTGGCGGGTGTTCAGTACGGTAGGGGGATGCCATAATTGTCGTGGAGAAGCATCTCGGAGTACGGTGGCGGGTGTTCAGTACGGTAGGGGGATGCCATAATTGCCGTGGAGAAGCATCTCGGAGTACGGTGGCGGATATTCAGTACGGTTGGGGGATGCCATAATTGTCGTGGAGAAGCATCTCGGAGTACGGTGGTGGATGTTCTGTTCGGTGGGGGGATACCATGATTGCCGTGGAGAAGCATCTCGGAGTACTTCGTCGTGTTTTACTTTGAATATTATTACTTGCGGTTCAAATGCTTGAGAAGCTGGCTTGGCTGCTGGGGAGGCCTGCTCTTGCTTGGTGGTGTGGTCTGTGTGTGGTGTGCAAGTAATAGGCCCATTCAGTGATGGAAGGGCAAATCGACAAGACCATGGCATGTGGATGAAAATGGACCGTACTTTAGATACAATAAGAAGATATTACGTTAGCCTGATGTCAAAATTGTTATTTTTTGTTTTGGTTTATTGTATCAGTCGTGACACCAGGCAAGACAAGTTGTGCAAAATGAAACTAAGAAAATATCACAAAACATCATTTTTTCTGTGATTACTTTGTTAATGTGATATATTATAACTAATATCTATTAAATGCCCTTGTTCCTGTGAACTAGGTTTCGTCGCCATTTTGTTTTTGATGTTTGCCAAGCGTGATTTGCACATGCGCAACGGAAGGTAATTCTGACTTAGCCTCAGAAGCAAATGTCCATTTTCATAGGGGGACGTTTCCATTTGGAATATTCAGCACGGTGGGGGATACCACATGTCATGTGACACTGCCCTAAGAAGATATTCGAGGTTCACAGTGGTTTGCGCTGATTGCAACAAACAAATTTCCTATAAAAAATTATTAAAAATTTCTTAGAATAACCCCTGAATAAGAATAAGGTACAACATGAACCTTGGTTGCCCTTGGTTTTGGTTATGTAGTATAATTCTATATTAAGGAACCCCTTGGAAGCCACCTCTGCTAATGGGTGACCAATTGGATGAAAATGCAAAAAGAAGAAATGAAATGTTATAAAGAGTTTGCATGAAAATCAGACAATAGTCTAAAGGAACCTTTCTTTAAAATATTCCACTTTCCGACTCGAATACACGTATTTGTTTTATAGACCAAAAATCGATCCAGTACTGAAAGCTTCTTAAGAATTTCAGATTTGACTACTAAAAGTTTCTTGAGAGTTATCATAGTTAGCATCATGCATCATAGTTAGTCTATCTGAATGATGTTCCAAACCCATTTACTGATCATATTTGCGTGCATATGGGTTTCCTGTTTGTCTGCTTGTCACAGAAATGCTTTATTTTAGACGAAACACGGGAAGTGACCGTTAATAACCGCTCAAACCAGCAAACCATGGAACAAGCAGATTTTGGGTTGTTGATGGTGTTGCTGCTGTAGACTAGACTCACTATACAAGTCTCTGTTATGCTCGTGCTCGTCGGAACAGATAGGTGTTTTGTCTCTGATAACAGATCTGCCCTTTACCTCTTCCTGAACTGGTTTGATCACCAAAACACCAATTAGAGTATGGAGGGACTGCTGTCAGTCAAAGAGAAACTCAAGCGATGAGTCTATGACGGCAACAAAAATTAAGGTGGTACCTTTGATAGGTAACAAGAAAAGAAAATTTGATACCCATTAAACAAAAGTCGAATAAGTACTTGACGTTTCTTACCTTGGACACCAAATTTTTCTGTTTTGCTGACGCTTCATATTTCTAAGAAGAAAATTAAGCTAGAAGTCTACGAAAAAATTCACATTTGAATAGGAAAAAATCATAGCTATAACTTTTCACGTTTCACGCCTTGTGACTCGAGTGGACTAAAGAGCACCAAAAATCGAAACAGTGAAAGAATATCAAGTTTTCTCCTTCTTATTGATCACATATATATTTTGCTTTCAAGACGTTCGCCAAACGTCTAATTTGCCCAACATTGTCTTTGTCGCCCAACCGTCGTCTGAAGCCGCTGACAAACCGTGCCAATATGTTAGCCAACATCGCCACCAACAATTTTTGCTCGCTAACATGTTGACACGGGTCGCTATGGATGATGTTGGCCTAATAAAGAACATGTTTTTGACCAAAAAATGTTGCTCGTTGGTACGGCTAGCTATGTCTTGCCAACAAGTTGGCATAACATTTTCAATTGCAGTCGTTATTTAGGAGACCCTTAAATGAGTAATGGATTCAAGACGGCAGTTTGAGCTGAAACAAGTTTTTTCTATCTTCTTCGCCGTCAAACAAAAGAGCAAGCAGTACACAAATAGCAGCTTCTATTTCGGCCGTATTTGCAAAAGATCATATGTAAATGACGTCAGCAACCGAAAACGTCTCAGATGTTGTAATGGTATGGCAAACTGCACCAACGGTTGGCCTAATTTTAGCCAACATGTAGGCCAACAATGTTGGCATGGTTTGCGCCCTCCTTAAGACGGCTCGCCCAATCAGTCGTGCTCGTTTCGCCGAAACAGGAATGAGACCAATAAGTTCTTCCGTTTATTTTGTTAACTATACTTGATTTTAAACATAGGGGGCTCCACCCCAATTAATGAATATCAAGTATTGAATATCAAGTAAGAAGTAAGGCAGTTGGGCGAAACGACCAAGAATTTCGGCGAAAACTCGCGCTTGGGCGAAAATGAAGTTGGGCGAAACAGAGATTTGGCGAATCCACCTGATAGCAAAGTGTGGGTAATGTGCAATGTGTCCTTATGTTGTCGGGTTGTGTTTCCTCAAGACTTCGGTCTATCAAACCTGCAGATTTTGCAGGCATGTGCATAAATTGCAGAAAATAGTAGTGATGGAAACTGGAAACAGCTAAAACAAAAGTAACGCGCGAAATTATCGAGTTGATTCGATAAAGTCAGCACATTCTTCTTCTAGATCTCTTTTGTTTTCTTTTGAATAGCCAACCATAGAAAGAGGATCGATGGTGTGTTTGATTGTTCGCCTAACAAAGGGCATTGTCTTAATTAATTAAAGAAATCTTTTGAGTTGAAAGGAAAGTACAGACGTTTTATTGAATTCGGAAAAAGAAAATATGAAAATTTTTGTTTTAGCAGCTTCAGCAGTAAATTCGAGATTTCTCTCTAGGCTTCGCTAGAAATATTTCAGTAATACTTGAAATAACTATTATATTACCGCATATAATGGCCTCTTCTACCATACCTTATTACTGTAGTCTGTAGATTAAAAACAAAGCTAATCTGTCGTGTCGTGCCTATCTAGAAGAGCATTAGTGTCGCGATCAATGTATAAAAAATCGTGTCTTGAATAAATAAGTGAGATTTCATTCTAATTTCTTTCACAAACCTGTAGAGAGTCCTTCAGCATAGAATCATAGTGCGTTTCCCAGTTTGCTTCTGTCATATTGTAGTCTCCTTTTCTCAAGACATTATCTTTCATATTAAAATCCTTTACAGCAGAGTAATTAGCAAGTCTTTCTGGACCATAAAGAACATCCCTGGACAAGGCCATCTTTTTGTAAAACGAATTTTATCCAAAATGGAGCCCTTCAAATTTTCCGAGAAGCAGTTTTTCTCTTCTTTTTACAACAGATTTAGATTTGTGTAATAATAACAAGTTGTGGTAGACCAGAAAATATGTTGCATAGCAACTGATTATAATCATTACTCACACGCTTGATTAATTAATTAATTCTCCTGCGCAGTGTCGCTCTAATATTCAAATCTCAAACACGCCAGATGTTCACTTACCGTACAGTAATCCTCGAATTAGCCCCCTGGGGTTTAATTATTTTTCTTTATTTTGGAGGGGGCCTATTCCAGGTAGGGGCTTAAAGCAGGGGGGCTTATCAGATTTTTCAGAAAAACATGATTATCATCGACTAAAAGAATGCATTTTGCTGTCATAACTCGATAAAGTATTAAAGACCATTTCAACCAACGGCCTCGTTTTCAAAATAACTGAAAATTAGGCCATCGAGAATTTTGACTTCAGATTCAATTCAGCACCTTCTTTAAAGGGTTGGGGCAAATTTTTATGTTTGTAGTTCCTACGATGCTGATTCTATTGCGATTAAAGGTTTGAAAATTTATAAGGGATTTGACCGTGTAAAATGACTGAGGGTGTAAATTTTCACCCCCAGCGATTCTTCACTGTCAAATCCTTTATAGAATTTCCAACGTTCACACCTATAAAATCAATATCTTGAGGACTAGAAGCATAAAACTTTGCCTCAACACTAAAAGAAGGTGCTGAATTCGAATCTGAAGTCGAAATTCTCTATGACCTAATTTTCAATTATCTTGAAAACGAGGCCCTTAGTTGAAATGGTCTATATGTCAAAGGTGGGGACTAATTCGAGGAAGGGCTTTTGAGGGCGGGCAGTTTTAGGATTTACGGTAATCACTTGTCCTGTACCTTGATAAGGTTTTTCTTTTCTGTTATTTTTATTTCGATCAATTTTACTTGAGTTTTTGCTTGCTCCAGAACAATCAAAAGACTTCAAAAGGCTTAAGAAGATTCAATGGTCATGGGTGAGTTAAAAGGAAAGTAGTTTACTTTCGGTACTCCTGGCACTGGTACTGGTAAGGATAATGGAATAAGTTAGACACTTTTTATAATACTCATAAAGAGGAATTAGCTTGCCTTCAGGTCTACATTTCAACGAGGGGTAATTCAGTCCTTCAAAATCTCGTAAACCTTTGCTGGAAGTCCTATTGTTTTCATGAAATCCTTGAAAATCATTTTGTTTTAATATAATTCTCGTACGCCTTTTCGAACAGTGAAATGTCCCTCGCATTTAAAAGTGTATCCGAACAAGTGTGAGCGGGAGGCCAAAACGCAACAAATTTTGGCGGAACAATGTAACGAGAGGCACCCAAATATAGACTGATTACCTAAGTAGTAGTTATTGCTATTGAAATGAATGCTGGGACGTTCAAAGCAGTTTGAGTGACCTCGGTTTGGTATTCGTCTGATCGTCTTGGTCTGATGAGTGATAACTGGAAATCAAGTAATAAGTCTACATCCGAATAACTTTTTCTCCGGATAAGAAGAAAACCGGATTAGTGTAACCAGGCCTGAGTTCGCTTCCCCAAGAGGATTTAAAGTTATACAGCTGACCGAATTACTATTAATATCTTGATACTGGAAGCTGGTACTCTTGAAGACTGAAATATTATCCTATATTCGGATAAGAAGATAACCGCAATAGTGCAAACAGAACCTTGAGTGTTAATGAGCAACCTGTTCTTGTTTTAACAAATAATTCACTAAAAGATTTACATTTATGGTGCATTTTATATTTCATTTACTGCGCCCTACCTTAAATATTGTCATAGAGATCCAAGAAAAATTGCGTCTTAGTTTTCAGCGCAAATGACTTTTCGACGCATTTAGAGTTGCCCCAGGCGTTAAATTGGGCTCAAACATTTGAGACATTGGTACAAATGGGCAAAAATGCGTTGTTTTTCTCTACATGGGTACCACAAGAAACAGAATTTATCGGTAAACATGGGAGGGTTTGGAAAAACTGGGCGACACGTCTAGTCATTTGAACAATGAAGTACCCCCCCCCCACGGGAGAGAACCAGCTAGATACCGGGTACCCATCAATGCTGGGTAGAAGATCATATGTGGAAGTATAAAAAGGCTCTCAAATTTTTGCCCGGATGTTGCAGATAATAGGAAGGGTAAAACGTACTTATACAGTAGGTGGAAGCTTGCGCAGGCATGAAAATTTCTTATTTTTACTACAAGTTGTAGTTTAAGAGATAGTTACCCTACTTAATTTAGTTCTACCTAGCTATTATTGAAATAAATTTGCAAAAAGAAAACTTAAGTGATGTAAAAACTTTACACGTTTAGTTTTTGCTTCCTCGTGTTTTCCTCTTCGTTCTTTTCTTTTGTCTTGATTCAATGATACTGATCATCTCGTTTGAACTACACTCGTTGCGTCTTGCTGCAAAATGAATTGACGAAGAATAAAGAAGAAATCGAGGGTATCTTCTCCCTCCCCCTTCGTTTCCTCCTTTCCACATTTTACCACTCTTATTATGGAAGCTTTTCAAGCATTATCTTTATAGGGACCGATCATTGAAACCGGGGTGAGGGCCTTGAAAGAAAGTATTTTGCTTTTTCAAAAAAGTTACCCCACCAGTTAGTAGAATAAAATTTTCTTCACCCCACCTCTGAAAAGAGTAAAAAATTACTCTACTCATTTTGGTAATAAAAGATACAATTAATTCTTTTTAAACAAGAAATATGGGTATTTTACTGAGTAGCCTTTTTAACATCAATAAATCAACCATGCTTTGCGATAAAATATACCTTTGTGTTCAAGATATTTTTGGTTGATTTTTACTTACCCCACCATTTTCTGTTCAGCCCCCATCCCTACTAAATAATGACCGGTCCCTAATGTGATTGTGTTTAAATCTCCTGCGATGATAGTTAAAGTCAACCCTGGGTTCCAGAGCCTCGATGATTCGTAGTGTATTCGTGGTGATTCGTAGAAAAACAAATTGAAAGAAAAAGAAAACAAAGAAAACACGAGGCTCTGGTTTCATCAAAACAAAGTCTTGTTCTTTCTTTTCTGATTTTAATGCGTTGTTTCATGTTCTACGAAATACCTACACTACGAAAAGTTGAGGCAAGGAAGAAACACCTTAGTTAAATGTCTCTTGTAGTATAAATATGGATAGGCAGTAATGAGGAGTGATTTTCCTCAGTAGCTAATGTGTAGGGTGTTCAGTAATGTGAAGGGTTATCTTCAGTAACGCAAAGGGACATTTCCAGTAATGTCGAGCACTGTCAGTAATGTGAAGAGCTATCTTGGAGAAGTTTTGTAGACGCAGAGTAATGTAGAGGGATAGCATCAGTTGTGCGCAGAAAAATTTTTATGTTGCAGTTAAGTGAAGGTCTATCAGCAGAAAATGGAGTTCCATCTTTGACTGATGTGGAGGATGTTCACTTATGTAAAGGGCACTTGAAGTAATGTGGAGGGCTTACAGTAGTGTGGAGGACCATCTTGAAGAACGGTGGAGGGCTATCTTCAGTAGTGCGGAGGATGCAAAATGATGTTGAGGGCTATCTTGAAGTAATAGGAAGGGCTATTGTCAGAGACGTTGAAGGCTATCTTTGAGTTATGATGAGGATGTTCAGCAATGTGAATGGCTATCTTGCAGTAATGCGGTGGTACTAATGGGGGCCCTTCACTATAACAGGAAATGCGTCATGGATATATCCTCAAAACCATCTTTTGCGGAGTCTACTTCAATCCCGATACATCCCGTCATAGATTTTAAAATCAACAGTGATATTCGGAGAAATAGGGATCAAACAAATTGTTAATTAAACCACCTTCTTCTTTTTCCTTTGCTCTTTTCAGCAAGATACGAATGATTTCTTCCTCGGATTTGGACGGAGATTCTGCGTTAACAGGCTGAATTCTGGCTGCTGGCGCGAAAAAGTTTTGATCTTCAAACGGGTTTTTGTACAGCTAAAACAAAAAATGAAAGGAAAGGAAATAAAAGAGATGAAATTCAACAGAAGAAATTCGAAAACGGAAAAGAGAGGAAGAAGTGAAAAGCTTTGAACAAAGATGGACGCTCTTCTTTGACCTGGACACACAAAGAAGGGTTACCTCATGACGGATACGGGGTGTCATACCCCGACGTTTTTCAATCTTTTGAGGTAAAATTAATACAGTCCTGATACTTTCGGTGGTTAAAGAAATTTGGAAATCTCGTCCAGCCGAAATAAAGTCTGCCCAAAACCACAAACAATGCCTCAAAAACATGGTTTCTAAATAATAAATGCGCGTGCTCATTCAATAACAAATGATGAGTTTGGTGCAATCTATGACGTTGCTTTATGTTACTGTTAATTAGTGCACTTGTCACTGTCAAACTAACATTAAATAATGTAAAATACAAAACAATTAAAATGGTATACCGTGGCACATTTTAGCCATTTAGATCGTGAAACGCACCTTACGATTCATTTTTAAACTGATGTAGCAAAACACTGTCTGAATGTATTGCTAAAGCCGGTTTTCCACTAGGCGAATTTGTTCGCGCGACGCGATGAATTTCGCATCGAAAGTTTGACATAGGTTTTCCACTAGGCGCTCATCTAACAATTAGAAAATCTGAATGACCTCCTTTCAGAAAATTTGGAAACGAGTTATTTTGTCTGTTTGAGTTGTTTTGGCGACTTGTGATTATTTTCTAAAACTTGATTGGTTATCGCTTTCGATCGCTTCAAGAAAGTAGAAACTGGTCTTACTACGAAGTTGATCGCGGCGAAGAGCTGCAGCGATGGATTTCGCTTGTCAAAAGTGTAATATCTAATAACTCGTCGTAATATCTCGTCGCTTTGCGTCGCGCGAACAAATTCGCCTAATGGAAAACCGGCTTAAGGCGTTATAGTCAAAAGGAGTGTAAGACTCGTACGAAACAAAATGTCCGATTCCTCAAAAGTATGTTGCGCATATTTCTGGGTTACTTGTAATAGATCTATGGGATACTTGTAAAAGTAATTTTGAACTGTTTTTGACGCTAATCATGATTTGAAAATCGTCACGTTACTTCGCGTCATTTGCTATCGCTTCGTTCTGACATTAACTGTATAGCTATCTGTTTACCAAAATGCATTAGCTAAAAGGTACCTCATTTCTGTTTAAAGAACTGCTTTCAAGTCTTGCACCCTTTGCGAGTTCTTCTTCCCTGAGTCTCTTTTCTTTCGCTCGCCTGTTCTGAAACCAAACTCGGATTCTATCTACAGGTAATCCAGTCCTTTGAGATAAAATTAATCTTTTCTGTCCACCAGGATAGCAATTCTCATGGAAGGCAATCTCCAATATCTTAAGCTGCTCTTGACTGAATGTAGTTCTTGGTTTCTGTGATCTGAATTGCAAAGGCTGGTCTGGAATTCAAGAGGCAAAATTTAGGAATCATATTCAGACAGGACACTGGTCTGAATTTTATCGTTTTTGAAAACTTTGGTTCTATTCTTGTAGAATATTTAAACTGATAGATATTTTGGTAATCTTACGGAATTTCTCATATGCCTTGCATCCTTTGGTGCCAGAAAAGTCACCATTTTTTCTACGGTAACCTACGGTATGTAATGCTTGCAGTAATAGACACCCAGGAACTGTTCACTTCACGATTTTGAAACGTTTTCCTCCAATAATAATTTCTGTTTTCATTGTGGGCTAACCTGCAGGTTCACGGAGTCGGCATTCAGTACCAACAAGGCAAAATCTTAATAAAAAAACCGGAAAAATTAGCCAGAATTGCCGTAAAACCGTTCACCGACGAGATTTGGAAAACCGAACAACCACGCAATTTTTCGGAAGAAACCGAAAATCTGAGCAAAACTATTGGCAAAACCGTGTAACCGTAAAACCCAAACACCCCCTCAATTTGGTACGGGTGCTGCGTAGAGGAATCACAAAACCGTGAGAGGTTGAACTGAGTCTATATCAGTCTGTTTTTGTGAAGAATCTCTATACATGGGTTTTATAATCTAAGAATACTTCGAAATGCTGGTTGCTTTTTAAAAACCGCGCGTTTTCGTTTAAAGAGCGAAAGTCTCTTCTCTTTTCACCATACTTAGGGCTTTTTGAGGTGTTATACGGCCCTTAAATTTTTATTTATTGCTATAAATGAGTAAAAATCACATAAAGTGTATGTTACGCATGTATCAAATGTTTCCTTGAGTAGCTTCACTATACTGTACATGCAAGTGTCTCGGTTCAACTGCTTAGGGGTCCCTAGTTACCAGCATTGTTAACTCTATGTGGCCTGGTTGCATATTGGGGCTGCCGCCCCCAAACCCCCGCTTTAGCAGTGTACATGTTGCAAATGAAATTTACCACAAATCTTACCTGCATTGACGAAAACAGTTCACGAAACGATTGATTTGACTACAAAAGAGTTAATTTTTCACCAGTCGCCATTTTTATTTTTCGTTCTTTCTGCTCGCGCAATTTCGAACGTTATCAATATACAGTTCGATTACAATAATACAGGTAACTAGGGACCGCTAAACTGCATTCTTACCAGTGTCTCTATAGTCATGACACTGAATGTGCAGTTAAATTAAGAAACTATTATGGAACTTTTGGAACTTCGATTGATTCAAAAGACCTTTAAAGGCCTTGAGCTAGGTTCTTTAAAAAAGCGTATAGCTATATGCAACAATAGGCAAAATCATCCAAACAAGCATGAAACAAAAGACCTTACCAATAAATCCACACTGGCAGTGGCACTCAGAACACTGCGTTTTTAACATCTTCTTTTTGGCAGTAACTCTTTTTATATCTTATTTGCGAATGCAATACTAGACAGCACAGCAAATGAATGATCGAACTTGTGAAAGCTTGGCAGCGTTCGATCATCTCAAATTTAACGTTTCGGCATCCGAATTCGACAAAGATTCTATAGATTTCTCGAAATCAATTTAAAGCCAGTAACAAATGTCCCTGCTTTTTGTCTGTAGGGTGCCTTCTTAGCGCTCTTCTGGGACCTTTATCGGTGTCTTCTTTTTTCTGGAAACTGCGGAGAGATCAAAAGGCACATTCTTTTAACCAACTTTTGGGGAAACTAGAGACTTCGGAAAGTGTAAACTCCGGAGCTTGAATATTTTGCAGACTCCACAGGAGAATTGTTTCCAAATCAAATCCTCTGAAGTTGTCTATTCTTAAAGAAAGTGCGCTTTTGGCGTCTTGAACATAGTCAGTATGTCTTGAACCGGAAACCTTTCAAGTCTATTTTTCATCCTTCTTCAAGTTATGGCAGGCAGGGAATGGAGAAGACTCTTGCAAAATCTACATAGTATCAAACAATTTCTATCCGTGGGTTTTGTGGGTTTTTTAGTATATACTGTATTTGGACTATTGGGGTCAAGTGCAAAATTTCAATAGAGGTTTCCGCAAAAGATGGCCTCCGTTTCTGTCAACCCCTAGACTTATTACACGAGTCGTACTATTCGCAAACAACAACCAACCTTTACCCGAACAACCACAACAACAGGTTGCTGTTTGCTTCACTCTGAGGAAACAGCTGTATGTTGTTGTTGTTGTTAGAAGCTGTTTCCGAAAGAGTGGGAGGAAGGTAATAAGTCTAGTCAACCCCTTGTTTTTCATAAGGTTTTACGAAGGGAATTCTGGGAATAATTTCCTTAGCTACGAATTCAACGTCTGCAGCTATGTAAAATACGTAACTAAGGAAATTATTCCCAGAAATCCTTTCGAAAATCCTTAATGAAAACAGTAGGCAAAAATGGCGGCCATCTTTTGCGGAAGCGTCTATTTAACTCTTTGCTGTCTTGTGAGAGAGCTATTCTTGTGTTTATATTGAACCTATTCTTTCTTTAACGGCTTTGTTTTATTTCTGACTTCTTTCTTGAAACAGCGTTTAACTTAACCGGACTTGTGCGCTTGAGCAAAGAGAATAAGCATTTGAAACAAATTCTTTTAGTCAAATAAACCAACAGATAACCAAATTCAAAGTATTCCGAATCAAATACAATTTATGCAATAAAAACTAATTGAAGAAACTCTACAAATGGTTTCTATCATCTCTTCTTTCTGACTCTTTTGCTAACTCCTTTAGCATTCTAAGATGTTCTGAATACATCTTATTAGCCAATTCTTCAGCATGCCGCCTCTCTTCTTCTGTTATGCGAAAATTTTCCTCTTGGCATCCGTTAGCAATTGATGTCATTCTGCTCTTCATTTCAGTGCAACATTTCTGGTTTTCGTCTTTATTGCAAACTTTATTACGAGCTGATAAAACAAAGAAATGAGACATTTTTTATGTCAAAATAGCTACTTTCTTAGAATAAAAGCCCCAATGGAAGTTAATCTAATATTGGCCTATTCTCGGATACTCTCGTTTCATTACTGAAAAATGAACATTATACGACAGCAAACAGCATGTATTGTCCCTACTAAATATCTCTAAGACACTGAGGGATGTTATCAGATGATAACAGTCCAAGTATCCCGTTGTTAGCCATGTGTCCCTGGAAAGCAATAGGCGGAAAAAGAGGAATTTGCCAAGTAAAGCAAATTGGCCTATTGAAAAGCTGCCGTGGAGATTCGCCCTAGCTAAAGCACACTTCTGCAGGCACTGTTACCGACTTTTTACCAGCATTGTTGACAGTTTTCACGAGAGATGGACAGGTGTATTGACTTTTAGTTGGCGGAAGAGATGCTATCATTCTGACCGGCATCCTTTTCATACATCAAACTATCGCAAGCAGAACACATTGACCAATGGTAGCCACTGTGGGTTTTAAATAACTTCACAATTAAATAGTGACGATCCCCCCCAAAATATCTACAGCCGGAGATGCACCACTTTATGAGAAGAACTGTTACCGTATTCCCTCCAAAAAGCGTCCCCCTTGGATTCCCCCTTGGACTCTTTTCATAGTGTATGACTGTGCAAGCTCTTGATGGGATGAATCAAGTGACACCTTTTGTCAATGGCTGCAAAACGTTCTCTTCGTCAGAAAGTTAGCATATTCATAAATTTTCCCATAATTGCTCCTCCTTGAGATGGGTTTTTAATCAAGCGCTCCGGGAGCTTAATCGAGGAAATAAAGTACTGAATAATCCTTCACCGCAGCAGTTAACTGCAAGACGGTATAATAATAAAAATGAACGAAAGCTAATACCGTCTTCTCGTGCTTTTGCCTCTTTCAGTAAATGTCTGACAATTTCTTCTTCAGATTCAGAGTTATGCTCAACATCTATTTCAACATTCTCCTGTTTTTCACTTGATTTTAACTCGTGCAACTTTTGCGACAGCAATTCCGAATGAAGTCTTGATGTAGATGCCTGTACGTTGAAAGGAAAGAAGAAACAATCTACAGCGACAGATATTAAGAATTACGATTCAGTCATCTCTCTATTTCAACTACCTTCTATCTATCTCGAACTGTCTCGGTCCGCGGGACATTCCGGTTACCTCTACATAATTTTCTCTCTATTCTACTGCATATCTCGAACTTCTCGCTCTCGAGCTTTTCACCAACAGGGTTTCGGTCCCCTGTCAATGTTCTGTCCCCATATAAATCTTTCTCTCGTTTTTCGTTAAAGCCTTTGATGAAGATGTTGCAGGTGCTGTGAGGTCGTAGCCTAATCCAGCTGGCTCTTGGTTTCAGAAGTCCCAGCTGCGGTAGCGTCACAGCCAGGGTCGAGGTCACGATTAGTGTACCACTTACTGAGATCCTAACGACTGGCGCGAAATACGTCAGAAATTTGGTTGAATAACATCAAAAGTTGCAGTGAACGCAATTTTTTGCACCACAAATTCAAGATACTGTGCGCCAAAAAATACAAGCTTCCTCGCAGGTCCGGTTAATTTCACATCTTTTGATTCGACCTTTGCAACAAATAGGAAAGAAGCCACATTTCTCATGGCCCGATGATGGGAGAAGGATCTCTCTCGAAACGTTGCTCTTCTAAATATCAAAGGCTTGTCATGATAAGTGGTGACTATCATGTCTAATACGACGCCATTTCACCTCCACCTTCACCTTTCACCTTCACCTTTCACCTTCACTTTCATTTCAGCTAAAAGCAAACTCACAAACAAAACATATTTGAAAAGTGCGAAATGATTGAAAAAACTAGATAACGGAATGACATACAGATAGGATTCTAGGAAACCTAAGAACATGACCTCGACTAGAGTGTAGGGTCGAAAGCAAACAAAATATTTTTTTTACATTAATCCGAAGAGATTACGCAGTAGTGACAAAGAAAACGAGGATTTCAGTCCGTTGAAATTTTTCTCGCATTTCTGACCCATTTTTCTTGTTTTGGGAAATTTCCTCTATCTTGAACTTCCTCCATATATAACAAATAAACCGTTCCATCCCGAGTTCAAGATAGAGAGAGTTGACTGAAGTTGACCATCATATAAATTGAAATTTTACCAGACTTCTTTGAGGACTTTCTGTAAGCAAGCTCAGTGCAAGTCTATCTTCTTTTAATCTCTTTTCTTTTGCTCTTCTGTTTTGGAACCAAACTCTAACACGGTCAACAGGGAGTCCAACTTGGCTCGCAACTTGTTTTCTTGTTGATGCACTTGGATAATTGTTTTCCTTGAAAGTAGCTTCAAGGACTTTCAACTGATCTGCAGAGAAGATGGTTCGTGGTTTCTGTCTTCTAAGAAACAAGGAAGGATCTAGAAAAAGAAAGATTTACTAAGAATAACCAGTTTCTTGAGCAGGACAATTTTTAAGAAACTTTTCACGACTGGAGAATATTTGCAGAAAGGGCCAAAGAGTAAGAAATGGACGGGTCAACCTACGCTGCGGTACACTTTTTTTATAAGAACCAGGAAATTTTTATCGAGGCTGGCTATTCTTAACTTTTTGCCTTTTTTAAGCCTGAAATGTTCGTAATCTCTACTTAATTCCTTGGTTACTTTGACATCTATATTTTTCAGTGAATGTCTCTAGTGGTACTAGATTTGTGTAAATATGCAGCATCCCTGTCCATTTCTTTGTTTACTTGCTTTTTACGTTCAGCCTGGCTGTCTTACTTTCACAAGGTGGTATTGCTAAAAAATAACCAGTTGATGGAGTAGGGCATTTTTAAGAAATGTTTCACTACTGGGGAATATTTGCAAGAAGGGCAAAAGAGTAATAACCGAAAGAAACGGACGGGTCTACCTACGCTGCGCTAAAAATCAAAGATTGTCACAGTTGCTAGAAACGAGAAATGGCAAAGGACAAATTTTAACACGAAGTCGCAAATTGTTCCTACCACGCTCGAACAAAACATTACCTAATATAATAAAATACTTAATATAGCCATTGTCATTTTGGAAAAACGTCAAGTTGATTTGCGAGAAATAAGTGGGTAAGCAGGGGCGGATCCAGCCCTAAATCTGACTGGTGCTCAAAAAGAAAAGGGTGTGGCAGATGGGCGTGGTCAGTTGGTACAATGGGCGTGTCCGAGGGGCGTGGTATTAAAGTTGTTGATTTTTGTGAATGACTAAATAAACAAATCGTTTCCGAGGAAGAAAGAAGAACTCGAATGTTTATTGTTGGGAAGTCAATAGATAGCTATTACAGTTCGTCTTCCTGTACATGCAGAACGGAAAAAATTTAGGCTTGGCCTAATTCAAACAGAAGATTTTGCGTTATCAAAGTTCCATCAGAACGCTGACACAGACAAGAACATTCCCTGACATGATTAGAACTTTAACATAGGCCTAACTAACAAATCTATACTTTTTGAATTAGGCCTAACCTAAAATTTCTGTCCGTTCTGTATGTACACGAAGACGAATTTCCAACATAATCATTCGAGTTCTTCTTTCTTCCTCGTAAACGATTTTGACTCGACTTGTGTGAGACATTCACCATCATCAAACTTCTACTGTTGTGTTGGTACAAATTCTCTTTTTTTCCCCAATGTCACTGAGAGAGCAGAGAATGACGTTGCATTTTCGAGTGACGTTGAGCACCAGTGAGCCCTGCATTTTGATTGGTTGATTTACCAGCACCAGTGAAAGTGACGTTGAGCACCAGTGCGCCCTGCATTTTGATTGGTTGATTTATCAGCACCAGTGGAAGTGACGTTGAGCATGAACACGCCACTGAACATTTTACGCTATGTTCATTGCCGAGTGGCCAAATGAATTGAACATTTCACTGAACATTTGCTGAACATTTTCAGCCTCTTTTTCATGCAGTTATTTTGGCGCTAAATTCGAGATTTTTAATTGAAAAATTGACAAAGTTGCTGCCAAGCACATGCGTATATCGGATAAATGTTCAGTGTTTGTTCAGTTGAGTGGCCAAATGAACTGAACATACCACTGAACAAATTTTGTTCACCAAACATTTTGACTCCGATCAAACATTCACTGAACAATGTTCAGTGACTGAACAAGGTGGCCAAATGAACTGGATTTTTCACTGAACTTCAATTTTGGACGATGTTCAGTGAAATGTTCAGTTCATATGTCAATATGGAATAATAGTATATCTGTAGTTGATAGATTGTGAAAAATTGATAGATGATAGATAGTGATAGATAGTGAAAAATTGATAGTGAAATTGAAGATCAAGAATTAGAAAACTCACCCATCGTTAAGTAATCAGTAAATGAATTGCTTACAAATCCATGATAAGTAGGCACATATCCATAGCACAAATGCGGAGGAAATATCGAATGGGTTGGTAACTGTAGTTGGAAGCTACCTCTGGTTGGTCCTGGATTGTTAACCGCGATACAATCGGTAGCAGCAGGCGGCTGGCCAGATCGACGGATGATATTAGGAATCGTTGGTTGCGCTTGTGACTTTTGCTCTGTCGACCTTATATGATTTAAATTTATGGTGGTCAATTTTGGTTGAGTTTCTTCTTTAGTTGGAATCACTTTTGAAGTGTCTTTGGTCGATTCCATGCTTTCTTATTTCAAATAACCTTTATCTGTTCTTATTCAATGAAAACAGCCAGTTCAATCGACATGGAAGAGTAGCTTGGTCAGAAGTAAACATCGAAATAAATGATTTATTTGATTTAATTGATGACGTCAAATTAGAAAAAATCCATCAAACGTCAAATTGTTCATTTCCCAGCATGGCATGCATCAAAATGCTGTACACGTATTTTTTTATAAGACTAAAAAATTGGTCCAGTACTCAAAGTTTCTTAAAATTTTCGTAATTTGAGAACCGAAAGTTTCTTTCGAGTTTCTTACATATTGATGACATTGTGATTTTATTTGAATGATGTTCTAAACCTAAATATCGATTGTATTTGAATGCTCGTGGCCTTCCAGCTTTTCTGCGTGTCACAAATATATGTTATTGGATACAAAACATCAAAAATAACTTGAATATGTCACAGAACTATGCGAAAAGTTTCTTGGTCAAAGATTTCCCAGTACTGGGGTTTCTAAAATTTTTGGCCATTCTAGAGTCTGGGTTTCTTATAAAGAGTTTCTTATCAAAAGCACGTGTATACGTAGCGGGTATAGTACTTATTCTACCAATGCACCATATCCACTGGATCGGATTTTTCAGTAACGCAGCGTTCAGCGATCATAAAGCTGGAATGTGTATTTATATGTGTATTTATATGTGTTTTTATACCCTTCCGACTGAAGATGCCAAAAACGGCGCTTTCTTGAAAAACGCATTAGAAATAGACTTATTAAATTCCTCTCACTATTTCGGCAACCGCTATAACAACTTTAACATTATATGGGGTGGTCGAGTGGTTGGAACGAGGTGGTGGCGTGTGGAGGAGCGTGCCCTGGGTACCAGACTTTCAATTTCAAGAAATTTCATTTTTCTTGAAATTGAAAGTCTGGTACCCAGGGTAGGAGGAGGGTAGATTACGATGAATGTAATAAGTCTAGTGTAGAAAGTCAACGGAAAACAAAACGCAAAAGTAATTTCTGCTTGCAGAATGGTGTTTTACGACAAAAGAACAAAAAGAATGAAAAAACTTTGTATTCATGAAGTAAAAACACAAATTGACATAAATTTTCGAAATTATTTTAAGAATTGGGGTACTTTGAGGGAAGAATCTTTCGCGGAAAGGAACTTGCGCGGGAAAAAGGTTTCGTGACTAAAAAAACGCAAAATTTTTGGCATTAACTTTCGCGAATCAGAAAACCGGTTAAGTTTCGCGGGGGAAAACTTTCGGGGTTTCACAGAACTGAAACAATAAAGGGTCTCTCGAAGTAGACTTACTACATAGGTCGTAGTTATCGCTATTGAATTGAATTGCTGGACACTCAAACTGACTCTCAAAGTGAGGCTGCTCAGATAAAAACATGGCGGACAGAAAAAAGCATGTTGTGCCTAACATTGCAACTTCTTCACGTTTTGCTGTGTTTGAAACTGAGAAAACTGACAGTAGCGAAGATGAGTTGGTTATATCAGGAACCAGTAACACCCAGGAACAAAAGAAAAAGAATAAAAACGCAAAGAAGCGTGCAAGAAAAAAGAAGAAAGCTGCAGCTGAAAATGCAGCAACAAACGAGGTCCATACAGATTGATATTCTAATGTTTAGCCCATTCTTCTACTGAAAAGCTGAGGGTATACTACTTAATTAACGCGACCCACATTAAATAGTAAATACTTACGTATGCTCTGCAGTGGCTTACAATTAATTGCCAATTGTTGCATTCACTTTCAGATGTTGACGTTGTCGTTGTGAATTAGAACTTGCTTTTATCACCTCTATATAGAGGGTGGTAAAGGGGGGCCAGGATCACAAATCACGGGGACAAAATTGTTTGTCATTCACATTTTGCATTAAAAAGATACTGCGTTTCACATTTCTCAGTTAGAAAAAAGATCAATCGCATTTCACGAAGACCTTTTGCCACCCTGTTTCACCTTTCCAGATAAAAAAAATATGGTCAATCATGTTTCCTGGAATACCCTTTATGACCCTCTATATAGCTCACTTCGGTAGAATTGAAATTTTTCGAAATCGCAAGATATCAATTTTTCGATGCAGAAATTGTATAAAGCACCCAAAAATTAATCTAGGTGCAAAGTTTTACTACCTAAACACTTGTATTATCAATTTTATGAGCATTCCAAGTTTACGTTTTTATCACTCCACATAACGTATGTGCAGTACAGCGGTGGTCGTGCAGTACAGGGGAGGGATATCATCAGTACGGCAGAGGGATAACATGAGTACAGCGATGGAGGTTATGTACAGCGATGGCATACCATGAGCACAGTGGAGGGTGATTTCCCACTGCTGTCTGCACAACCACCACTCTACTGCACAACCACAGCTGTACCGCACATTCCTTACGTGGGGAGTTTATAAGAAGTTTCACTAAGTTCATTTTTGTGGTCAAAGTCTTTATGAAATTGGGAGCTTTGAATGCTGATAGAATTAAGAACACAGGTGCTAGGACAGTAAAACTTTACACCTAGACTAAGTTTTTGATTCTTTATAAGATTTTATAAAATCGAAAACTAGATATCTTGTGATTTCCAAAAATTTTAATGCTGTTAGCCGTCTGCCCAAGTGATCTATTTTATACTTATTATTAGATAAAATAGGTATCAGCAACTTTCTTATAAGGAAAGACTGCAAGTTCTGAAATTGCCAATTCTGGAGTATAGACGAAAACGTGGAGACATGATTACCACATACAAACTGTTCCATGGCCTAACTGACGCGGACCCATTAAAGTTCTTAAAGTGTGTCAACAAGACTAGGGGCCACAGATACAAAATAGTTTTAAATAAATGCAGATTAGATATTAGAAAAAATTGTTATTCGCAGCGTATCGTTAAGGAATGGAACTCTTTACCAGTATATTAGTTGTAGTAGCAGTACTCAACCAGGGTTTTATAGGCCTTGGCCTTCCAGCCCCTTTTAATACTTGTATTATATTATACTATAAGATGACATGTTGAGAGTATTAATTTGCAATTTGTCTCAGTTAAGGAACATGGCATTTGGTAAAGCTGCTCCAGGGGCAAAACAAAAAGTTCATACAAATATTGATGGAGAGAAAAAAGTCCACCATGAGAAAACAATAATTTCAAACAAAGAAGAGGAAAAACCACCGTCATTGCTGAAAGATGATTTTGAAAAATGGACAGAAGTTGATGAGCAGGTCAAAACCATATATTTCTTTTCTTTTAGATAGTTCTCAACTAATAGTAACAAATATCTTTTTGCCAAAAAAGAGAAATTAATTATTATGGTATCTTCCAAGTCCATGATTTGAAAAGTTAAAAAGCTTAAGATAAAGCTTGCAAAATTCTTGACAGCTCTTAATAAAGCTAAAGATAAAACTCTTAAAAACTTAAGTCTACAACCTTGTTTCATTCTGGGACCCCCTTGAAAAGGCGCACAAGATTCCTGTGAAGTTGATTGAAGTTCCAAAAAGGTGTGTAAGATTGCAAGGTGTGAACTGTCCTCGATTATCTCATTCAACAATATATTCAATGGCTCTTTCTTCAGAACGACAAAAGACAGGATCATTCTGATCAGCTTGAACTTTGGTCATGTGTCAAATTATTGTGGCTATGCAGGGGTTGAACATCAGTTTTCTGTTTATGAAATTTTGACACGAAAAGTAAAAAGAATCCATTTTGATGTTTTGGAATTCTTTAAGGATTGTAAAAGATTTTCAAGATTTAATAGGATTCTGTTCCGAAAGATTCCAGCAAATTGTAAAGATTCTTAAAGATTCTGAAAGGATTCTTTGGAGAGGTGTATGAGGTTCTTGGAGTGATTTGCCCCTGGATAATTTCCACATTATTTTGTATTTTAAAGGGAAAACACAAGTTTTAGCTTTATCGTTGTAAAAACAAACCCTGGCAACAAAGAAACACGTTAATAACTTGTGAAGCACAGTTGTTTAACAGACAAAATGTTGTATTAATATAAAATGTAAATTTTTTATTTCACTTTACAATGTATGCATGTTTGTCATGAATGAGGAGTGCTAGAATAGATTTTTCCGCAACTTGCGTAAGGATAGATTTTTCCACAAGTGGATACCCCAATAGGTAGGATTCAAACCAGGACTGCATGATTAGAGAACTAACAATGTTTCCTCTGAGCTATAGAGCTCAATGAAATCGGCAAGTAACTCTCCAAGTCATACAGCCTACAGCTCTTCTCTAGGGTCTAGGCTGTAGGACTTGGAGAGTTAGTCTATGATTTCATTGAGCTCTATAACTTAGAGGAAATAGCCGAGAGGAAACACTGTTGGCTCTTTGGTCATGCAGTCCTGGTTCGAATCCTACCTAACGTTGATACAAAACGTTGGCTATACCTTATATTATGGAAAAAGATTGAAATGGTTAGCTAATGATTAATTGAAAAATTCTTTTTTATTTTAGATTGTATTGAACCAATTCCAAAAAGATTTACAGGTGAGAAGATTTTTCATTCCACACACAATTTTTGACGTATTTTAGTTTATTCTAGTTCCTATCTGGTAAAAACCTTTCACTTAATGAAGAAGGCTACAAACACTCTCAAGTTGTGTTTCTACTTAACTTTAGGAAGCAGTTCGTTTGAGTGTAGTAGAGGAAGAAGCACGAAAGAAAACAATGGTGGGTAGTCATTTAATTAGCCAAAATTATGCGTAGCAGTTTTTCATTACTAGATTATTCGCAATGAAGATAAATCTTCCGGCTCACAAGCATATTTTTTAAGACTACGTTGATATGTTGCCTGCCCAATTTGAAAATGGAACAAAAATGTTACAGGTTGGCACGGAAAGTTGGTACGGATTGGTACGGAAAGTTGAACTCATTTCAACTCTCCCTTTGCTTACGACTAATGATCACCGACTGTCGTAATGATCGTGAGAGTAATGACACCGAGTAATGTAAGGTAGATAGAGTAATTATATCCACCTTTGTTTTCTTAGCTCGAGTCAATGCAAGCAAGGAAACACAAGAAAGAACATGTTGTCAAATTATCACTTGATGAATTTCAGAACAGAAATGCAAAACCCATCCAAAATGGACACCATGAAACGATTAATGGTCAGTGAATTTAAAACTATTTCTCATCTTTTTCATGTTCATATTTGTCTGCAATCTTCTTTGTCTAATAAATGCCAGTTAAGTAAGTGTAAAGGCTTGGCTAAGCTAGGAGTCATGTCGCACGCGGCATTGTCACTTCTCAAACTTTGTAGTGTGCGACAAAATTTGTAGCAAAAGACATGCAAATAATCACGGGAGACAACAGAAACATTTCGTGTCTTCACAACCCGGAGGACAAGTTGCTCGCTAGTCACTCGCTTGTTTAGCCACCCTGGGAGACCTGCTGAGTACAATTTCGCGCAACAAGATTCCAAGCTTAGCCACTGCTTAAGAGGTTTTTGGGATTTGCAGCAGCTAGCCATGTAAAGAAGTTGACTACTGCTTCTTTGTTGCCTGTAATTCAACAAGTGTCGCTCTTAAGCTGACAAGCATGATTTCTTATCGCAGCAACTTGAATTGCATAAATCCTTTATCAGTAGTTTTACTTCTGGTAAGACACACCAAGAAAAAAGCAGCTTAATATGCGTAAGAATTGTGTTGAGTTAGTAGCTACTATGTTTTTGATGTAGCAGTCTCAGAATATGAACTATTCATTTCATTGTGTTTTCCTCATAACTAATTTTTTAAGCAGTTTTTACTTTCAAGTGTATGTATTTAACAGCATTCTTACGTGTATTTAACTGTTTCTTACTTGATGTGTCTTACCTGCCATTTTGTGTTATACCTCAAAATTAATTATTTTCCCAACTTGCTTCGACACAAGCATCTTTGAATCCGGTGGGTTGCCTGTAATAAGTCTTTTTCTTCGAAATGATAACTTGTCTAGGCCAGCGGCTGATCTAGAAAATTGTTTGAGATTAATAAACGACATAGTCAAAGCAAGGTCCAGGGGTCTTCGAAAATCCCCAGAAAATAATCGCCTCCTTCCATTAATTCTAAACTTGAAAGTATTCTCTAATAATTCACATGTCAAGAAAGGTCTAATTGAAGCTCTAATACATGTTGTCTTGCAAGGTAATGAAGCTATTGATGACTGGGATGCTGAACAACTACCGCAACAAGTTGAAGTAGAGATAAAACGCGAAAAACAAAGGAAAAGAAAAAGAAACATGTAGAAAAACAGAATCACAATAAAGATGCGATTGTTCAAGATGTAAATAGTGAATCTGTAAGAAAAATGTTTTATTATCACGCCTTACTCTTTGAAACTTTTACAAGACCTGTCAATCAAAAACCTCAGCTGACATTTCCTTGCGTTTAACATTTTTCTATGATCTAACCCAAATGATAACTGTAATCAGTAGAAATAGGTAGAAAGAAAGAAAGGCACAGCATCATGTGCAGGCAATGAATTGTCAAAGTTGAGCTGCGAAGCAAGAACACATGCGAAACAACAGAAGTAATCTTATGAAACGTAACAGTGTGCGCTTAACAAGGGAAGAATCTTTCGGGGGCAGAAACTTTCGCGTTTTTCGCGTTTTTGGTCGAAGTTCGCGAAAGTTTATTGCGCGAAATTTTCCAAAATATCTAATTCGCGAAACTTAATTCCAGCGAAAGTTTCTTAAACAAGATATTCGCGAATGTTTATCACGAAAGAAAATTTTTCCAGAAACTTTGCTTAGTTTAATGTTTTGCCAGGCGATTTCGTGTCTAATATTCTTGGAATGTTGAAACACAAAATATTATGTTGGAAATCCCATTAAGAAGTCAAATTCACTGGATTTTATTTCCATGAAACATACTTTTCATGCTGTGAAACGCGAAAGTTCCTTCCCGCGAAACTTCCCATTTTTGTTCTCAAAATCTAGTCTGAATAATTCTGGTACTTGAATTGAGTCTATTGAATAGTTTAGATCTTGTATTTGATATCTTGTATACGTAGATTTGATCGTCGTTAATTCATGTTTAAGTTCTAGTTTGACTTGCTAGTACTTTGTATCTGTTTACAAAACGTACTTGAGTCATTCTGATTTATACTCTTCCTGATTCTTTGCGTTTCTAACCCTGTTCTATTCATTCAGTTCTGTCTGAAGATAACTTCTATTTCTTACCAGGATAGAATTTCTTGAAGATTCTGTCTACTGCTTTGCTGATAGTTCTTTTCTGGTCTTTCAAGGTACTGGTCTCTTGAGACAATGTAAATCGTTGTACTTCTGAATCTAATGGTGAAATTTGTATAGATTTGAATAATTTACGATTATTATGTCAATTTCTTTGTTTAGACTGAATTTCAATGTGATTATCTTACAGATAGAATTTAATTTCGGAATCTCGATTCTCAGTTTGAGTCCCAATAATAGGACTTTGTTATGTAGTAATGTAGTAACGATGATAATACGATTTACATCTGAAAACTTTCAGATATTTCAAAATTTGCGGTATTCTAGTTCACGAGAATTTGGAATAGACCAACAACAACGAATTTAAACAACCGTAAAACAGTCACCTGAATTGCGAAACCGTTCACCAACTAGATTCGGAAACGCACGAATTGATAGACAGAAATCAGCATACATTGAAAACTGTAACTCGTACGAATCTAAACCCCATTAGTAGGTTAGATACTAATAACCTCGAGTCTGGTATACTGTTAAGTCTGAAATCTTTAAGCAAAATCTTAACGTTAACAAACGTATTCTTAAGATTGCTAAAGATTCCTTAAACCTGTTACTGCATGAGCTAGTTTTGAGTAACTCTAACCAGTTTTATCTAATGCTTAAATCTGTTAAATCACTCATGTTAGCAGTAATCCATGATACCCAAACTAGTTTAGATAACAAGTTTACACTTCTATTGAAAAGTTCAAGTAGAATGACTATCGTTAGTGCAAGTTTTAGCTTAGTGCAAATTTCTATAGGTCTTACTGCAATGCATTACAGTGATTATCAATTTACACTATCCTAATTACACGATTACGACTTGCAAAGTCTTCTGTGTCCATAACCTATTAGGCGTTATTTAAAGTTTCCATTTATCGACTATATCATGTATTAATTCATTAATAGACTAAAGACTTATACATAAGTTATTACAGTGCAAGTATTTCTGTTCAAATTTAAGTATCAACTTAGTCAATTCAACTAGACACATACATAGCAGTTCTATAAACCTTAGGTCTAGTAACCTGCTTTAACTCATTGCATGCAATGCAAGACATAATCGAATTGAATGACATTATAAACAGTCTGCAAACTGTGATTTCAAAACTTAGGCTTGTGCAGTCTTCAAAATCTTACTTATCGAATTCGAAAAGACTTACATAATCAATCCTGTCATGATTAGACATTTTGCTCTTTATTCTTGGTCAAGGTGAAAGTAAGTATCACTGAGAATTGCAGAATGATTGCCGTTTAAGTTATTTTCAATTTGTAGTCTTTGGGTAGGTACAAATTTTCAAAATTGCGAGACAGAGCTGAAACATCTTTGGACATAGCTTTTCTTGTCCGATATTCCTCGGAGTATAAACGTCAAAAAACAGACGGAAACAATGATAAAAATTTTGGTATCCGTCCATTTCAAAACAAAAGGCCGGTTTTGTGTAGACAGAAAGCGTTCGTTTTTGTGGACTCTACACCTAGTTTAATTGTTCATTCCGCTGTATCCTGCGAGTTGATTGTTGTTCAAAACAAAATACCATTCCAGTTTCACTTTTGTAAGTGGGTATATATTCCGACTTAGTCAATTATTTATGTCTGTCTCTGACGTTCATACTTTGAGGAGTGTCAGACGAAAAAAGCTTTAGAATGTGTCCGACAATTTTTCCGATTTTTGGAGAATCAAAGATCAGGCTGGTGGTTAACATTCAGTGCGAGATGAGCTACTGCGCTTATGGAATCTTAGAAGTTTGTCTTATGTCTACACGAATGATGCCACTGAACCTTTTTGGCTATGTTCAACTGAGTGGCCAAATGAACTGAAATTACCTCTAAACGAATTTGCTCACCAAACATTTTTGACTCAGATCAAACGTTCACTGAACAATGGTCAGTGACTGAACAAGGGGACCAAATGAACTTGGTTTTTCACTGAAGTTCAATTTTGGCAGATGATCAGTAAAATGTTCAGTTCATTTGTCCATGGCCGAATCTCAACCGTCAAATCGATTTTGGCCCTGGTACCGGCCACAAAATCTGCCAAAATACTGGCAATTTTGGCCTAGGCATAAAAACAAGATGTAGATTCCGAAAGCAGATGTTCTTAGAAAGGAAATGCAAAGAATTTCATTGATAACTATCAGGCAAGATACAATATCGCATGTAGCATCATTTTTTGGTTTTTATAGATGTTTTTACATAGTTTTCGGCTTTTTGGTGTGAAATTTTGAAGAAACTGTGACGTCACTTAAAATTTCTATTGTTTGAACAGCCAATCAAATTGCGAATAGACAAGGCCGATACCAGGGTCGAATATGGACAGCGGAATTTCACGTAGAGGCCTAGTCACCCTGGGGACGAGGTTGCATTTTGAAGCTGAAATGGGAATGAAAATATGAACATCGAGGCTTAGGTCATATTTCCTGGCTCTTGTACAGAAATAGAGCATTTCTTCTATCCCTGTCCCATATCGTCAAACGAGAAAAGAGCCTATGGCTGTATGACTTGAAGAGTTAATCGACGATTTTATTCGTCTCTATTGCTCCATAGAAACGTCGCTGGCTCTCTGGCCTTGCAGTTTAGGTTCGAATCCCATTAATTGTTGTGTGCCACTTGTGGAAAAATTTAACTTTATATTCGCCATTTATGAAAAATATGTACAAATATGTATTGTGCTGAAGAAGGCTCAACATAGCCGAAACACGAAGATGTCAAACGGGAGAGGAGCCTTCGGCTGTATGACTTAGAGAGTTATTCGGCGATTTCATTGAGCTCTACGGCCTAGTGGAAATGTCGTTGGCTGTCTGCTTATGCAGTCCAGGTTCGAATCCCATCTGTTTTGGTGCGCCATTTGTGGATTTCAATATTGAATGCGCTCTTAGCAAGAGTTTCGATAAGATTAGTACTTCTAATGGCGTGACAAGAAGTAGGTCATCTGGAAGCCTGTTTTTTTATGTATCGTTTCTGTAATGACTTAATCTTCTTTGAAATTCATTTTCAGGGTGGTCCGGGAAGGACGAAAAAACATTCTTCATGTGAACAAGAATTTTAACAGTTCTATAAATGTTGTTTTACATATAGTTACTATTGTTTTTCATGTGTAGTTTTCCATATATTTTTCTATTGAAGTTTCCGCACGTTATGTCATTTAATAATGTCCGTTTCGTTTCTGTTGAATTTGTATGATTTGATTTTGCTAAATCTGTCTATTGTTATCTTGTCTTACAAATCAGTAAACGAAAAATTGTCAGCAACGTACTTATCAAGAAGCAACAATAAAGGCCTGGCTAAACTAGACGACATGTCGCGGGCGACATTGATGTCCCGTTGGTGTCCCCCAGTTTAGCCACCTCGGAAACTTTGTATCATGCGACAAAATTTGTAGCAAGAGACACATAAGTGTTTCTGGGAGACAACAGAAACATTTCTTGTCTCCGTGACATGCAAATAACCCGAGAGACACGTTGCTCGCTTGTCACTCGCATGTTTAGCCACCCTGGGAGACATGCCGAAAACAGTGTCGCGCGCGACAAGTCTCCTAGTTTAGTACATATATAGCTAAATACAAATCATAAATATCTATGCCTAAAGCATTTGTGCCGTGTTCAAACGGATTCTGTCCTTTGATATGGATGATAAAAACAACCATTGTTCAAATGGTTGTGCCAAATGAAATGTATATACTTTTTCTATCTAATAAATAAATCAATAGTGAATTCACCTGGTCTGAATCTCCGCTCGGAATAATTCTTCATACAGCAACATGTTAATTACTTTTTCGAATCAACTGCCAGATTCTTGATTTTGTTTGCGACGATTTCGAGTTCAGGGTTTCTCAGGTCATTCGTTTCGCAATGGATTAGTAGACAGTCTGATTTTCTGTTCGGCATTGGTATAGTATTAGCATAGTATTAGGATTCCATATCCTTGGTGGTTGCTCTATTGTTTCTCAATTCTTTTGATTCTTGTTTTTTTACTCCTATTTTCGATGGAGTCTTCGAATAATTTTATGACTTGAATTCTCTCTTTTTTCTCCCTACTTTCTCACTCGGTCTGTTTCAAGTGACAGAGCATCTAAAGCAGGATCCTTAGATTTGATGTTTGCAACTAAGGGCTGTTCTTTTTTTGTCTTTGAGATTTTCTTATGAGCCAACGTGCCAGAGCTTTCTGCGCACCAACGTGCCATATTTTCTTAGGTGTCAACGTGTCAAAGCTTTGTACGTGCAAAAGTGCCTCTGTGCCATATTTGCTTATGCGCCACGTGCTAAAGCTTTCTATTATGTGCCATCATGCCTCCGTGCTATATTTTCTTGCATGTCAACGTGCCAAAGCTTTTTATGAGCTTACGTGCAATATTTTTCGAAAACTAAAAGAGGTCCTTCTGTTTGGGTTAAGCGTTACACAGTGGTCAAGCAGTTTTAAAATGCAAAGATTCCACAAGTTGTTTGGACTTGAAATTTCCAATAGAGGTCTCCGCAAAAGATGGCCGCCGCTTCTTTCAATCCCTTGTTTTTCTTAAGGTTTTTCGAAGGGAATTCTGGAAATAACTTCCTTACCTACAAATTCAACGTCTGCAGCTATGTACAATACGTAACTAGGGAAATTATTCCAAGAATTTCTTTCGAAAATCCTTAATGAAAACAGTAGGCAAAAACGGCGGCCATCTTTTGGGGGGAGCGTCTATTGACGTGCTACTCTTGAAAAATTTCCAATATTGATTTTGCAGCAATATCTTAAAATATTTTTGCCTGTTTCTTATTACAAACGAATTGAGGTTTCTGGATTCTGGATTCGGAGACCTGGATTCTTTTTTGCGGCACATTAAAAAGCAGAGAGCTAATGCGAACTCAGTGTGTAGATCATTGGAGAGGACACATGGCCTAGAGAAGACGACAGTAACGCACGCTGCAACTAACAACGATTACGTATAGCTCAAGCAACTGAAAGTATTGAACCTGTTCCTTCTCGAGGTAGCAGCTCCTTGAGGATAGGAAATAACATACTGGAAGGATCATTGTGCTCTCGCTCGCTAAAGAGATTATATGAAAAACAAAGACGGAACGTTGCGGCAGAGCGTTATCGTGCCAATCCGATATATGACGCTCCGAGACCTTGTTTATATTAAAATAAATCTGTAAAGCCGAGTAAGTATAATAGCATCATAAACTAGCATCGGTATTCAGCGTGACAACGATGATATTAAGGGCGTGTTCTTCTAAACCAATTCTTTTTTCGGAATTTGTTTTTCGAAGCCATTCTTGTGTCTGTCATCAAAAGCAGATGGTTTCGGAGGCTTTCGAGAGATTCGGTTTGCAGTTCGAACAAGACTTCAATTTGACCAGTTGCCAGGAGACATTCCATGAATGGGTCTGGGGACGAGGAAAGCAAGAATTTTGGCGCGAAAGTTTTTAGGAATTCAAGAATTCGATGGCGTTATGCTTATTCATGCATGGATATGATATATATTTACATTCATGTCCTCGATCATTGTTACGTCCTGCTAAATACTTTGAATCATAGGTACTGTCATATTATAATACAAAACGCGTTAATACAAGAACCAAACAAATAGTTAATACTGTCAAATATGATTCAGAAATACCGTCAGCTCTGCTATTATACTCGAAAGATATTTCACCATCTGCTATTCCATCTTCAAATGTGAAAACTTCAGGAGATTCTTGTCGACTCGGCATAAGTTCTTCAATTGCCGCCGTTATATTCTTAACTCGCTTCATTTCCACATTAGTGACATAACAAAGGGTCAATATATTAACGATGATAAAAATCGCTACTTTCATGTTGTTCATTTGTTAATCAAGTTGAAACTCAAATGAACATGGGTTGTTCACTTAGGCCCTGTGATGTTCTCTGTCTGCCTTCAGCAGTCCCATTGCTGGTTTTGTCGAAAACTAGAAAACACAACAAAGTTCGAATCTTTACCAAAACAGATATCTTCAATATATCGTATAAATCCGTTTGCTTGTCTCTTTCGCTTGGTCTTCTCAATACTATCTTTTGAAACAATTACATATTTTGAGGTTCAATAGGAATATGGTTGCAATTAATGAATCGCCAAACTTTGCATAGTAACTTGAAAATTTTAAGTTTTAATCTCAGTTTTAGTTGCATCCAGAAAACACAGTCTGGTGGCTGGCTGCTTGCTCACTCATTCTTCACTGAACAACCGGCAGGTTATTTTCCATTTATCCATGCGAACTTCACAACCACTTAATTCAAACTAGGTACCCATTTAACCGCTGCGGCTGAGCAGCTTTAAAGAAATTTGAAAGAAGTTTGTCAAAAATCAAAGAGAAACGGCAAATGTTCAATGCTCTTGACAGCTTTCGACTTTGGTCAACAAACGATGACACAAAATGCGTTAGAAAAGCGTTTAAATGTGATAGGAAAAAGCGTCAAATTTGCGACCATGTGTGACTAAAACCTTTTTTCAACACATTTTCCTCGCGCATTTTACTTTCCACTTTGCGATTAAGTGGAGGTAATACCGCAAGCAATAGAAGTTTCCAGCGGAATCAAGCCATGAATTTCAAGGTGAATAAATAATTCTCGACAGCTTAACATCTCTCAATACAGCTCGACATCACGCGACAGAGTGTAAAAATGCTCATGACTTTTTACTCGACAAAAATTCCGAGAGATGTGGAGTGGAAAGGCGAGAGCGTTTGAACAGGCCTTAAGTCTTATGCCAGGCTTATGCCGGCTTATGATACAAGAGATACATTTCGCTAGATGATACATACATTTCGCTAGCCGTAAGATGATACATTTCGCTACACGTAGACGGGGCTCCCTTAGCAGGGAAAAAGAGTACATTTCTTGTGTCAAGGGTTTTTCAGAGAAACGCGCGAAAACAATGCAATGTGTTGCTTCGCGAGTGAGAAAAAACCGGCTACATGCTGCGACATCGTTGGCGAAAAGCAAAAACATGTCGCCAAATATTCAACCAAATCAATGTTCCGCGACCATGTTTCCTCATGTCGCAGAATATTTTGTTCGAAAATCCATGCCACGTGCGACTTTTAGTTTTTTCTGCTCGCGGCGACACATTTTAACATGTTCCGTAGCCATTTTAAAACAAAACAGCCGCACGTGTAGCCGATGATACAAGATGAATAACAAATGATGACACAAGACCACATATATATTAAAACTGTTATTAATAAATACATCTTTTTCAACATTGGGAAACCTAGACAGAGTCTGGCATAGCAGCTCCGGAGGAAGTTGCTTCGCCGGTAATTTGCATTTAATACGACACAAAGTTAAACAAGTCCAGTATCGTAAAGCTTTTTTTCCCGCTTGCGTCTTTTTGCGACGGCGAGCTCGTTTTATATGACGCATCATAGGCCTATATGATTCCAGGTCAAATAAGGTGTTTTGCCCGGGGAGGGGGGTACTCTTGAATATTTGGGTAGTTGGGATGTGCGGTCAGAATGGGTGACTGTTTCCCTTGGTTTTACCTGAGAATGGGTGCGTTAACATGATTAATATCTTTATATTACCTGACAATCAGAACGAATGTCAATACATGGCGCACTAGACGATTTTAAAACACATTTTAGGGACTTTGTGCTAAAATCCGGAACAAAAATGCGGGCTTAATAACCATTTTAGGTGGTTTTTGTTGCTGTTTTAAAATCGGCGCGAAAATCTCAATTACCTATGAATGGGTGTACGTAAAATAATATTACCTGGGGGGATGGGTCTGCAAAAAAATGCCGCTGTTCACACACCCTTACCAAAACATTAAATAGTGCCCCCCACCAGGCTTTGATCCTGGTCAGTTTGTCAAGAACGTCATCCAGTGAAATAAATAAAATATGGCTACTTATAAAAACTACAAAAATTTTCGAAGATTAAATTGCTTACCGTAAGTTAGCTATTATTCTTGATTTATGTTCTCAGCATTAAGGTCTTGTAAAGTATCGTGTTCTTCAGTTGCGCTTTCATCTTTAGGAAGTTCTCTATTCTCCATATTATATTGTCCATACTTAGCTGATAAATTGTTTAAACCGTCTGATTTGACAACGTCATTTTCCTCTTCTTTTCCATTATTCTCTCCCTCGTCAAGTCGTTCATTGTCTGCTTCCTTTCTGGTCGGTTCATGCTCGATTCCTTCTTTTTTGTCTGTTTTTTTGTCCACTACGACAGCGACTTTCTTCGATGTGCTTCCATCTGAGTTTTTCTTCGTGTTTGTCATTTGTTTATCTTCATCTGCCACATCATCGCTCGGTTCGGCTTCTTCGCTTATGCCTTTAGATGCATCATCATCTTCACTTTGTATTGTCTTTGGAGCCTTGTAGTTACCCGCTGAGGCATCCTTGCTTTCGGTTGAGTCTTTGTTTCTAGCGGCGTTTTTCTTTAAATTGGTCTTCTTTTTATCTTCATCTGACTCATCATAGCTTGGTTCGGCTTCTTCACTTATGTTTCTGGAGACATCATCATCTTCACTTGGTATTGTTTTTGCAGCATTATAGTTACCCACCGAGACGTCTTTTCTTTCGGTTGAATCTTTG
The DNA here is from genome assembly GCA_014526335.1 of Chrysaora quinquecirrha. NCBI lineage: Eukaryota > Metazoa > Cnidaria > Scyphozoa > Semaeostomeae > Pelagiidae > Chrysaora > Chrysaora quinquecirrha. The sequence continues at coordinate 509,772 of JACTAT010000101.1, forward strand.
TTTACTTTCGAAGTATCAGTCACAGGTGTCTCAGTTCCCTGTGCATTCTTCAGTTGAGTGGCATTGTTTGCATCATTGGAATTACTTATTTTACCGGACGGAACTGTAGCTTGGCCTTGGGTCTCTAAAGATATCTTTGTTTGTTGGCTTTCGGGTTTTAAACTATTCGTAACTGGCAAAGAAAAGAAAGAAAGGGACACTTATTGAGCCATCGTTCTCATAAAATACACTCTTTTTTATAAACAATTAATTTTTCGCACTTCGCTCCAAAAAATGTTTAGCTATACTTATTGATAAACGCCCAAAGAAATTGTCTATTCATTGTTTACCTTCTTAAGCTTAGATTGAGGGAACAGTTCATTTTCAAAGCATTTAAATGTACTGTAACTATTAGTGAAGTATTCCTAAGGTGAGATTATTGCGATCTATAAGCATCTAAAGACAGTGACTCACCTAAGGCGCTTTAAGCTAATTTTATGACAGCAATGGTATGAAAATCTTGCACTTTTAAATGCATGCGAGAAGCAGCGGAAACATCTCTGGGCATACTTAACAGCTATTCTCGTCCGACGCTATTCATAGTAGCTTTAAACGTCAGAAACCCCAGAAACAGACCACAACAATTTATTAAGGTGAAATTTATACCGAGCTGTGGATCAAAATGCATAGTCTTTGTTTTTTTTTTACAAGAATTCTGCGAACGTAAATGAAAATGCCGTTCTTAGCCAGAACCAGATGATTTATGTCATTTTCTGCTACGTACGGCACCGAATATTGCTGTCGTCTGTAACTATTTTAGAATAACACTGATATATAGAAAAGGTTTCATGAAAAAACAAACCTTTGGGACCCGATTTGGCATTTGTTTTCTTCTTTTGTAGAACAAGAGTGCAAGATAATAAGCAGATGGGATTTTCAATGTGCAGATGGACAGCTGCTGCCCTTGATTTGGCTTTGCTGCCCCTATAACAATAAAGGGCAGCAGATATGTCAATCAGCCAATAATATTGCTCATCTGCCAGATCCCTATCAATCCACCTCATTAAGTCATTAACACTTTAAATTCAATAGGAGCTTGACCGCTCTATTGTTTAGATTCTTCTTTGATTACCAAAAGAAAAAGGTGTGAATCAGTGAAAAGAAGGAGAACAAGAGAAGCCCTGAGGGCTGCCCTTGTTTCAACATTGACAAGTTTCAATTGTGCATGCTGCTGTGGATCCCAACTATGCTTGAGAAATAATATAAGAAATGAGAATTCTTTCCTTGATTCTATTTTATTCATATTCAACCAATTTAACGCATAGTGCAGCCCTTCTTTTCAAAAAAGAAACCGATAAACAGTCAGTTATCACAGTCACATAGCAGGAATCCGCTACCCTTCCTGATAGAAAATCAGTAAATTCCATCTTTCAAAATAATATTTTGTTTAATTTTATTTTTTTAGAAAAAGGAAAATAAAAAACCTTTCTGGTTTGCGCAATTAAACAACACCGGCATCGCGCAATGAACGTTTTCCAAAATAAAGCGCAAGAAGTCAGTTAAGTCATAATGAAACATTTCAGTAGAAACTCTAACCCTTTTTTGCTTTCAATCACTTTATGAACATATTCTCAATTTAAAAGCATAGCTAAAACTTATTTTATAATAAAATAATAATACAAAGTGCGCAAAGCTGTGTTTGCAAATAAAAATCGAGCAGAAAGCCTGAATAGATTTGGGTTATTTAGAAAACAATTTTGGGAAATGTCAAGTTTCAAATATGCTTGTCAAGTTACGTTGGTTGGTTTAGTTGTACTTCCATGGTTTGTTTAGTCATTATACATGTACCTCGCAGACTACATTAATAGCACTCGACATATCTTCAGCGAAGTAACCATAGGCTGACAATGAATCGTGCGAGATCATTGATTGAACTGCGTGAGAGTTATTTTCTTTGCGTTCCCTGGCAGTTCCAGGAATTCTGCGTGGTTGCTCGGATTACTTAAAGTTTAAATTACATAAATACGCAATTAATATTAATTTTAGAAGAGTAAAGCAATTAAGAGTAAGACGAGATGTCAAAACAATACCGCAGCTACATCATGATGGAAGATCCCCCTATCAAAATGGTTGGCTTAATCAAATTCATAGGTTTGAGTAAACGCCATAAAATCACAAACTAAAACTCTTAGACTACTTCTGCCCTCCCCTTCTTCTGCCCTCTCCCGTCTCCTCCATGGAGTGCCGTCTAGTTTGACTTGCTGAAGATGGCCGCAAATTGAGGGCGCCAACATCGTAGAACGCTATAAATTTGGACACAACATTGCTTCAAGGGGGAAAGGAGTGAAGTACAAAAAGTATAACTGATGACTGTCGCCAGTAAATTTGGGTTACTGGTCTCAGCATATTTTGTGAAGGATTGTAGATGATTACCAAATAGATTTGATAAAAATAAGATATTACGTGAAAAAAGTGGACCAGAAAATTTTATCGCAATAACTTTAAGAAATTCTTTTGCTGACGTTCAATGTCTACGCGATCAACCATCCACATTGCTGCTCCACAATTTTTAACCTCAAACTGTTCAGAAGAGCCATCATATTTGAAAACATTAAATATCACGATTTATCTATTAATTCAAAGAAATTCCCTGATTTGAGTTAGTCTTTAGTCCGAGAATCATATCTGAGTCTATATGAAACTGAGACCTGAGTTCCGTGCGAACTCCGCTCTTTTCTTCGACAGTTAAGGCTTCGAAGTTCATACAACTTTGAATTGGATTCTAACATTTTGATTCAACAATAAGTATTTCTCAATTATTTTCGTTATCATGAACAGTTCTATTGAGCATATAATGCTTAAGATTGTTGTGCTGCTTAATCTGGTTATTCTATATATAAGACTTTAATTGCTGCCCCTTTGCTGCCCTTCTGCTGCCCGTTCGCTGCCCCTTCTTAAGTCTTAAATTTAAGCTTTAAAACAAAAAAAATCTCATAATTTTCATTAAATATCACGATTTATCTATTAATTCACAGAAATTCCCTGATTTGAGTTAGTCTTTAGTCCGAGAATCATATCTGAGTCTATATGAAACTGAGACCTGAGTTCCGTGCGAACTCCGCTCTTTTCTTCGACAGTTAAGGCTTCGAAGTTCATACAACTTTGAATTGGATTCTAACATTTTGATTCAACAATAAGAATTTTTCAATTATTTTCGTTATCATGAACAGTTCTATTGAGCATATAATGCTTAAGATTGTTGTGCTGCTTAATCTGGTTATTCTATATATAAGACTTTATTTGCTGCCCCTTTGCTGCCCTTCTGCTGCCCGTTCGCTGCCCCTTCTTAAGTCTTAAATTTAAGCTTTAAAACAAAAAATCTCATCACTTTCATTAAATATCACGATTTATCTATTAATTCACAGAAATTCCCTGATTTGAGTTAGTCTTTAGTCCGAGAATCATATCTGAGTCTATATGAAACTGAGACCTGAGTTCCGTGCGAACTCCGCTCTTTTCTTCGACAGTTAAGGCTTCGAAGTTCATACAACTTTGAAATGGATTCTAACATTTTGATTCAACAATAAGAATTTTTCAATTATTTTCGTTATCATGAACAGTTCTATTGAGCATATAATGCTTAAGATCGTTGTGCTGCTTAATCTGGTTATTCTATATATAAGACTTTATTTGCTGCCCCTTTGCTGCCCTTCTGCTGCCCGTTCGCTGCCCCTTCTTAAGTCTTAAATTTAAGCTTTAAAACAAAAAAAAATCTCATAATTTTCATTAAATATCACGATTTATCTATTAATTCACAGAAATTCCCTGATTTGAGTTAGTCTTTAGTCCGAGAATCATATCTGAGTCTATATGAAACTGAGACCTGAGTTCCGTGCGAACTCCGCTCTTTTCTTCGACAGTTAAGGCTTCGAAGTTCATACAACTTTGAAATGGATTCTAACATTTTGATTCAACAATAAGAATTTTTCAATTATTTTCGTTATCATGAACAGTTCTATTGAGCATATAATGCTTAAGATTGTTGTGCTGCTTAATCTGGTTATTCTATATATAAGACTTTAATTGCTGCCCCTTTGCTGCCCTTCTGCTGCCCGTTCGCTGCCCCTTCTTAAGTCTTAAATTTAAGCTTTAAAACAAAAAATCTCATCACTTTCATTAAATATCACGATTTATCTATTAATTCACAGAAATTCCCTGATTTGAGTTAGTCTTTAGTCCGAGAATCATATCTGAGTCTATATGAAACTGGGACCTGAGTTCCGTGCGAACTCCGCTCTTTTCTTCGACTGTTAAGGCTTCGAAGTTCACACATCTTTGAATTGGATTCTAACATTTTGATTCAACAATAAGAATTTTTCAATTATTTTCGTTATCATGAACAGTTCTATTGAGCATATAATGCTTAAGATCGTTGTGCTGCATAATCTGGTTATTCTATATATAAGACTTTATTTGCTGCCCCTTTGCTGCCCTTCTGCTGCCCGTTCGCTGCCCCTTCTTAAGTCTTAAATTTAAGCTTTAAAACAAAAAAAAATCTCATAATTTTCATTAAATATCACGATTTATCTATTAATTCACAGAAATTCCCTGATTTGAGTTAGTCTTTAGTCCGAGAATCATATCTGAGTCTATATGAAACTGAGACCTGAGTTCCGTGCGAACTCCGCTCTTTTCTTCGACAGTTAAGGCTTCGAAGTTCATACAACTTTGAAATGGATTCTAACATTTTGATTCAACAATAAGAATTTTTCAATTATTTTCGTTATCATGAACAGTTCTATTGAGCATATAATGCTTAAGATTGTTGTGCTGCTTAATCTGGTTATTCTATATATAAGACTTTAATTGCTGCCCCTTTGCTGCCCTTCTGCTGCCCGTTCGCTGCCCCTTCTTAAGTCTTAAATTTAAGCTTTAAAACAAAAAAAATCTCATCATTTTCATTAAATATCACGATTTATCTATTAATTCAAAGAAATTCCCTGATTTGAGTTAGTCTTTAGTCCGAGAATCATATCTGAGTCTATATGAAACTGAGACCTGAGTTCCGTGCGAACTCCGCTCTTTTCTTCGACAGTTAAGGCTTCGAAGTTCATACAACTTTGAATTGGATTCTAACATTTTGATTCAACAATAAGAATTTTTCAATTATTTTCGTTATCATGAACAGTTCTATTGAGCATATAATGCTTAAGATCGTTGTGCTGCTTAATCTGGTTATTCTATATATAAGACTTTAATTGCTGCCCCTTTGCTGCCCTTCTGCTGCCCGTTCGCTGCCCCTTCTTAAGTCTTAAATTTAAGCTTTAAAACAAAAAAATCTCATCACTTTCATTAAATATCACGATTTATCTATTAATTCAAAGAAATTCCCTGATTTGAGTTAGTCTTTAGTCCGAGAATCATATCTGAGTCTATATGAAACTGAGACCTGAGTTCCGTGCGAACTCCGCTCTTTTCTTCGACTGTTAAGGCTTCGAAGTTCACACATCTTTGAATTGGATTCTAACATTTTGATTCAACAATAAGAATTTTTCAATTATTTTCGTTATCATGAACAGTGGAGAATATAATGCTAAAGATAGTTGGGCTACCTTAAAGTATCTGGTTATATATGACAAGTTATCTATCAATTCACAGAAATTGCCTCGTTTGAGATTGATTTTAGTCCGAGAAACATATTTTCGCTTATGTTGCTACCCTCTAGAAGTGGAGTTATTTTCTATTTCTTTGTTGCCGGGTTTTTATTGTTTTATTCTTCTTATCATACTTATTTATTAAAGTTTTTGTCATATCTCTCTTGATGATTGTTTCAATTGGCTCCCTTTATGCCCCTTTCCATGCGCTGGTCTATTGTTAGCCAGTATGAAGCTTTGTTGTAAACAAAGGGAAACGTGCTATAGTGTTGATTTTATAGGTTACCGTGGCAGCAGTGTCAATAATTAAGTAACAAAGTACTGGGCCGAGTTAGTATGACAGTAATCTATCTTCTCACAGCTGATATAGTTACTAGGGTATACGAAGGAATGAGATACGCAAACTTCATGTTTCATGCTGAATTGTCATTGCGCGTATTTTGCGTCGAGTTCGTCAAAGAAGCGATAATATACAACTTCAATTCATTTTGGTTCACCACGGTGTGCGCAAATAAATGATAGGCTACTTCCAATAATGGAATTGGAATTGGGAATGAAATCTCATCTAGTACTACGTGAAACCTCCATCAAGAATCGAGCAAAATCTGTGGAATATGCAGGAATTTTGGAAAAGGTATTATTTTGTTAGGTCTATGCATTGACCTTTGTTTTTAAACTTATATTCTGCAGATAAATGTAAGGCATTACACCTTTAGAAAGTTGGTGATCGTTAGAGTTTCTACTGAAATGTTTCATTATGACTTAACTGACTTCTTGCGCTTTATTTTGGAAAACGTTCATTGCGCGATGCCGGTGTTGTTTAATTGCGCAAACCAGAAAGGTTTTTTATTTTCCTTTTTCTAAAAAAATAAAATTAAACAAAATATTATTTTGAAAGATGGAATTTACTGATTTTCTATCAGGAAGGGTAGCGGATTCCTGCTATGTGACTGTGATAACTGACTGTTTATCGGTTTCTTTTTTGAAAAGAAGGGCTGCACTATGCGTTAAATTGGTTGAATATGAATAAAATAGAATCAAGGAAAGAATTCTCATTTCTTATATTATTTCTCAAGCATAGTTGGGATCCACAGCAGCATTCACAATTGAAACTTGTCAATGTTGAAACAAGGGCAGCCCCCAGGGCTTCTCTTGTTCTCCTTCTTTTCACTGATTCACACCTTTTTCTTTTGGTAATCAAAGAAGAATCTGAACAATAGAGCGGTCAAGCTCCTATTGAATTTAAAGTGTTAATGACTTAATGAGGTGGATTGATAGGGATCTGGCAGATGAGCAATATAATTGGCTGATTGACATATCTGCTGCCCTTTATTGTTATAGGGGCAGCAAAGCCAAATCAAGGGCAGCAGCTGTCCATCTGCACATTGAAAATCCCATCTGCTTATTATCTTGCACTCTTGTTGTAGACACAGCACAGGCTCTGTATTATGGGTAATAACAAGCTGAATATGAAAGTAATCAGACTTTCCAGGCCATATTATTACTTGAAATTGCACTAAAGCTGGGATCTACGGACTTGACTTTTTTCTATAGTAAAAAACTATTATAAGTAAAGACAATGAAAAACCTTAAAATCTTTATACTAACTTTGCTTCCTGCAGATTGATTTTTTCTTTCTCTAGATCAGAAAATTTATTCTGCAGTGCAACATAATCATGTTTGGTGGTCTTCAGTTGACCTGCAAACAGAATTTACTATGATTACAGGAAATTACAAGAAATGAATTTTTGTCATATGAGTAAAAACCCAACATTAAGAAACTCAGTTTTAGAGATTAGGCTTAAAATTGTGATAAACAGGGGGAAACATTGCTGAAACATTTTTGGGCATACTTAAAAGCTTTTTCTGTCTGACACTCCTAAGGGTATGAATGCCAGAAACAAATCAAAACAATAAACCAAGGGCAATTTTTACTCAGATGCGGCTCACCAATCAGAAAAAAAGCTGAATTGGTATTGCATTTTAAACACCAATCAGCTTTAGGCGGAAAAAACAATGAAAATTAATTAAACTATGCCTGAAATTTTTCCACTGTTTATTGCAATTTTGAAGTTTTGTACAATTTAAAAGCTATTAAGTTAGGCTTTTGCAGTTTCTAAGGAGTAACAAAGAATAACAATACAAAACAGTGTCATTCATTAGGCTGCAGTTTCTTATAAGTCAGTTTCTTAGTGGCAGGTTTTTACTTTACTTCCTTTCGCAGTGATTGCAAACGTTCTGAACAAATCCAAAATTGGAATAATATGTTTGAGAACTATAAAACAACTATCTAAGTTGAGATGATAAATATATGCATAATATAGTGCTGACTATGGCCAAATAAAGCTAAAATACAAAAAGTCAATTGGGAGGAGAGCCTTTGGCTGCATGATTTGGAGACATGTTTGGTGATTTAATTGAGCTCTATAGCTCAGTGGCAATGTTGTTGGCTCTCGGGTCATGGAGTCTAAGCTCAAATCACATCTATTCTGGTATGCCACCGGTGAAAAAATCTATGTAAACTGTAATATACTAAAAATACAGAAAGATAAGTCTCTAAATTACTTTTGAGATGTTTTATCTTTGCCAAAACAATATCTGCCTGCGCAGCATGATCCAGTGATTCCAACTGAACATCATTCAGAGCTTCCATCAAAAAACTCTGCAAAAATAAACATCATTATAGCACTAAACAACATCAAATATAATCATCATAAATTGCAAATTGGATATATTCATAGCTAGGTACCTGATCATTACAAAACATCTCTGTCAATAAAGTTAATGTATTGTTTAGGAAGTCTCTCAACCCCAGATGCATTCCATGATTTGGCAAAGATCACGCTAGGGAATCTATACGCACTACTGTGGTGGATATGCACCACTGTGGTGGCAAATTTTGAGTACTTTGGTGGTGTATTTTACATACTGTGGTGGATAAGCACTACTGTGGTGGGTTATTATGCTTGATGTGGTGGGTTTTGTGGCTTTTTCTTGCTTGATTTACAGATTTGCTTTGATTTCGTATCCACAGCAGTACATAACAACACCACCACATCAAGCAAAATAAGCCACCACATCCAGCATAAAAACCCACCACAGAAGTGCTTCAAAACAACACCACCAAATCAAGCATAATAACCCAAAACATCAAGCATAATAACCCACCACATCAAGCATAGTAACCCACCACAGTAGTGCTTATCCATCACAGTATGCAAAAACACTGCCACAGTACGCAAAATATACCACCAGAGTAGTGCATATCCACTGCAGTAGTGCATACAGATTCACTAGCGTGAAGATGCCAAATATAAATCAACAAAGCAGTAAGAGAAGAGAATGAAGATATTTGATCTGAGGTGCATGGAAGGCCATTCTTCTGTACTCTACCCAATGTTTTGAGCAAAGCTTACAGAACTTTTATATACAGTAATAATTTGGAATGAGAAACCAACATGTTCAAAGCCTGTGTGCAGAGCAAAATGTCAATTTCCAGCTTACATTCTCATTGAATTCACTTGCACAGGTGCAATAAAGACTTTGAGAATGGTGCCCTTGCTTTTTCTCAAATTGTAAGATTTGGTCAATTTTATGAGAGTTTTTCAATCTTGTAGCATAAATTATTATCCTCAAAGTTAAGAAACTTTTATTTTTCTTTTGAAACATTGCTATCAAAAAATCTTAGGGGGGTACAAAGTATAATTTTGGTACGGGTATGTGCTGCCCATGTGGTTTGGTTTCCGACCCGAATAAACTACAAGAGATGGGTTTATAAAATCTGGGTGGCACATCTGACATCCAAATTCCTTTTCATCTAACCAGCTAAGATGTTTTGCCCAATGCATTGTGGTTGTTTGTCCCAATGTAAAATGACACAAATAATGTCTTTCATGCAGTTTGTCAATTATTTGATTGACAACACGGGGGGCTCAAATCACTGATAATCGCACTAGTGACTGTTTTGTGACAAAAACATGTGATAATTAGCAAGTAATTTAGCCTATTTGCGTGAAACAACCAAGAACTTTGGGCCAAAAGACCAGGTCAGGTGAAAAAGAAGTTAGGCTAAATGGAGGTTGGGTAAATTGGCCTGACCGCGCAACCCATTCCGTCCATAAGTCATGTACCCCTAGGATCCAAATAGAGATGGGGATTTTTTATTCACGCTATTAGCTTTTGTTTAAGTCAGTGATGTCAAAGGAGAGTTTTACTGATTCTTTTTCTTTGTTTCAACGTACAGTAGGGTCATTTTGATATGTTAGTGTATTTTTCTCTCTGCAAGCACTAACATCAACAAAAAGCTTTTTCATCAACAATTTTCTTTTTTAGTACTGTACTTATGTCCAGCACAGACAGTTACATATAAAAATGCGTGTGTATATAAGTCGAAATGGCCCGCTTTTATACCTCTCTTTGAACTGAGCCATCTTCACATCGTGCAAGCATTTCTTGTTTCTTGACAACTTTGACAGAGCATTCATCTTTTGATTTACTCAACTTTGCCTGGCATTTCTTCCTTTGAACTTGTTCGATTTCAGCATTTTGCTTTTCTGTATCTCTGGCGTCTTCCATTTCAACCATTCGATTAGAAAGTAATAAATTTTTCTTCTCGAGGCTTGCTTTGTGAGTCGTCATGTCTTTCAGTTTGCTGTAACTCATTACAATCGTCCCTTTCAAGGCAGTATTTTCAGACGACAACGACCATGAATAATATGATAATATTGTTATAACGACAAACGCTCCTATAATTGCTACTAATGACTGTCCACTTCTCCTGGACATTGCAGAGTTTTGTGAATACATAGCTGTTTTAGATGATCCTTTTGAAGAAAATGAAGTTGTGTTTGGTAGGCCAGGCCTAAGCCAGTGAAACCGTACTGTGATGGTAAATGGTAATGCGCTCCAACCAATGGCAACGTCATCATCATTGTTTACAATGGAGTGACCACAGCAGGTTACGAATTATTCGCCAAAACTCAAATCAAATTCCCACATGTCTTTAACAATCATTGAAACAATTTTATCAACAGCCAGAGGTGCAAATTAGGGGCTGGGGTACGATTGTAACTCCCCCCAATATTTTGTTAAACCTGTTCAAAAGGTTTTACTGGGGACATTGATGAGGGTCATTTTAAGGGTGAGGGGTCCCTCCCACAAAACATGTGAACATGAAAAATGTATTATAGAGACAAGGAATATGGCAAAAACTTTAGAGAAAACAAGGGAACGTCGAGACACAGGGATTAGCTATAATCACCCCCATCAATCCACTTACTTGACCATACCAGAAAAAAATCTTAGAAAACTCCAGGGAACAAGGGGATTTTCTCAAGGGAACATGTAACCCCCCTAAAAGACCCTCACTGGTTCATGATGATTTGATTGTTTAGCGCCATTTCACCTTCACCCTTCACTTTAAATTTGCTCCAATGGCCTAAGGCCCTACACAAATTAACTGAACATTTAACTGACAACTGACCATCATTAAAATATTGCAGTTCAGTGAAAAATCAATTTCCTTTGGCCATACCTTGTTCAGTCACTGAACATTGTTCAGTCAATGTTTGATTGAAGTCAAAAATGTTTGGGGAGCAAAATTTTTTATACCATATATTCAGTTCATTCGGGCACTCAACTAAACAAACATTGGACATAATGCTTATAATTAACGGCAAATATAAAAAATCTCGAAATTTCACGTCAGAATAAATGCAGAAAAGAGAGGCAGCGACTGTTTAGTGAAATGTTCAGTTCATTTGGCTTCTCGGCACTGAACATAGCGAAAATGTTCAGTTCAGTGGCATTGTTCAGTGAAATGTTCGGTTCATTTGCACCGGGCCTATTCAGCATAAGATCAGTAAAAAAACCACCACAGCTTTTTATCCGGTAGCGATACAAAAAATACCGATATGGTTAGAGTATTTGTAAGAGCATAAAAGCACCTTCCTAGCGCTATAATGCTAGCATATAACATCCCCACAAACAAAACAACACCGAAAGCTTCAACATTGATCAGCATTTATGAAGATAAACATGTTTACCATTTATTACGGCCACTACATAAGACCGCTTTTCGGTCGCGTCGAATTTGATAAATTCAATCTGGCAGAAAAGCGACGTAAAAGCGACATTTATAGCTTTGTAGTTAGTAATGCGTCGAACGTTTTTGAGAGTTAATATTTTTTTGTTTTTAATGAATTAAAATTAATAGTATTTTAACTGTATTCATGTTAGATGGAAAATGATGTTAAATAGTTTTAAATTCGACCAAAATGTGACCATATAAAGCAACGATGCATTTATATCCAACTTGTAAATTAAGCTCGGCAAATCCTGATGCACTCAGTTGTCTTATCTTTTGCAGCGCTCAATTCAAAATGCAGCACTTCATAAAATTGCCACTTTATAGCTATGGGTGAATTCAGGTCTAACTTATGATCAGTACATCCTCGATTAACAAGTTAAAATCTGTTAAAAAAGTAAGATAAATTGATTTAATGTAATGGCTAAAATAATACAGAAATTGAGGTTCGGATAGTCGAGATTCGGATAATCAAAGATGTTCTGTAATTCAAATCTTGTTTGAATTAAACTCGACGCGACCTAAAAGTCGCCTTATAAATTCCACCTTGAACAAAAATATTCAAGAGCACCAATAACGGACAAAAAATTACATATTTCTTCAACAAGAGCTAACAAAAAATACAAATATTACCGAGTGATGGAAGTGAAGTATGGATCAGTGGCGTTGACGTTTATAAGAAATTAAACTGGGGTCGCAAGGTGCACAGAATTTTCAAAAAAATGGTCTTGGCCATCCGGCTTTTGCCAAATCGACTTAAGAATATTTCAGAAGATCTATCCTAGTGTTTGCCATTCAAGAAAAATCAAATGTATCACAGGTATTCGTCTGCTCATCGGTATAGGGCGATTCGGTAGAATGTTAATTTCTCCAAATCAAAAGATATCAATTTTTTATGCCAAAAGCGTATAAAGCACCCAAGATTTAGTCAAGGTGCACCGTTTTCACCAGCATTCAGAGTTCACAATTTTACCAGGGCTTTGACCCAGTGGGTGTAAAAGTTCCACTTACTTCATTTTCTGCGGTCAAAGCCTTTATAGAATCGGGAAGTTTGAATGCTTATAATATTAAGAACACAAGTGCTAGGATAGCGAAATTTGTACTTAGACTATATTTTGAATAAAAGTGAGGCAGTAACGCTGCAAAGCGACGAGGAGACGAAGCAAAAAAAGACGAATTTTTTTATACTAATATTTCGCCCCGGCATTCAGGGCTTCATCAGAATAATGATGAAGCTCTGAATGACGGGGCGAAATATTAGTATCTCCCTGCTGATATTGTTACCGTTTGAGACTTGGTATTGAAAGTTAAACGGAAACCCCTAAATGAAATGCCTCACTTAACGAGAAACACTTCGTTCCGACTTCGTTGATATGCGATTTTTGACGACAAATGAATGGAAAGAGCTTCTATGTTGATCAATCCTCGATTACTTGCAGTAATAGAAATTATAAAAGATTTAAAAAGTTGCTTAGGTTTTTTTCCTGTGGAACTATACGTTAAAACTTTTAGGCCTTCTACATCTTGGTTGCTTATAAGCGGTTGCTTATAAAAAAACTGCGTGTATACGACTTTTGCATCAAAAACGTGATATCTTTTGAATTGGAGAAAGTTAAAATTCTACCTAATCGCCCTATTCATCGCAAAAGGTTGCGCTTCTCAGTGCGTCAGTGACAACCACAAGAGTGAATAAATAGAATAGAAAATATATCTTGTGGTCCTAACGACAAGTGATACTATTAGACTCTATTCACTTACAGATAAATGTTTAATCACGGCAATGAGAGAATCACAATTTGTGCTACAATGTATTATATTCTGTATTGAATTGATCAAAATTGCCACCTTGTCTACAATTATCTTGATTTACTATTGAACTTATTGTGTTGCTGTGGTACTGCGATGGAATTTAAAACACTCATAAAATATGTACTTGCGAAAATCTGCGCTCATTCATAGAAAGGTGGTAAAGTAGGTCTACAGCAGTTGGACCGAAAAAGACAAAATACAACAGCTGCTGTTTCGGAGCAATATTTCTTGCGCAAGGTAAAGTCCTTCGTTTTATAAACAACAAACTAACTTTTTCATGTGAAACATCATACATAAACAAAATAAAAGTTTTAAACATTATAAACATAATAGCAACTTAAGATTAACATGCTTTGTTCTACTAATTTGAGGTAATTTCAACTTTCTGATGGCAGCCGGAAAGTAGAGTCAAAGATATATGCACTAAAACACATTTGTTAACTTTTGTTTGTTTTCTAATAAGTTACTTCACTTTCAGTATGCGTGCATTCCTGCTATTGACTATAGCGTATGCTGCAACACATCAAAATGCATTTTGTTCACGTGCTGTACTTGATTTGGTAAAAGCCGAATGCAAATCACGATATTATTGCAATTCAACCAGCATCAAGTATATGAGTCTCAGCCAGCTAAATGGATCATATCTGAATGGAACTATCATTGCAAGAAACAAGACAACCACCATTGCCAACTGTGAAGCTTTATGTATGAGAACCAATGGATGCTTTTCCATCAACATTGATATCAGTTTGAGCAACGATCTGGATTGTCAATTACTCAGCAGCAATCTTTATGAGCAAAGGTCTCTTTTGATAAGAAATCCAAACTTCATTCATCTTTACATAAAGGTAAACATTAACAGCACATGTAAAACATATTGTTTATTAATGACGAAGCTCGCTTTTCGAGAAGTGAAGAATCAGACGCGAGTGGAAGCTAAAACCAATGCAGTAGAGTAGTTACTCTTAGGTGCCTAATTGCCACCCCCCGCTAATTAATTTTTCTGAAAATTTCCACCACCCCCCCCGCCCTTATAAGCCCCCCTTATTAAATTTCTATAAATATTAATGTTGATATTTTTTACAAAACCTACTTTGATGTTTTTGTTATGAAATTTCTCTTGTACATTCAATTTGTTGGTTAGAACCAAGGATTTCCTTAGCCTATAAGTACTATAGGGCCCCTCTAGATGCGTTTCAACAGTTTCCAGACAAAGTTTGTCAAACAGAGTCCGACCCCCCATTTAATCCGACCCTCGCCAATTAGATCCTGAAGGTAGTTCCACCCCCGCCTATTCTGACCCCCCCCCAGCAATTAGGCACCTAATAGTAGGAGAATAAGGAGAACATATATGCCCTTAAGAATCTCCTCTCTTGCCAATCATTGTTTCATGCAGCATAAAATCGTCATGTGTAACAATCTACTCTGCATATAATACAAAACGTTTTAGAGTGCAGTTGTTGCAAAAGACCATTTTCGTATCCTTTCCCCGTCAGGGTGATGAACCTTAGCAGCCAAGGAACCTTGCCAACGTTGTCCCACAGTGCAGGTGCACTTGGTCGTTATCATGTAGAACAGTTCATTTAATTTCTGCTGCTAAAACTTCTTATAACCAGCCAATAAATTGTCACTTTTGAGGTTCTAAAAGTTCTGAAAGAAATTTTTAAACCACTACATAAAATCAAATGCTCTTCGAATAGCAACATTGTGAACACAGCATTTAAAATGTTTTCTTCCATTAGAAAAAAACTGTTGCAATGATATTTTCTATTTTAGCTTAGCCGTTGATTTTATTTTACTTTATTAATTCTGAGAACCACTTTGTGTGTATTTTACAGTCGCCTTCTTGCGAGAAGAAATGGTGTCGAAATGACGCAATATGCATCCCAAGTTATGCCAATGAGTCGTACTCTTGCCAATGCATAAGAAATGCAACATTTTATTCTTGGGGAGAGTATTGTAAAAACTTTGCAAGTAGGTCTATTTTGTTATCAGTTTATTCCTTTCACGATTGTCTTAGGTTGATAACCGTAGTTTGTAAAAATTTTTACCTTTCTCGCCGTTCTGTAGCTACTTGTATCTTCCTTGACTATATTTCCGATAACTCCTTATCTACTTTCATTACTGCAATTTTTGACAAATTGTTTTTTTGCCATTGCACGTATTTTTTATAAGAAACTCTTTATAAGAAACCCAGACTCTCAAATGGCCAAAAATTTAAGAAACTCCAGTACAGGAAACTTTTTACGTAGGAAAGTTTTCATCTCAGACAACAAAAAACGTTCTTTTATTCCCTATTTTCATCTGCAGTAACGCATTTTTCTGACAAGTAGATCAACAGGAAACCCATATGCATTCAAATACGATCGATAAATGGGTTGGAACATCTTTCACATGGAATAACAATGTTGCCAATAAGGATATTCAAGAAACTCTTAAGAAACTTTCAGTACTCCAAATTTTAAAATTTCAAGAAGCTCTCAGTACTGGATCAATTTTTTAGTTTCTTATAAAAAATTACGTGTTATGCTCTGAAAAAACAACAAGTAAACGAAAGCTGAAAGATCACATCATGTCCATCAAAAGGTCAGACATCGAAATACACGCTTTTTTATAAAGAACCACTTTATAAGGAACCTACATGTAGAAGGCCCGAAAATTTAAAGAACTTATACTACTAAAAGAAAATCATTAAGGAACTTTTCAATGTTGAATGCTTTTATCACTGCAAATAATCAAGAATTAGAAAGCCGGTTCCATTAATTTGCACTCGAAAACCACATAAATTGTACGTTAAGCATGTATCCAATGTTTCCTTGAGTATTCCTGAGCTTTGCTCACATGCAAGTGTCTCTCTATTATTGTTATGACCACTGTATGTGCAGTTAAAATTAAGGAACTATTAAGGAACTTTTGAACTACGATTGCCTCAAAAGAGGTCCAAAAATAAGGAACTTTAAGAACTAGGCCTTGAGGTAGGTTCCTTATAAAAAAAGCGTGTACTTGAATTGAATTGCACCTTATTTACGGTTAGTTTTACAGTAGTGATGAGTGCACTAATTTACACTAACATTGAGCAACATCATAGATTGCATCAAACTCATCATTTGTTACAGAAAGAGCACGCCCATTTATTATTTAGAAAACACATTTTTATTTGGCTTTTGAACTGTTTGTGGTTTCGGGTAGACTCTATTTCAACTGGAAGGGAATTCCAAATTTTTGGCCCTTGGAAACTTAAGGATTTAATGCCATAGTTAGTTGTTCGGACCTTTGGCCGTTTTATTCTTAATATGCACTAGACTTAGTCAATGACTTTTATTCTTTATTCCTCGAGATAAATTTCTACTTATGGCCTATTTGACGGATTCCAAATGATGCTTTTATGACGAATAAACGAAAGATCAATTCGGAATGACGTCAGACAGCATTAAAATTTTTCGAAATCACATTATATCGAGTTTTCGATATGAAAATCTTATAAAGCAGCCAAAACGTACTCTAGGTACAAAGTTTCACTGTCAGTTTCACTGTTGGTTGGTTGGTTGGTTGGTTGGTTGGTTGGTTAGTTAGTTAGTTAGCTAGTTAGTTAGTTAGTTAGTTAGTTTGTTTGTTTGTTAGTTTGGTAGCTTTTTAGTCGATTAGTTAGTTAGTTAGCTAGTTAGTTAGTTAGCCAATCAGTTAGTCAGTTGGTTAGCATAGCTTGCAAGTTAGTCAGTCAGTCAGTCAGTTAGTTAGTTAGTTGGTTATTTGAGTTAGTTAGTTAGTTAGCTTGCTAGTCAGTTAGTCAGCCAGTTAGTTAGTTAGTTAGCATAGCTTGCAAGTTAGTCAGTTAGTTAGTTAGCTACTTTGGAAGATGCTAACTTAGTTAGTAAATAGTTAGTAAGTTAGCTTGTTAGTTAGTTAGTTAGTAAGGTAACTAATTAGTTAGTTAGTTAGTTAGTTAGTTAGGTAACTAGTTAGTTAGTTAGTTAGTTAGTTAGTCAGTTAGTTGGTCAGTTAGTCAGTTAGTCACTTAGTTAGTTAGTTAGTTAGTTAGTTAGTTAGTTAGTTAGTTATTTACTCAATTGGTTAGTTAGTTAGCATAGCTTGTAAGTTAACTCTCAGTCTAACAGAACTAAAAAGCCTCCCCCCAAAATGTCTTTCCGAAATTGTAACGGCGAATCAGATGAAAAAGGTCCAAAAGATAGCCCAGAAAAGGTAATTATAACTTCGTAAAATAGTATGTGACGTCATAGTGACGTCATAAATTCAAAAAGTGCAATATTTTGATTTTCTTCCAATATCTCCTGCCAGTGATGGAATAACGGCAGAAAATGATGCATGTCAAACATTCTGATAGCATGTTAAAAGAATAGGATTGGACCCTGACCTTCGAATTAGCTAAATATTCACAAAAATTGCCGGCGCGATTGCTAACAAGTTAAAATGCTCATTCTGCTTCACATTCGGAGGGCCGATTACAATAAAGAACCACAGCAAGGACTTGCATGAAAAACATATACATACTCAAGCATTACTTGCTGAATTACAGTTGTCCTCTGCTAAACAACGGCGGCAACTATTTGTTCGCTGACATTAAGACTTCGTTGGCATTGTTGTTGTAAATGTTCTACTAGATTCTTCTCTGTTTCGGTGGCCTGCATCCATTATGTGGGATGGGAGTTACATCTGTAATTGATACAATTTCAGTGCCGCCAGCAATTAAGCCTTTAACTGATGTCTAAAAATGATATGAATATATAATAAGAAAAATAAGTATCTAAACATGAAAATATATGATATGCAGCAAGAAATTATAACATTACAGTATTCCAGCATATATTTATTCAAGGCTGGTTTTTATATGCCGTATTTGGTCGCATTTTATTGGAACTCAAGGTGTAACATCCACTAGGATTGAACTTTCGATTGCAAGCCGCCCTTATTTATTAGCCTCTCTTGAATATAGGCCGCACTAATTGATGTTCAGAAAATAGACAATTTCACCTAAGAGCCTCGTCTTCAAAAAAAATGAAAATTAGGTTATAGAGAAACTTCGACTTCAGTATCGAATTCAGCACCTTCTTTATAGTGTTGTGACGTTGATTCTATAGCGATTAAAAGTTTGAAAATTTATAAGGGATTTGACCGTATCAAATGATTGAGGGTGTAAAATTTCACCCCCAGCGATTTTTCACGGTCAACTCCTTTATAAAATTACAAACTTTTAGCACCTATAAAATCAATATCTTAAGGACTAGAAGCATAAAACTTTGCCTCAACACTAAAAAGAAGGTGCTGAAATCGATACTGAAGTCGAAATTTCTCTATGACCTAATTTTCATTTTTTTTTTAAGACGAGGCTCTTTGCTGAAATTGTCTATTTTCTGAACATCAATTAGTGCGGTCGAAATTTCTCTATGACCTAATTTTCATTTTTTTTTTAAGACGAGGCTCTTTGCTGAAATTGTCTATTTTCTGAACATCAATTAGTGCGGTCGAAATTTCTCTATGAACTAATTTTCAATTTTTTGAAAACGAAGCCCTAAGTTGAAATGATCTATAGGAAAGGAAAGCCGCGCTGGATTATAAGACGCACTTACAAAACCGGTAACCAAATGCAGAGATTCTAAATCTGAAAAACGATCAACATGAGTACGGTGAGGTGTCATGAAGCATGCAAACACCTGGCTTTAAAACTGTACATCCGAAATTTTTTTGGTTCGACGCGTTGGATAAATTAATGTAAGCAGTAAAAGCAATCCTTGTATATAAGCTGCCCTCGATTATAGGCCGAAAAATGCGAAGAAACCTGAATGCAAGCCGCGGCTTACAATCGAAAAATGCTGTATATGAAAACCACGTGTCCTAATCCATCGTAATTTATCTTAAGGAATCAGAAAAGTTAAGATGGTACAACTCCTATTATGATATTTTACAGTATTTGAAAAGTATATCAAAACGCAAGATGTGAGTGAGCTTTTGGGTTTATCTAAAAAAAGCGAAAAGGAAGCAATCCTGCACATCAACCGTACAACTACGTTACCGCGCAGACGCACACAGAATAAAGGCCCATTTCCGCTTCGTTCGCGATTCGCAGTTCGCTTGCGATTTCTGAACTGCGATTTGCGAAGGCATGCGATTTTAATATACATTTCCTATACTATTCGTACGAATTTACTGACTGAATTTGTTTTAATATGAACAGCAATCTACACATTTGTAACTAAATTTGAATTTTCAACCACTAGCCTATACCAAATCATTTAAGGCGGGCGCAAACCGTGCCAACATTCTTGGCCAACATGTTAGCTTAAAATAGGCCAACATGTTCGTACGGTTTGCCATATCATCTGAGATGAGATGTTTTGGGTTGCTGACGTCATCTACAAATGATCATGCAAATATGGCCGAAAAGGAAGGAGCTGTTTGTTTCTCGCTCTTTTGGTTGACGTCTATGAAGAAATGACTCGTGGTCCAGCTCAAACCACCAGTTTAAATCTATTTCTCATTTTACCGTATCTAAAATAACGACCGAAACAGAAAAGGCCATGTTGGCGAGACATAGCGAACCGTACCAACACATCAATTTTGCTCAATGAAAATGTTGGGCAACATTTTTAAACATGTTTAAAAATGTAGGCAAACTTTTTTCGTCAACAACATGTTGTTTATTAAGCCAACATCTATAGGAAACCGTGCCAACATGTTGCCCAACAATTCTTGGCAGGGATATTGGCCAACATGTTGGGACGGTTTGGGCCCGGCTTTAAGCTTTCTGCATTTAACCAAACTCCATGCTGATATCAAGTTGATATTAAGTAATAATGATATGAGACGTTTGTCGACTTTCGAAGGCTCTGTCATGCTCCTCTGTGGCCTGTAGTAACATCGCCTATTGTATTAATCTTATAATCAAGGTGTCTCTGATTGGTCACCCTCCCTCAAGAGACATCTGTTCGCATGCGAACGTTCGCAAAAAATCCAACTTTGCGAACAGGTCAAAATCGCATTGCGAACGTTCGCATGCGATTTTCAAACAAAAGATCGCATGTGAATTGCGAATTGCGAATGAAGTGGAAAAGGGCCTTAACAAAGAAAATAAGCGTGTTTCGAACCTGTCTGCCAGGGCCCATTCCTCGTATTTTCACTCTTACTCGACTTATTCCAAGACTTATTGCTTTCTGAAACGAGATTATAAAATGGTTATTAGTCAATTTCTAAACATGTCTTTAAGGTTTCAACAAATCTGGGAGTTTCAATATCCATTTAAATATCTCTGGGAGTTAAACTCTCCAATTAGCTTTAGCAAGGTCTCACTGGAACAAAACACCAGTAATTTAACCCATCGTTTTTCGCGAATCTATATTATGGTGGGATAAGGGGATATTGTTGTTCGTTATATCTGTTATGATGTGGAACAGGTCGAAAGCTTGCTGTGGCAGCTAGATGGTTAGACTTATTACACGAGTCGTACTATTCGCAAACAACAACCAACAATTACCCGAACAACCACAACAACAGGTTGCTGTTTGCTTCATTGTCATAATACATAGCTTATTGCCTCTCGAATTTTGGCAAGGAGGTAATTTTGCGTTTTGTCAGCAACAGAAAATGATATGCAAGTAGAATTATTACATTCGTCGTAGTCTACGCTCCTTCACATTACACCGCCCTGCTCCAATTACAGGAAACAGCTCCACTCTGAGGAAACAGCTGTATGTTGTTGTTGTTGTAAGAAGCTGTTTCCGAAAGAGTGGAAGGAAGGTAATAAGTCTACTAGATGGTTACCATACATGTCTTTGTTTTCCTCCTAGCGCTTTAATACTATATATTAATATTGTATATGATACATACATATAATGACATTTGTAAGTAGAGATGCGACCTTTTCTTGGCAAAAGAGAAATTGCCCTCTCCAGAGATAAATGATATTAAGATTTTTACCTTTGAAGCTGCTTCCCCTGCTGTCTGTGCAGCATGATTGGTACCTCTTTTTGCACCTTTAAAGCCAACTGCTCCCTGAGAGGCAAAATTTAAATCAAAAAGAACAAATACCAAGACGAACCAAGAGAAGCAGAACTAATAGGAAACAGTTGATCGCGATCCCGGAAGCGCTCACTTTGAACTATGACTGACAAATCAGTTATCAACTAATTGCAGAAGTAGAACAAGCCCAACTTTCTGGAACTGTGCGTTGACTGGTTACCGTCAAAAAGGAACGAGTTACTAACTAAGCGCTGTTTATATGCAGGAAATCATCCCGCCTTCGAGCACTGTAGCTGAGAGGTGAGATCTCACCTTCCAATACAAACCATTGTATTTTTCATTTGCTTTATATGGAAGACGTTTCATCCCGGTCAAGCGGATCTCTCTCGTTTAGAGGTGGGATCTCACCTAGGTGGGATGAAATTCTGTCAAATAAACGCTGGAAGGTTGGATGAAAGCTGGACGGTGGGATGAAACAGCTCATTTTGCGCAAGAGCCAGACATAATCCTATTTGATGAGAGAATTAAATAAAAGCTGAAATAGGAGACAAAAAGCTGGGTTGGAATTCTGGATGTAAACTCTTAAAAATTTCATCTCATTCCTCAGCTCGCGGACTGGAAGGCACTGGAAGGTGGGATGATTTTGTCCAAATAAACAGACCCTAATTGCCAGAGCGCTAATGCCGACAGGTCAGTTGCAATAAATTAGTTCTTGCCTATTAGTAGTTAGCAGCTATTGACGTTCTTGCCAATAAGCTTATTAAGGATGCCAAACGAATAGACCATTTCAACTAAGGACCTCGTTTTCGAAAAAATTGAAAACTAGGTCATAGAGAAACTTCGACTTCACATTCGAATTCAGCACCCTCTTTTTAGTGTCGAGGCAAATTTTTACGCTTTTAGTTCTTACGATCTTGATTCTATAGCGATTAAAAGTTTGAACATTTATAAAAAAGGGATTTGTCTGTGTAAAATGATTGAGGGTGTAAAATTTCTCCCCCAGCGATTTTTCACGGTCAAATCCTTTACAGAATTTGCCTCAACAAGAAGGTTCTGAATTCGATTCTGAAGTCGAAATTTCTCAATGACCTAATTTAAATTTTTTTTCAAAACGAGGCCCTTAGTTTAAATGAATCTTCAATCAATAGTTTACTAAGACAACAAGTACAAATTCTTCCTTCTATAGAGCGTACGTAGAGATGATTGATACTAAAATTGTCAAACCTCTTCATTGTCTATAAGACGGAAGAATTTATGTCCCACATTATATATCGCAACTCATATTTCAAAAAATGCAGGGAAAATGCTATAAAAATACTATAGAACCCCAAAACGGAAGTGACTTTTTGACTGAAAGAGCATGGTCTTTGAATTTTAATTTAAGCTTGTGCTCGAACTGAGCAAAGCTGGAAAATGAAAACTATCGCTATTAAACCAGAATCTTATAGTCTTCATCAATGATAGTTTTATTTGTCATTCATTCTTTCACTCATTCATTCATGTACACGAGTCAGCAGGATTACACCACGACGCCACAGCACCTTCATTGGATGCATGCGATGGCATTTTTGGTTCCTTGCAGCTTTCATGAGTGATAATCTCGACAATATTCGTATTCACTGTCTTGACAGGCTCTTTGATTCTTTCCATTAACACAAAGAGCAGTGTCATATAAATTTATTTTGACGCAATAGGTCTAGCGTATTATTTTCAGCTGTTGCGTGACTTTGATACTGATTTCAGGTGTTGATTAATGCTTCCCATCTATCTTAAAGTTGTTTTATACCGGTGATTTACCACATACAAGTAATTTTGCTAATAAAAAGGCCTGCGTAATTTGTACTGCTTGTTTCGACCAGGCAGGGCAGTTCTCTCACTCTCCCTTGATTTCATGTAATAGTGGAGCTTAGGAGAAGGATAATGAGAAACAGACTTTGGGCAAGTATAGGCAGTTACAGGCACAGCACTGTCAAATAATTCGAATGAGGTGATGATCATCAATTTTCAAATAATTCTATTTTAACATAAGAAAAATAGTTATGTAAGTCAAAAATACTCACTGCTGAGGTCCAATCCACTGTTCTTCCTTGAAAAAAAGAGTAATTTTTTTCAAGCATTATAAATTCCATTAATGATTTGTTAGGCTTTAAAAGCAATTAGGAAAAATTGCCAGAATTGATACCTATGTTTTAAGCACAATATATACCGGGTGGGCTTAAATAAAGTAACCCCCAAACTAAATAACTAATATAAAATCTTTCCTGGCACAAAGTCGGAACAAACTTGGACCAGGTACACTTCAATCTAATAAATGTATCTTGCAGAAGAAATCAAAACCCTAGCTGCCTTTCTGTCAGAAATATCCACGTAACTCATAAAAGTTAAACCCACCTGACTTCAATCATTGGGAATGTCTTTTCACTTTGAGGCGTGCGACCGCACGCGAGCACCTCCACCCACGCCACGCCAACATCAACAAAAATGTGCGAAAAGTCACACACGCATTTCCAGATTTTGTGAGCGAAATTTCTTTCATATTTAAAAGCATGGGCTATTGGGTTCAATATATATAAATGGCATTTTCCTAAATTCTTGAATGGTGTGTGTCTTTCTGAAATCGCCCTCGGAATGAAATGTCCCTGGAAATCATTTGTACATTTAAAAGGCTAACGGTATTCGGCGAAATAACGAAATGACGAAATAGCAAAATAACGAAATAGCAAAACACGTGTCGCAAAACTCGGAAAACCAAAGATAAATGCATATATTTCTTGAACAGATAGGCATTTCCACTTGGAATTTAGCGTTAATTTAGAATTTATTTTGCATAATTCTAAACCAAAAAAAAAACGAAACCAGTGACCAGTGGCCAGAACATAGCCCTGATTAAAATCTGTTGCAAAGCCTAGTTTGGTGATCATTTATTATGAAAGTTGTTCCTTCATTCAACATGTCCAACCTTTGTATAACGAGACTAACTGGAAGTGGAGTCCTTGCTCAAGTGAAAATGAGAAAAAACAATTGATGCATTTCTACAAAGAATTGAAACACCTGTAATCAACAAATGGAGGACATTCAGATCATACCCTCAAGTTAAAACACGTTTCTTATCCTTCCTTTTGTACCTTTTTTGTTTGGTGATTTCATTGCACTTATTTTTGTGACTACAGATTTCTAAGTTTAGACTGATTTTTCCATAAGTGCAGTTTAATATGTTGAACTTTACATGGTTTAAGTTTGGTATGATTCTAGGCCAGGTCTATTCTGTGGACCCCGCAGACCTCGCGGACCTGTGTCAATTTGTCCGTGGTTTTTGAAGGTCCGCGGTTTAGACTTGTCATTGGGCTCAGAGCTGAAAGAAAAAGGCTCTACATTGCAATTTTCACAAAATAAAACCTTATTTTACCGTTAGTGTCCGCGTTTTGGACCTGAGCCCAATGAAAAGTCTAAACCGCAGACTTTCAAAAACCACGGCCTTTATCAAAACAGAAGATATTTTGGAGAATTTTCACCCAAAAAACGGCTGCCCTCATTACTTTCATGTCTTTGATATCATTTTATCGTGCGTGGACATTGTTTTTGCCAACGACCTTCTGTATGTCAGATTTAGGCCTGCTGGACCGCTTTCTGTTCTTTTGCTCATGATAAGTGTTTATATTAATCATTCAGCTTGGGGGGGGGGGGTTACTTTTTTGGCTCATCTGATAGTTTAAATTTTCAACAAATTTTTTCAGCAAAAATAAAACAAATTTATTAACACTAAAAACTGAATCAATTGCTTACCATTATGGTCTGTGATTGTGAACATGGTATTGTTATAAGTTGCATTGACAAATATAATAGGCAGCTCATGGTAAAGGACTTCTGAACCGAGTTTCAGGTCTGGCTTTGGACCCTCATTTTTATTACTGATAGCTTTTTGTCTTCTGTTAAAAACAGAGAAATTCAAATTATAACCAGACTGGACTTACAAGTTTGCAAAAATAGATCATTTCGGTGGAACAAAAATTTTTCGAAATCGCAAGAAACCAATTTTTCGATGCAAAAATCGTATAAAGCACCCAAAAATTAGTCTAGGTGCAAAGTTTTACTTTCTCAGCACTTGTAGAATCGATTTTACGAGCGTTCAAAGTTCATGATTTTATAAGGGCTTTGACCGTGTGGGGTAAAAAGTTTCACCAAGTTCATTTTTTGCAGTCAAAGCCTTTATGAACTGGGAACTTTGAATGTTCATAAAATTAAGAACACAAGCGCCAGGACAGTGAAACTTTAAGTTTTGGCTGCTTTATAAGATTTTCTTATCAAAAACTCGATACCTATGAAATGATTTCCAAACATTTTAATACTGTCTGATGTCATGCCGAAATGATCTATTGTGCAGATGTGTGATTTGCTATTGTTTTCAAAACAATAACTCTGTCTTGTTCCTGTGTTATACTTGAAATTGTGTGCTTTTTAAGCTGCCTGCATGCATAGCATAAAAAGCAGCCTGGTGACCAGGTTGCCATTAAAAAATAGAAGCCATCTCGGGGGGGGGGGGGGCAGTGTCTTACAATCTGAAAGGGTTTCACGACATTTCTTTTTGCTCAATGAGTTTCAATGACATAGAAAATGCTTTAAAACTTATTACACACCTAAGATAATCATGGATGTTGATGCTGGAAGATAAATCAAATTTCTTTAATGTGTGCAACCCCTTGTCTGAGTACCCACCTTGAATAAGCAACATCCAGAAACTCAAAGAAATTTAATGAGCTCTTCAAAAGATTGTACCCCAAAAAAACTTTTTTAACAAAGAAAGACTGATCTTTGTCATCAATTACCAACTTGTTAAATAAAATATGCCATAGTGATAACCTTGTTTAAAATCTAAATTCGAAATGTGTCAGATCATCATTTTAATTCATTTGCTTGTCTAGCACTCTTTCTTGTTGCTTGAAACGTTCCTAGTACAATCAGTAGGCCACACTCGCCAGAACTGAACATGATATCCAACTTTTTATTCAACTTTGATAAATATTTTGTTTCAAAGTATCTTTTACAACATATCATCAGTAAAATGATGAATAATTTGTTGAAAGTGTACCTCTCAAATGAGCACTCCCAAAAAACAAAAACAATTAATTTAATGATTGCCCTTGGCATTTAGAGGAAAATGGTGCATAGCTGCTCTCAAGACGTTTTGCCCAGCCACCAATTTGCCCAATTCCCTTTCCGCCCAACCTGCTAAGACGTTTTGCTCAACCCATCATGGTCGTTTTGCCCAGGTAACAGGTAACTTCTTCCCTATGGTTTGTCAATTATTTGATCAATAACATTGGGGGCTCTGCCCCCAAACGCCCGATTATTGCCTTGGTGACTGCTTTAGTGATAAAACAAGTGATCAATAGCAAATAATTTAGTTGGGAGAAACAACCAAGAATGTTGGGCAAAAAGACCAGCTTGGGCGAAAAGGAAGTTGGGGGAAACGGAGGTTGGGCAAATCGACCTGATACCGCATAGC
This sequence comes from Chrysaora quinquecirrha, assembly GCA_014526335.1. Lineage (NCBI taxonomy): Eukaryota > Metazoa > Cnidaria > Scyphozoa > Semaeostomeae > Pelagiidae > Chrysaora > Chrysaora quinquecirrha. The sequence continues at coordinate 536,773 of JACTAT010000101.1, forward strand.
TAGTGAAACTTACCTAGCTTTGCTTGCTAAGAATCTTTTGCATACAACCCATGATAACTGCAGATGTTGCTGAGGTGGTTTGGTAAAATTATTCGAGTATATTTGATTTGTAGGTGCAATATTCTTTGTTGCTATACCTACAATAAATAATAATGATTTTGAAAAAACACCTTTTTAATACTTGTCATTTAGCTGAAGGGTATCTTAGGTCCTTAAATATTGACACATTGCTATGATTAATTTCTAACCATGGTGAATCATATCAACTAACTGAATAGTAATTATACAATGATTGTGGGAATAATACCAGCCAATTCCAAACTAGGTTGTCAGACACTATGAACAAATTAAAAAATTTTCCAGAAATAAAAAGAAATCATGCCAGAAGCTAGCGGGAAGCCGGAAGCCAGAATCGTACCATGCTTTACATTGTCTCCAGTCAACTTACCCCACATTGCTGTACAAAGTACCCCTTGTGCTCTGTCTGGTCAACATGCCAGACATTTCAAGGTCAACTTCCCATAGCAAACACAGAACAATGAGCCAAAGCCAAAGCTATCATGCAGCATGGGAGCAAAAAATAGTCTCATCATATTACCATGTCATCCTACTCTTGCAACAATGATGGATTTTACAGCCATGATGTCCTGGCTTGCTGTTGGAGCAAATGACAGGAAGTCCAAGCTATCATTGCTGTGTTTTTAATCATGCTCCAAAATCCCATTTCATTGTCAAATCCTCGTTTTCAGAGGTGAGGGTGAAATTGTGATTTTAGCACCAGTCCCCACCCTAGGGTCTTAGTAGTAGGTAAACTTATGGAGACCTTGACCTTAGCTGTGATGCTACCATGGCTGGGCGTCAAATCCAGACGACCACACCAAACACTTGAGCTCTTGACACCACGAGTCAGCTGGCTGGATTACTCCAAACAATGCCACAGCATCTTCAAAATCATGACATGAAGTCAACATGTTTCAGTTTGAGAATTTAATTTCCTTGTCTGGAACACTCCCCCCCCCTGACCTTAAAAAAGAAATCGCATATCGCTCACCCTTATTATGCTACATGTACATTGGTATTAAACTTTAATACCGCCTAAGATTAAGGCCTAAGATTTGATTAAGGCCTAAAAGATTCAATAAACTAGTCTAGATTTTTCACTCTATAACTCGACCTGTCTAGTCTAATCTATCTATAGATTTTTCACATTTGTCACTTTTAGTTTTATCTGGAAATGACTGGCTAAGACAAGTACAAGAAATTAATCCTGCACTTACTTACCTCGGCTATGCAAATTTTTAGAGCAACAACATTGGTGGTTGACAGTCAAGCGTAAGCCGAATCCACGCGCGAGAAAGTTTCTAAGCATCACCTTTGTTGCCGCCATTAGGCCCACAAGTAGGGACCTCTGTCCTCTCTTTCGTTGTTGTGGCTGTTCATGTCTAGTTCAAAAAACCCAACCCACCCAATTAGGTGCCCATTTGGGTGGTACGGGTATATGTATGTCCCCTTCCCCCCAAAAAGAGGACCAAATAGTGATGAAAGATTTTAATCAGATATTCTGAATGATTACTTTGTAAATCTAACTGAGATAGTTTATGAGAATAAATGACCTGGACGGAGATGATTGGATATAGTATGTTGATTTTTTCGGTCACATCTTCCTATTGGAAAAGATAAGGAGATGATTGCTAGTTACGATTTGTCTAATTTTCCCGTAACAGAAATACAGGATCAAATTTTTAGCGATAAATTAGCTCCCTGGATGACAAGAAAAATTTACTCTTAGGTATCAAAAACGCCCCCGTTTATTGATTTTTAGCTTTTTCCCCCAACCCAGGACCTTATTAGGACCCCCGTTTATTAATTTTGAAGAAAACATTTCACTTGTGAAAGAAGTAAACTACGTTTATTAAACTTCCCCCAGCCCCGGGCCTTATTAGGACCCCCGTTAAATTAAATTTTCCAACTTCCTACCCCCTAATTTGGACCCACGTTAATTTTGCACCTTAGAGTATGCCTCCAGGGGTCTGTCCTCGGCCCTTTTTTATTGACAAGGGCGCCGGAGCCACGGGGGCAGCGGGGGCAGCTGCCCCCGTTGCCCTACTGGTACGGGGGCAGCGCGGGGGCAGCAAGAGCCCTTTCAAAAATATTGGTTCCCGATATTTCATAATAATATATTTTAAAAAATTACCGAGACCTGTGTTTTCAAGGAAGAAGAATGTCAATGGTTTCGTATTGATGGAAACTGAACATCAATCGAGCAATTCTCCTTCACGCTTAATGTTGGCTTGTATCGCATTTTCGCTACTGTAACGGATGTTTTCCCAATATATCTATACAACTTCTATACTTCTATACAAACTGTGCCACCATGAAATTTCTATACAACTGTGCCACTTGGTTCAGCAACAACAGTGGAACAGGGGCGCAAATGAGGGGGGGTGTGGGGTGTGACACCCCCCAATAATTTTGCCAACCGGTCCCAGTAGCTACTTTATAGTGATAAAGTCGGTCCCGATCCGGCTCTGAACTAAATTATTTCCATTTTCAATAGTAATAAACAGAGTTGTACCCGAAACCCAAAGAAAAATCGGTAAAAAATTGCTCTCATGCAGATCATTGAACATTGAACTTAATTCACCACGCTGTTTTGCATAGCAGGAGATAGTGATGATGTTTTCTTGAAAGAACAAATTAGCAAACAAAGGGCCAGAGCAGCTAGGCGGGACAACTTTCGGCCAATTGCAACCCAATCCCTTCATGACAGTACAATGTATTGGTAGTCAATACTGCCGTTAGTCAGGAGATGCCTAGCTGTACAACAAAGACAAGTTGTGTCAGCCATTTCTGGCCTTATTTTTTATGTTTCTGGACAATTCCGGGCGTCAGGCGACAACATCGACATAAATTTTGACAAAACTTGTTGTTTCTTAGGTTTTCTTCAACAGCTGGGCTGCGCAAAAATACATTAAAAGAGTCCTGAAATGGTCACCAGAGCGATTCTAGCAACCCAATTTTCAAAATTTTCCGGGGAGCATGCCCCGAACCCCCTAGGTGGGTGCGCTTTTCGGCACACAAAGACCAATACCCTTCGGTCCCACTTCATGACACCCCCAATAATTTTTCGATTTGCGCCCTGTTTATCAATGTTTTCTTTCTGCTTGTTGATAGTAAAGTATGTAAATTTACTGATATTACACAACTATCTTTGAATTATTGTTGCAAAATTATGATATAGGCCGAAATAACAAACGTTTTGTGACAACTACAGGAAACGTCCAGAGAAACGTCAGAAATGTCATTTAAAGTTGCTTGATTACAAAACTGAAGCATCGATTTTGAAAGTGATGAACAAATCAATGAAATTGAACACGAGAAATTTCTCTGAGTCACATTTGATAGAAACTGAACTTTTTGGAAACTGTAAATCAATGATATCTGTAAAAAGAGCTGCATTGGCAAAATGCCGAACTTTCATTTACTCTCACTGTCCACTAATAGGGTTATGAAAATCAGCACGCTGCTGGTTGGGAAATACTAAGCATCTGAAATTTCTTCGAGTCCACACAATGATACGTATATTAGACTTGCTCCAAGTCTATTTCTCAAAGTCCTTCTCCAAAGGTCCACCATTCCGTGGTAACAAATCTCCTGTGTTACCACGGAATGGTGGACTTTTGGAGAAGGATATTAAGAAATAGACTTGGGGCAAGTCAAAACGTATATGGAATTGAAGGCAGCAATAAAATTAGTTGAAGAGCAGTCGAACTCTTTCTGTTAGCATAGAACGGGTGTTTGTCTTTCGATCCGCATTTGGGCATAAATTCCGTCTTAGTCAATTCACTGTTGTCAATTCTTCTGGTATGTTTCTGGTGTTTATTGTGAAGAACGTTAAGCAAGTAGACAACCTATCTCCCTAATAGAAATATACATAACTATAATAACTATAATATTAAACAATATAGAGCGATTGTAAGCGCCTCTGCTTGATAAGACCTGCTCCGGGGGGGGGGGGGTACCTTAATATGACCATGATCAGGCGTGAAGCTGGACTTTGACAAATTGACCCATTTGTATAATAAGATTTTCAAGGATTTCTGACCCATTTGCAGGAATATCAGGAATTTTCAAGCCCATGTGTTTGAATTTGGTTGACAGGCATTTTGCAGTAAATCAGAATGGGGCCTATTGGTAAGAAATTCCTAAAATACCAACCCATCGAGCAGAATCAAGCTGAATATCAGACACATGTGTAAATAATTTCAATTGATAAACCCACCCAAATGAGTGGCACGTCCACTATGACTACCGGCGCTTCCTGGTCTACATATTGAAGTAACACCCCCCCCCCCGGACCTGTTCTTGAATAAGCTCTCAATCTTAGTACAGAAGGATTGTAAGTAGGCATTTATTGCTTATTCCAACTCAACCAATTATCTACAATGCCTGCCAAAAGTCCTTGGAACACCCCCGTAGATTTTAAAAAAATACGACTCCTCTTCCCTTTCTTACTGGGAAATACAAAAAATCAACCCCCTCCCCCCCAAAACAATGTTGTTCGTCTTTTGTACAGTCTGAGCTTTCTTGAGATGCATTGCGGGTTCTCGTGGGATATTCCAAACCACAGAAAATCAACATTGTTTGAGGGGGGAGGGGTTTCTAATGCTGCCAGTGGAGTGGAAATAGTCCAAGTGTTCCAAGACTTTTGGCAGGCATTGTACCTCTAGCAATCTACACGATATTGAACAAAAGCCCCAAGCAAGTAACAATACAACATGCAAACATCTTCACAGTTGCATCATCCTTTTATGCAGTGTCCATCCAATACACAACATAAAACTGAAAATTCATGCGGTTTTGAATATATAGTTCATTATTTGCTGCTTCAACATCATTCAACTCGCAAAGTGACAATCCATCTGCTCTTTCGTAATTAAACGACTTGCAATGGTTTTTGTTTTCCATGCAGCGCAGTATACACTGATCAACATCAGATACCATTGATGACTGGAATGTGTGTCCCATTAAAGCCTTATCCGTGTAATCCAACGATGTAAAAATTTGGTAGGAATGTACCGTGTTGTCCTTAGCAGCTGATATATCTGCAACAAAGATAGATAATACGAAAAATTTGAGTATTGTCTGATTTATGACTATTGACTCATTAGGAGTTATGGTTAAACAAGGTGAAGGTGAAGGTGAAATGGTGTTTCAGCACCAGTCGCTAGGACCTCAGTAGTAGGTTAACTAATCGAGACCTCGACCCTGGCTGTGACGCTACAGTGGCTGGGCTCGAACCCTGACCACACTGAGCTTCTGATACCACGAAGAGTCAGCTGGATTACACCACGACGCCACAGTACCTTCCAGATTGTCCCATCTGTTCTCGCCGCTTTGCTTCACCAGTTTGCACTATGCCGGTACGAGGCGAATACATTACGAAACTATACAGTTTTGGCCTTGCGTCTCGCTATGCCAGCACATTTTTGATTTGGATACGATACGAAATTAATACTGAACGCTCGCTGGTTTCATCTGAAAATCGCATAGTGTAAACGCCTGAATATGGTACAGTTTGATGCCGCTTGCTGAATAAGCGAGAAGAAAACAATTACTCTCTGTTCTTTTTGACATGAAACAATGGATTTCAGATAAAAAACGGTGACCTCGCTCGTCGCATTCATTTCATACCGCATAGTTGGGTAATTGGAACCTTGCCTTCTCTTTTTACTCCTTTTCATTTTTTCCATCGGGGCCTTATGGTTCTAATGTTCTGCTTGAGCATAGTGTGCAGGAGCAAGTTATTTTGTCCATCCCCCAGAAGCGAAGGACAATTTAGAATTTGGCTGGTGCACAAACTTTTCATCCTGAGGACTCTATATTGAAAAGAACATCACCAGATCTCAGTTGATAGACAATGGTGGCTGCACGGCGCTAAGAGACTTCGTTTTGAATTGCACTGTTTTGTATTGTACCGCGTTGCCTTATCCCCTACCCCTACGAGCTGGCTCTGCTTCTGAACAGATCCAGAACTGGCTCTTAACAGAGGGTCCTGAAGGGGGTGTCTAACCCCATTTCCCAGTCTATTTTTCTTCAAATAGCCATTTCCAGTCTCCAAAATCCTATTCCCAGTCTACTGTATGTTCAAATTAATATACTTAATTTCCACAACGACAGTGTGATCTGCTGGGGATTGGGGACTACATTTTCAATTTTCAATTTTCAATTTCATTAATTCATCACCCATTTCGGGTCTAGTAGTTTACAATTTAAACGTAGTTAATTAAAATAAATTTAATTAAATTACGAATTACAAAATTGAGACTACAAGTTAAATATAACAAAACTACAAAGCGAAATAACTACTCTATATCAATTAACTGTCTGTCTCTATTTACTATAGTAAGCACGGTTTTTTAAGAAATGATACTAGATACAGTTTGTCAATAAAAGATACTAAATGTAATGATAGCTATTGATCCACGTCTAGGTTTGACAAGTTAATTTTCTTTCACTTTTTTTCTCTCTAATTCGGATAGGTATATAAATCGTGCCAGATTTGTCAACATGTTCTTATTTTCAGAATTAAGAATGTTCTTAAATAAGTCTATTTTTTCTCTATTAGTTGAGGATCTGTTTTGGTCTATTTTCAAACCAATCTTAGGGAAATATTCTTCTCTTAGCTTTTTATTTGAGGTGCAATCATATAAGAAGTGGATTTCATCATCAATCGGTTTGGGATCGACATTACAAAAATCACAAAATCTTTCATTTTGTGCTTTTCTATTTTTCGAATACCTTTCTGTTTCTATTTTCAATTTATGAGCACTTATAAGTAGTTTTGTCACGGCAGCTCTGTGCGTTCTCGATTCTATATGTAATAAGTATTTCCCAATGTCAGGCTTTGTTTTAATCTCCTTATAAAATGCAAGTCTATTCATGTTATTTGTTTTTTCATCCCAAGTTTCATTAAAATTTTGGATCAATCCACTTTTACAATGGGTTTTAATTATTTTATTATTTTTATAAGTTATTTTCTTAATTACCGTTATGTCAAGATTATAAGTTTTGTCTAAGAGTTTATTTAAATCAAAGTTAGTTTCATCTATTGTTTTGTTTATTTCTTGAATCCATAGACTGTTTATCAAAATATTTTCTTGCAATGTATCTGTTAAGAGTTTATTTTTATTTTGCTTTACATAATCAAAATATTTTAGGGAGTTAATTTTCATATCTATTTTTAGCGGTTTGAGATCTAATTCACCTAATATCGCAAGGTTTATTGATTTCCGATTAACTCCTAAGATGTTTTTGCCGAATGTCAATTGTATTTTTTCAATTTGACTGTTTTGCTTTGAATGGTACCCCCAAATTTCAGACCCATACAGTAATATTGGTTTAATAGTTGCATTGAATACATTTATCATAGTTTCAACAGAAATATAGTTTATGGTTGATAATTTGTAGATGCTGTACAATGCTCTTTTGGCTCTATTTGCGAGATCTTCTACTGTTCCATTAAAATTACCGTTATTATCTAATTGAAAACCTAAATATTTATAAGATTTCGTCACTTTAAGACTGTTCTTATTTATTTCAAACCCATTATTTTTTATCATTTTTCCTGTTTTGTTAAATATTACAATTTTTGTTTTGTCTGTGTTAATAATCATTCTCCAATTTTTGCAACATTCAATGAACTGATATGTTCAGTCTGCGTGTAAAGACGTATAAAGGTCTGAAAATGTTATTTATTACATCTAAAACATCTAACAGCTACATTTTCAATAAAAACTACTTAAAATCACTTTTCCTGTATTTTTAAAACGGCAAAAATCGAATCCCATTCCCATTTGGTGTTCTGTTCCCCATTCCCAGGGGACCAAATCCCAGCCCCAGTGCATCCAATCCCATTTTCCCAGCTCAAAATCAGACCTATCCCATTCCTATCTCACCTCTTTAGGACCCTCTTAACAGACCCAGAAATGGTACGGATCCAAGGGATCAGTGTAAACGCAAGACGTCTTGAACCAAAGCTGGCCCCGGATCGGACCAGTTCCGATCCAGTTATTCTCGTGTAAACAGGGTCTTAAACACCAATCAGGTTGCAATACAGAAAATTGTAAATAAAAAGCTTTTAAGTATGCCCGAAAATGTTTTTGCTGTTTGTTGCACTTCAGAAAATGGTTAGTTTATTCTAACTTTCGTGATGAAGCTGCGAAATACACTATGTATGCCTTTGTTTTGAACTTCAAGTCGAATTTGAAAAAAATGTCGGGATCAAAGTTTTTGAAACTCAGTTTTGTGCCTACTACAAGTACTTTTAATACCTTGGGCTTTGTCTTGTTTACATACTGATCTTATCTCATTCGCTTGCAAAACATTCTCATCCCAAATCTGCAGTGTGTCCATGTACATTTTGACGGCATCAGCTCTGGCTTGTGTTTCTGCGGTATTTCCAATAACTATTCTGCGCTTCAAAGCCTGTCCTCCAAACCGCAATGGCGTTTTCTGCAATGTCAAACTGCCAGCACGGCCTTCCATTATATCTCCATTTCTGTATGCACGAAGCACTTTGGAATCCCACGTAAACGCAAAGCATTCCCAAACATTTGTTTTTGGCTTGAAATACATCCTCCATTTATGGGTAACATTCCGTATTCTTATCCGAAAATTTTCTTTTAAGGTAGCCATAATTTCTACATTCGAAGATGATAGTATAACACTTTCGTTGTTCCATTCGCCGATGTTAAGCCAGAAGCTTAAACTTAGGCCCTTTTTGCATGAAACTGGCTCAGCGAAGCAATCCATGGTTATATTGTCTATGACTAAGCCTGAATTGTTGCCATTGAAATGTATCACTCGTGATGTCATGTTTGCATTTCTTTGGATACTCGTTCCTGGTAGCAAATATCCAACGGAATTGTTTAATCTTGCCTCCTTTATGAAACCATTTTCTGGATTTGAGTTGAAATTCCATTTCATCTGTGGCATTTCATAACCATGTCTTTCTTTGAACGTCGATGCTGCAAAATTTAAAGTCTGTAAGAGTTATTGTAAACTCACTTATATAATGGGATGGAAAAATCATGCGAAAGCAATTTTTATTTAGCGTAAACAAATTGAAAATTCTCGAAATGCTACCTAAATAATCAACAATATTAATTAAGTAGACCAATCTATGTTTCCCTTTTAAGCAGTAGCGTAACGCAGTTCAGGCTACCTTATTTCAAAAACTAATGAACCCCTAACAAAGGAGGCTCCCCCCCCCAAAATTTATCGTATTATATCTTTTTCGCCATACAACAAAAATGCGTGACACAACGGCAATAAGGTCATTTTCCAAATTAGACTGAAAAAGACGTATTTCAAATCTACGATGTCAAAAGAGAGATTTCATGATCTACCAATTTGTTATGCAATGTTAGCTTTTTTGATTTTGAAACGCAATTCATATAAAGTCCTGTTCATAAGAGTCCGCTTACCGGGTTAGCCCACTAAGCGAGATCCCACCTAATCCATAATCTCCACACAGAATTCAATCCTGTTCATATGAGAAGGCGGGCTAGCCCGGCAAGCGAGATCTGGCTTGAGCAGTGGCGAGATCTCGGCAGACGGGCTGAAAATTTCTCATGTGAACACTCCGTCCCACTAGCCAAGCTGGAAATGTTTCAACAGCGCATGTGCGAAACCACAAAAGGCTTTGAAGTTGCGGAAATGAACAATTTCCGTCTAGGTAGGCGGGCCAGAATTATCCCATATGAGCAGAACATGAAATTTGTCTCACTTAGTGGGCTGGTCCGGTAAGCAGGCTCATACAAACAGGCCCTAAGTGCTCTAAGTTTACTTTTTGTTGTTGCCTTTGTAACAACATTTTCTCTATAGAGTTCACTTCGATTTTGATTCCCTATATAAGGGCTCCAACCTACTAACACCCTGAGGGCCCGAGTTTCTCTGGTATGCCGCTGCTTTTAAGACGAGTCTTCAAAGTGGGGGACTGCAGCTTCCCGGTACGCCGGTACAGAGCACTCGGTACAAGGTACAACAGGCTAAAAATCGACCCGGTACGGTTCAAACGCAACCCGGTACATGGTACACTTGAATAACAAAGCCACAACACGAGCATGCATGAAAACTTGTACACCCGTACATTGTCACAAATAATGACCCGTACGCTTGCAAAGAAACCGGTACAACGGTACATTGATAATACTAGCTGTCACCCCCGTCCCCCACTTTAAATGCCTTTGCAACTGAACACTCTCTGTATACTAAACGATAATGAAGATATATCTTGTAATATCATAGCTTTAAATTCATTAGGATAGCACTGGATTCACAACACACCGTCGTTGTAGACCACTAAAACATGTAAACAACTCGTCGGTCTCGGACAGTGCATAACTCTTCCAATTTTGATGTTTTTGAAACAGATGTTTTTTGGATCTACTTTTCAGAGATTGTATTTACGAAAACAGATACAAAATCCCCGTCTTTGTGAGGTCTTCATTCACAAACTGCGTCAAGACCCGTACACTACTGAATATAGCTACTTATTAAAAGAACGGTATGGCTATTTTCAACAAACATAACTTCTCGCTCCGTTTTTGCGAAGAAAAGAGGGTGTTTAGGATGGGCACACGAAAACACAGAACTGGATCTTTTCCGCTATGTTTATGTGCAAATTTCTGCTATGTTGTTTTTCGAATCCGTCCACTAACAAAAGACTGCCTTGATAAAAAATTCAGAATGCTGACCGAAGAAAACCTTCAAGAATAAGATCTTTTAAACATTACGTGATCTGAGAGTTTGAGATTCTCATAGAGATTTTTGGGTCAAATGGGTATTAGGCAAGGAATTTTTTATAACAATCTGACTTTTAACCTAACTTTGAATTTCAACTTGAAGTTGAAAACAAATTCTGGGTAAACTGATAGCGCTGATTCCAAATCCGAGATGGGCCCTGTGAAATTTTGAGCAGAATGTGGAACTTTCGATGAAGTCATCAAAGTGCCATCTTTGCCTTTTAACTGTAATAACTCTTTACTGGTGCATCAAAAAAGGTTGATAAGGGCAAATATGTATTTTTCTGACTTAGAGCTTTCAATTGATATATAGTGAGTTCGAAATTTTACTAAATTTCACCCAAATCATCACCAAAAAATACTTATTTTGACAAAAAATTTGCGAGGAAACTGTACCTAGCAACACAAATGGTAGAATTAAGTCATTCAAGAACCGAGTTTTCATTGGAAGTTTTATTTATTTGGACCCGGAAAATGGAAAAATCACAAAAAATGTCGGAAAATTCGACAATTTAAAGTACACGCAGTTTTTTTATAAGCAACCGCTTATAAGCAACCAAGATGTAGAAGGCCTTAAACTGTAAGCAACCTATAGTACCACAGGAAAAGAACCTAAGCAACATCTTATATTTCAATACAGTCTCTATATGGTAACAATTACATGGTACTTCTTTACTGATGCTATTTATAGTATTACTTTGCTGTTTACTAAGTGTTCTAGCGTTATGTTTCATAAAAAGCTATAAGATATATATAACTCCAAATTTTGCTGTTCTCTAGCCTCTTTACTATTGTTGGGCAAAATATACACCTAAAATTAAGCAACTACTAAGCAACCTTTGCTACTTAAGGGTGGCCATAAGAGATCCAAAAATAAGCAACTTTTTTAACTAGATCCGAGCGAAGTTGCTTATAAAAAACTGCGTGTGCGACACTTACCGCAGATGGAAGTGACAAATAGAACACAGCAAGCCAAATGCAATTCATGCATTGTCTGACGCTGTAAAAAGAGTTAAAAATTCCTACAATTAATCAGCTGCAGCGGTATCTTAGATATGTTAAATCTATGTTGTGAGATCTCTTGATTGTTGAAATTGGCTGGTCCAAGCAAAGTTATGTCATCTAAATGTATGACGTCATAGTTATAACGTGATAATGTGAACAAACTATATATCATTTGAAAGACCTTGACGAGGCGAGTTCATTGGTGTATGTTACATTAAGATTTCTTAGGTAATAAAAGAATAATTAGCTTATTAGTGTCTTTTACTGCGACTGCTATCCAAATATGGGCATTGCGTGGTCACATGACTTCATTAATTGGCATAAAGTATTCGTCAAATTGTAGAGTATTAAATTTTAGTAAAAGTCATTCGTTTTTAACTACAAAAAGGTGTACAGTTTAGGTGATACAACTGATTGTTCAGCAGGGGGTGGGCGAGAAAGCCCCAATGTGAAATAGGGTTAAAAAATATCAATCATTCTTGTAAATCTGAAAAAACAAGTGCCTTTTATACTTACAGAAAGCATGCTGGAACAAGTTAAAATCGATAATAGTAAAACAGTTCAAGCTTCTCTTTCAGATGAGCGACTTGACGCGCCAATTTATGCAAAAGATCGTCAATCAGCCCGGAATAAATATTCTCTGGAAAGGAAACTAAACGGAGATTATCAAAATTGAAACATAGAAATATCAGCTAAACTCGGAATGTTTGTAAACATTGCAAATAATTTTTATTGCGTTTATACCACATGTTTAATGAACATTTACAATAAAAAGATTTTTTGATTTATAATTGCATTTCTTTGCATTCACTTTCTATTTCAGCTGTTTATATCTTGAATGATTTTATAATTAACAGTATTCTTTTTAAGCAAACAGAAAATTTCCAATAGGCCTATCACATTGAAGACAGAAAAAATCAATTAAAAGACAGCTTCGTTGAGTTATAGCTAGATTGATACTTCTTACTTTTCAACCCTTTATTCGATGACATACTCTGAGGTCTGGGTCATAGTAGTCTAGATCAGCCCGGGTAATGTATGTGCAGTACAGTGGAGGGTGTGTACAGTGGAGGGATATCATCAGTACAGTGGAGGGATATCATCAGTACAGTGGAGGGATATCATCAGTACGGTGAAGAGTTTTCAGTACTGAATGTACTTTACTGATGATATCCCTCCACAGTACTGAATATCCTTCACTGTACTGATGATGCCCCTCCACTGTACTGATGATATTCCTCCACAGTACTGAATATCCTCCACTGTACTGATGATACCCCTCCACTGTACTGATGATATCCCTCCACTGCACTGAATTTCCTCCGCCGTACTGATGATATCCCTCCACCGTACTGATGATATCCCTCCACTGCACTGAATATCCTCCACCGTACTGATGATATCCCTCTATTGTACTGAATATCCTCCACCGTACTGCACATCCTGCACTGTACTACACATACATTGCCCGGGGTGTGGATACTAATAGGAGGTGGAGTTGGCTGACCCAATAACCGTTTTGCACCCCTCGCACCAAGAACTTGAACAAGTTCGCTATTTCAAATACTTGTTTAGCCCAGTATTCCCCAATTAATTTTGCGTGCAGTGGTGGATAAGCACTACGGTGGCGGGTAATTATACTTGATGTGGTGTGTTATTCTTATTATGCTTGATGTGGTGACATTTTTGCATACACGTATTCTTTTTATGAGGAACCTTTGGTCTGAGTTGAGGCTGGAGTTCCTTAATTTTTCAAAAAAATCAAATTGAATGCTCCTCGTACTATTCCTTGTCGTGAGATATGTTTGAATGCTATTTTTACAGTAAATTCATAGAAACTTGCTTCATTTCGAATTTTAAATATAAATTGAGTCTGGGGAAGAACGGTGGGAAATATATTGTTGAATGCAAGTTAGTAGTATAAAATCGTGTTGTTCTTGAAAAAACTGATTCTTAGTTTTTCATCCGAGCCTCGACAATTCCTTAAAGTTCCTTTAATTTTTTGGGATTCTTCAGCCTTGAGTTCCTTATAAAGATGTTCCTTATAAAAAAGGTGCACTGTGGTGGAATGCGCACTACTGTGGTGGGTCATAATGCTTGATGTGGATGCTTTATGTGGTGGTATTGCTTGCATATTGTGTTTGATAAGCACCACTGTGGTGGTATTTTTTGCGTATTGTGATGGATAAGCACTACTATGGTGGGTTATTATGCTTGATGTGGTGGGTTATTATGCTTGATGTGATGGGCAATTATACTTGATGTGGTGGTATTTTTGCATATTGTGTTTGATAAGCACCACTGTTGTGGTATTTTGTGCGTAATGTGGTGGATATGAAATCATAGCAAAAATCTATATATATAAAAAAAATCAAGCGAGAAAAAAACCACAAAGTCCAACACACTATGCAAAAAGTACCATCACATCTAGGATTATAACCCATCACAGTAGTGCGTATCAAAGTACGCAAAAAATACTACCACAAGTGCGTATCTACAGCGTTAGTGCGTAGATACGCTAGCGTGTAACTAGTCGGCGCACAGTTCCAGAAAGTTGGGCATGTTCTGCTTCTGCGATTAGTTGACAACTGATTCTCGTCAGTCTCAGTCGACATAAGCGCTCCAACGACTGCGATAAACTGTATTCTTCAAGTTCTAACTATAGTAGTTGTTGTTATGCCAATGTGACTTGTCATTTGCCTATTGTCTTCAAAGGAAGGCTATTCAGTTCAACGTTTTGCCTTTGTCCACAATCTTTATTGGAAAAATCTCATAAACACAGATTAGCAAGGAACATATCAACCTTGTTCCGAGGGTGAACAGGTCTCCAAGTGGTCTAAGCGATGATACTAATGAAGATGAACTGAAAGTAGTCCTACAGATAACGATGAACTGAAAGTAGTCCAACAGATAACGATGAAGTGAAAGTAGCACAACAGTTGACGATACCAAGCAATACGTCATCTGTTGGACTACTTTCAGCTTCATCGTCATCAGTATCATCGCTAAGTTCTTTCTCGGAATCTTGGGGGAATCTTCCGATCGTCGTTCTTCAGGCTCTGCATTTTCAGTTTCTACTTCTTTTACAGCGATAAAAATTTATGCTACAGCTACGAACTGAATAAAGTTCTCCGCATTTCCTTGCTTAGAAAATCTGCTTTCAGAATCTACATCTTGTTTTGTTGTCTAGACCAAAATTGCCAATATTTTAGCATGCTGTATTTCAATTGAAACTATGTCGGTATGCCAGGACCAAAATCGATTTGAAGGTTGATTCGAGGAAATTTGATTGGGGCCAGGGGGCGAGATCGGGAACATATAGATAAATAATGAAACTTTCATTCAAAGACAAATGTTCAACGCATTATTGTTTTCATTTTTGAGAATCAAAAGGCCTAAATTTCAACTCCACTGATTGCGGCTGTCAAAAAAGCTGGAGAAGAAATTAAACTTTTGAACGTTTACCTCAAAAAATGGCTGAATAAAATTTCTTCTTCGCTCCCCTCAAGCCTTTCTTGTAACTCCTGTTCTGTTGTATGATTGATGTAAGTCTCCAAACCAGGCTAACTTTAAGCCTATATGTATTAGCTACAATGTGATACAAAAACATCCCCATAGTGATAACAATAGATCACGTGACATTGCCTATATGGAAAGCGGTCATATACCAAAACCACATAGAAATGGCTATTTTTACCAGTAAATCTTAGCAGAATTGACTGATTCTTTGCACGCAAATAGAAAATAGTTGCTATTAGAAAAATGTGAAGAAATTTCCGGACTTCAATTTTTGACCGATAGCATTTTTTGATTATCATGACACAATTACGTCATTATAGAAGTGGGAGACACCCAATTTACCAACATTACTCCTAACACATTGGCCAATGCCTGTCTGAGGTTTGATTGCTCTAGCTCTACTGGACATCATATAGAGGGGGGTGGAAGACATCCCCCCGGCTATGTTAGATAAAAAAAAGCCCGATAGGATTAGGATTAAAATGGGCCATGTTATCCAAATATACCCTTCCAATCAATAACATTCAGTATCTGGACAAAGAAGCTGATCAAAACGATCCGACGTATAAGTTTCGGCTTGATAAAGCAATCATGTTCAAGAACAATTTGGTCAACCTTTTTCTGTGACGGACAAAATTTAGGGGATACGATCAGGATACGATAGTGTAGAGTGCATTATCATGTAGTTTTCTAACCGTCAAAAAAAATATTTGAATAGTATTAGTATTTTAATAGTATTTATAAAGAAATTATACCTGACCATGATCTTGCGTTATCTTGCCAAGACTCTTATATTCATCCCTCTCTGAATGAAAACCGCCATGATTTCTAATAGACCACGCTTTCCTGTACCCTGGGTACCAGACTCTCCTCTCTATAAAGAAAACGAGATCTTTCTGCTTTTTCTATAGAAGTTACCCAGGGCAGTTTTATTGTGAAGTGTAGACAGATAACTATACAATATAGGTATTAATGTTTCATTTGCGTTTCATGTCTATTATTATCATTCCACCACGCTAACGATACTAGCTAATATAAGGTTAAACATAATATTTACAATTTATTAAAACTACATGCTTATTTAATGTTCTTGATTGCATGCGTTGATTGATAGTTCTTTTGAGTTTTGCCATCAGTCAATACAGGAATAACTTGGCGAGGGGTGTATCATTTTTTAAATCTCGTACACCTTCACGATAAATCTCCATAATTCTTATAAATCTTATGAATCTCTTAAAATCTCATATTTTAGCTATCCTGCATGCGCACAAGCAGGACTAAGCTAGACACCGATTGTAGGAAAAGTGCTTGAGTTCTTCAAAGACGTAATATAAAGTTAAGCTCAAGTCCAAGGCCGATTAAGCTCATGTGGAGACCAATTCCAGTTATTGTTACACTCATTGTGAAAGAAAGTTTCGCAAGGCAGGTTCCGAAATATCTAGAAAAAATCGAAGAAATCCCTATATAAATCTTTGTTAATCTCAATAAACCCTATAAATCTGACCAAAAAAGACAAAGAGATTTATCAATCCCATAAATCTCGTACGCCATTTTTAGTAGTGATACACCCCTCGTAACTTGGTATATATTGTTTAGAAAACATAACATACTCATAAAGTTTCCTCAGTATGAGTTCAGGTAACTTTAAAATCCACTACCTCGAGTCAGTCTTAATTTAGCAACATAACAGACCACTTTAAGTATTTTTTAAAGAAAGAAAGTCATCCTACAAATAAAAGTGTTAGCTACATTGAAAAGTCACGATAGAAGCATCGTTTTCAAGCGGGGACGCTTCATTTCATGCTACTCTCAGGTGCCTAATTGTCGTCCCCCCACTAATTAATTTTTCGAAAAATTTCCAACCCTCGGCTCTTATTAGGACCCCTGCTTGTTTAAATTTACATCAATTTTGGCATTGGTGAATTTAGCCGGTTTTACCTACATTTTCTTTCGATGAAATTTCACTTGCACACTCTAATTGTTGGTTAAGGCCAGTCGCACTACATTTCTGCAGTTTTCTGACAAAGTTTGTTAAGCGAATTCCGACCTCACCCCGTTTATTCGGAGCCCCCGCTAGTTTGATCCTGACTGGATTTCCAACCCCACCACCTATTCCATCCCCCAAGCAATTAGGCACCTAAGATTAGTTTTTTGTATTCGGAAATTCGAGTGCATGGCAAAGGCAAGAAGTTATTCCTGACTCAAACACAAAAAAGAAGATAGCATAAGTTGGAATCTAGAATTCAGGGTAATACCCTTCTTCTTGTGACATTATCTTCTTCAGTAGAATTCTTATCAATCCTTTCCAAGAAGTCCTTCGTAATCAAGAGTAGAAATAATATAAGTGTTATATGCATAATGTTTCTACCCTAATCTACAAATGTTTATTTAAAATTCAACATATATTTACATACGCATTGGAGCAGTTCTTGTCTTGGGCTGCTATTCGAAGATCTTCAGTTTATGAATCATATAAATTTGGGTGCAAATCATTGCCACGAAGACTCGATATGGGGCACTGAGTGACAGGGAACAAGTTTGCATGCAGCAACTCGGCATCGCATCTGGTTATCAATGTCTCGCTTTGTTTTCTTTTGCAACTTAGATCTTTAAAATTTCCATTTCGAAGTTGAGCTGATGATTCAATGGAGCATTGAAGGTTCGATTATATCGTTATCTTTGATTATGCCATCTTCAACGATTAGTTTCTTAATCTTCACCACTTCAACTGGCTGGCTGTCTTCGCATATCTCATCATAAAGGTTATACTGCGGCACTAGGCCTTCACCAGGTGGAGTCTTGAGATGTCGTTTCTCTACATCCTTATCAACACTTCTTCTCTTTCTACATGGTGCACCTCTTTTGCTGAGACTATTTTCATTTCTCGGTGCACTAAATGGTACATTTCTATTCACAATGTCCCAATTTATATTTGATTGTAAAGCATCGTCTCTCTTTTCCTTTGCAGCTATTTTTCTCTGTGCAATTTCCATGTTTTCTTCACCTTCAGATGTCTCCGACGTGATTTCTGGCTTGACTCTTTCGGGAAATTGAACGTCACTCTCTGCTGCTCTTTTGTGGAAATCTTCATCCAGTGCTGCTGCAAAATTTAAATCTGAATCCTTTCCTTCGAGATGCTTGAGTAATGTTTGCAATTGAAGACGTTTTACAAGTTCACGTTGGCTCGATAAGCTTCTTCGATTCTTCGTTCTTTCAAATATTGGTTGAGAAATCACAATCCCACACATTATTGCTAGTATTATCGTGATGCACCAGACTTTGTTTTTATCTAAAAATGAGAAAAATTTTCATTTATAAGGTATTTTTAAAGTAGACCCAGAAATTTTAAGGGACATCATGGAAAAATTACAGTATAGCTGAACGCTTTAATCCCTCATAACATAAAGCGAAATAATAATTTTTCCTTTTTAGGAGGCCTATTATAGTTTTGCAGCTTCACGGCTTCGACCCAGCGTATTGACTTCCCACTGCTTTTGCTATATTATAAATTTCGAATGACGAACTATTGGAGCCGTTAGTGTCATATCCGCGAGTAACGTTAGTCAGCTGTGGGTAAGCCATTTATTTGATGACGGATTGCGGCTTTGAGCTGACTTTTTTACGGCTTCGCGGCTTCTTGACCCCCTATAATAGGCCCCCCCTTTTACTCGCAAAGTTCACAAAAGGAAAAACAAATTTTCCAAATGTTCCTGCGTTCCGGTCTTTACACATGCACATGTTATGGCTTTGACTTTTCAAGTGTACCATGTACCGGATTGCGTTTGTACCGTACCGGGTCGATTTTAGCCTGTCGTACCGTGTACCGGGTGCCCTGCACCTGCGTACCGGAGAGTTATCACCCCCATATATGGTACTTCTTCATTCACTGCTAAACCACAGAAAACTCGAACATTTCTCTCACATTTCCAATTGTCGTGTGTGCATGGTCTAAAGATTTCCTGATTATAGTTTTCTTCTTCAAAAACTGTTCTTCATTTATTAATGTTTTTCTCTTCTTCAGACGAATGGAATTTGAAAATTGCGATAAACAGCAGGAACATTGATGCCCATTCTAAAAGCTTTTTTCGTCTGACACTCCTTAGAGTATTAGCGTAGAAACAGTCCGCAACAATTGACTGAGGCGGAATTTATACCCAGATCTGGATCGAGATGCATTAAGCGGAAAAGTGTAGCTAGACTGGCATTGTGTTTTGATTACGCACCTCTCCGCTTACGGGGAACAGCGAGATGACCAATAGAAGTTGATCACTCTTTCTATCTACAGAATTGAATTTTTATTACATGAGCAGCAATTTGCTTGAATTAAATTGCTTGAAATTCTTGAATTCAATTCTTGACTCGATTTTGACTTGCCTTGACTGTCTCTACAGCTTTTGTACTACACGAGTTTTTTTATAAGCAACTTCGCTCGGGGCTAATTAAAAAAGTTGCTTATTTTGGGACCTCTTATGGCAACCTTTTAGTAGCAAAAGTTGCTAAGTAGTTGCTTAATTTTAATTGTATATTTTTTGCCAAAAGAAAAGCATAGAGGCTAGAAAAGCAGCAAAATTTGAAGCTATCCTATAGCTTCTTATGCAACATAACGCTAGAACACTTAGTATAAAGGAGAGAAATACTATGAATAACATCAGTCAAGAAGTACCATGTAATTGTTACCAATAGAGACTTTGCATTGTAAGTTAAACAGAAACCCCTTGATGAAATGCTTCACGTAATGAGTAACACTGCAAGTTTTTGACGGCAAATGAATGGAAATAGCGTCTATGTTGATCAATCCTCGATTGCTTGCAGTGATATAAATTATTCAAAATTAAAAAAGTTGCTTAGGTTTTTTTCCTGTGGTACTACACGTTGCTTACAGTTTTAGGCCTTCTACAACTAGGTTGATTATAAGCGGTTGCTTATAAAAAGAAACTTGGTGTATACGTTGTCAGTAGAAATTACGCAACTTTGACGGGAATTGAAATTAGCCGCAATCTTTGAAACATGTATATAAAAGCAACAGCCTAAAGGCCTTTCTTGTTACTTTTCTCTTCTTGAAATTAATTTTATTTTTTCAATTCTTGATTTACAGGAACTGCAGCTACTGTTTCTACAGATTTCGGGCTATATGTTCTAAGTAAACATTACGTAAGTCGGGCTGGAATTGAAACTAGATGCGGATAAATATATAAGTTTGAAAAATGTATATAAAAGTGAATTGTGAATTTTTGACACTTTCTTGCTGAAGTAAATGAATTTAATTAAGAAGTAGCGGCAATAAAAATGCATCCATATAAAGGAATCCTAGAGGAAAGGCAACAAATGAATAAAAAATATAGACAATAAACTCTACCAATGCCTTCTAGAGATGCCAACAATGATTAAACATAAATCTTATAAGCCGCGTCTTAAATTTTGTTGAAAAATCATAACTTGATCGATGATTCTAATGTTATTTCATTTTTGATAGATCGACTTCTAACAACTTGAAAAAGTAGATTTACCTTTTCTTAGCTCCATTTCTTGTGTTTTCTCGGGAAGTTTATGACTGCCTGTTGCGTCTTCAAATTCTTACAAGCGACTAGAAAAAGGGATTTTGAAAAACATTTTTGGCTAGTTTCACCTGCTAGGAATAGAAGCCGTGATAACACAGTTCTATTCCCATGGCCGCGTACAGCAGGTCTGTGCGGTTTGTGAGTGATTTTGCTAAGCACTGCTCATTGATTTTCAAGATTTTCATTAGTTAAATATATTTTATAACCTAAGTTATAAATTGATGTTCATATAATTTTACGATATTCATTCACATTAAGTCTATCTCAAAATTCATACTATGCGGCACTTGCTGCAAATATTTCCTTGAAAATAACTCTAAGAAAAGTTAGGCAAAGGCAATGGCTTATATGTACAAGAGTAAAATAAAAATCCTATGATGGCGGGTTTTCACTCTTCCTCTTGCCACTAACTTATCTCGCATATTGTGTTTTGTTTTCTTTCAAACACTCGCTTCTCGGTTTAGGCTATCAAAATGAATGTTGCATAGATTTTCAAGAAGTTGAGTACACTCTTTTTTTTATAAGAATACTATAAATTTTGTCCAGCCTCGATATTCTTAAGAAATGTTCGCTTTGAGCCTGAATATATTCTTAAAGTATTCTTATTTTTTCAAACCTGATATGGTTTCAGGGGAGCATAGTTAAAAGAAAAATCATCTCATTACGAGGAAATGGTCGAGCGAAAGAAAAATTTAACTATCATAACAATAAGAATGTTGTTAACAATCATGAAGTTGCGTTCTAACATTGTAAAACCGTGATCTGCTGAAAAATGAGACACAAATATGGAAGCTGAGGCTGAGCAATATTCTTACAATATTCTTAAAAATAGGATGATTCTGAGCCTGAATATTCTTATAAAAAAAGACTGTACTGAACATTAAAGGTTTTCTTATGCTTGACAGTCGACAGAAGGATTCAAAATGTGAAACGACGGAGATTTAGATAGCATGCTGTATTTCAATTGAAACTACAAGGTTTGTAGGTTTTTTAATGTTTCGCAAATATTGGTTTCCGTCAGAAATCTATCGGTATTTTGAACGTGCTATCATTTCTTCTTCGTCTATTTCCCAAAGCCAAGCCAGTTGCGGACGTTTAGGGCAGCCACATTTCTCTCTTAGGTAACACGCTAGCGAATCTATAATCACTACTGTAGGGGATAATCACTACTGTGGTGGTACTATTTGTATACTGTGGTGGCAGTTTTGGCGTACTGTGGTGGATAATCACTTCTTGTGGTGGTTTACTATGCTTGCGGTGGTGGCAGGTTTAGCGTACTGTGGTGGATAATCACTACTTGTGGTGGTTTACTATGCTTGCGGTGGTGGCAGTTTTGGAGTACTGTGGTGGATAATCTATACTGTGGTGGTACTATTTGCGTACTGTGGTGGTAGGTTTTGCGTACTGTGGTGGATAATCACTTCTTGTGGTGGGTTATAATGCTATATGTGGTAAATACGAAATCATAGCAAAACTCTATAGATCAAGCAAGAAAAAACCACAAAATCCACCACAGTACGCCAAAACTGCCACCACCGCAAGCATAGTAAACCACCACAAGTAGTGATTATCCACCACAGTACGCCAAAACTGCCACCACAGTAAGCAAATAGTACCACCACAGTAGTGATTATCCACCACAGTAGTGATTATAGATTCGCTAGCGTGGGTAAATACTATTTCTAACTACAACAGGCACAGGGCCCGTTTATTGTTTCACCGGGAAGTTTAAGGATTGTTGTTTTATTTTCGTATCCGATAGGGGTTAAGATTTCATCATGCCAGGTCTATCCGATCCGACACTCCGTTGTATGTGATATTAAATTCACTCTGATCTGAAAAGACATTTGCATTTGCATTTTGTGAGTGAGGATTAAATTAAAATTTCCTAATGTCTTGGCGGACCGGTATACACTATTCTTTTAATAAGAACGAGGAAATTTTGATCGAGGCTGGCTGCTATTAAGTTTTGCCTTTTTGAACCTGAAATATTCTAAATCTGTTCCTGATTCCTCGGTTACTTAGACAGTAAAATTTTTCAGTGAATGTCTGGAGTCAAGATAAAATAAATCTTGCTGTAGTGGTACAAGTTTTGTGTAAAAATTCAGCATGCTTGTCTAATTATTGGTTTGTTTCCTGTTTACATTCAGTCTGACTATCTTACTTTTATATTAAGTTGACGCATTCTTCGGGACTATGGAAAGGCCAGCCGTATCTTTTTCTAATTTTGTTCTAAAAATCTGGGCAAAATCTATAGGCTGGTGTTCTTAGAAACTTGTTCTTGTAAAAAAGGATCGAGTGTGAATGGAATAGACTTATTACACGAGTCCCATTTATCGCAGCTACCATTTTTAGTTGCTGTTGTTGTCAGAAAGCTGTTCAGATTGCAGCACTTAGACCCCGTTTACACGATATCGGTACCACACCGGTTTGATATGACACCGGTGTCGAATCTTTTGTTTTTAGACGAGCCGTTTACACGATATCGGTACCACACCGGCATAAAAGGTGTGAAAACACATGTCGATAGCCACACCGGTACGATTTCATGCCGGTGTGATAGCGACATCGTGTAAACACCCATACCGGCATGCTACCGATACGATTTCATGTCGGTTTCACTTCGATTGCTAATATTTTGTTTATTAATTGTGTTTCTGATTAATATCATGAAACTTGATCTTCCTTGTCGATTAAAGTAAATTTAGTTGCTTTTTCTCGTCTTACACTTGGCTTTATTCGACTTTTTGCACAGCATTTTCCTGTATTTTTTATTTACATCGAAAAAATAATGGCTGTTTGCTAAAATTTGTTGTCCTTGAGCGGCGAGGACTGTTTGCAATTTGCTCTCTTGGTTAGTTTTTTGGTTTTCTTCTTTGTTAGAGCTTAGGCCATAGCCCATAATCACAAATTTAAGCTCTATGATGTCACAGCCATTGTGTAAACGGGATGATAAAAAACCCACACCGGCATGGTTTTATGCCGGTGTCAAATCGTACCGGTGTGGTACCGATATCGTGTAAACGGGGTCTTAATTTGCTGCATTTTCACTAGCTTATTAATGCCCTCTCACAAGATAACCAATCAGTGAGCAGAAAAAAGAAATGGCGAATGCAACTTCTATCAAAACATTCAAATTAGGAAGTTTTATATAAAACTGGCCGCTTTTGAGGATTGTTAGGATATGAGTCTCATTGTAGCGAATTGCAGTTGTTGTTGGTCTAGATTTTATGGGCGGAATTGAGACCCTTGTAATAAGTCTATGAATGGAATCCGATATGAAGTTAAGAAGCAAAGAAAACAATCCAGTTCCAGTCTTAGGCAAACACAACACTTGTAATGCACGACAATAGAGTGAGGATGAAGACGCCAAGAGCCATCCTGAAAAATGTAAACGGGGCCTAGAGATTGCTTTTTGCTCTTGTTTACTAGATCTGGAGTTCTTGTTGGACTTCGTTTTGTGAAACCTTCACACAACCTAACTAGCTACTACTGATTTCTCTTGAAACAATGACTTTACTGATCCATGTAGTCACTAAAAAGGAGTCTCCCTTTCTGTTAACACTAATAATGACCAAAAGAAACACTAACAATACTTTTTCAAGCCTAAACCGCGCTGTATCTGTCGGACAATAACAACAGCATGGAGATTGGATTGGCAGGCGGACTTTAAATCCATAGTCATAGTTAGACAACAGGTTTGGAAAATTAATTTTGTACATCGTAAAATATTTATCAAATATTAACAAAATTAATCTAATTTTATTTACTACCAAGTTCCCAATGAGATTAAGAAATTGTAAAATTCATTTACAGATGCGGAAGCTAAAATTTCCAAAAGCTAATTTCACACAGAAAAGTTAGATAAAGAAAGTGGATGATATTTTAAATATCGATATACTGCAATGGCTAATTAGGGAAATTTTCCACGTTTTATCAGCGGGCGAATTTTTTGTGAATGTGAACAAAAAATATTCTCTCTTTTTGCAAACTAATTATTGATGAAGATAATCATAAAATAAAGAATGAAGTATTTTCATAGCTATCTAATGCACATTTTCAACTAAGGGCCTCGTTTTCAAAAAAAATTAAAAATTGTGTAACAGAAACATTTCGACGTCAGATTCGAATTCAGCACCTTCGTTTAAGTGGTTGGGCAAAGTTTTATGCTTCTAGTCCTTACAATGTTGATTTTGTAGCGATTTAAAGTTTGAAAAGTTATAAGGGATTTCACCGTGAAAATGACTGAGGGTGTAAAATTTCACCCCGAGCTATTTTTCATGGTCAAATCCTTAATAGATTTTCAAACTTTTTGTCGCTATAAAATCAACATCTTAAGGAATAGAAGCGTAAAAGTTTGCCTAAACACTAAAATGAAGGTGCTCAATCTGAATCTGGGGTCAAAATATTTGTACAAACAAATTTTCGCAAATATTGAAAACGAGGCTCTTTGTTGAAAAGGTGTATTAACATAAGATGTCGTCAACATATCTGTAAAACAAGATCTTAGGACCGTTATAGCGTTCAAGCCAGGTCTTTCCGTAGTACCCCATGAAGAGATCAGGAGGCGAACCCATAGAGACACTATCGGCCTGGTCAAAGAAGGAGCCTTTGAACAAAAAGCGAGTTTGCGCTGTAGCAAAAACGAAAATTTAGTAGCTATTGGTTATAAAATATAGCTAACCAGCGTTGATTATTATGAGCATAAGAAATACATATTTTATCGGATAAAAATCAGCTGGCTTCATCATTGTTCCTAAAGGTAGGTGGAAGATTGCAGCAAATGCATCTTGAAAGCGAAGATGCTTGACATCGATCATCGACCATTCCTTCGAGTCAAAAAATCATCCATCCACAGATTGGACATACAGTTGACATCCGCTATCTCGACTGCCCGCTATCTCGAACATTCGCTATCTCGAACGATTCTCCATTTCCCCTCGTTTTGGTATAAGGGTTTGTATAGAAAAATCATCCGCTATCTCGAACCCCGTTATCTCGAACATTCGCTGTCTCGAACCATTTTCGATTTCTCATGGACGAAAGCTCGAATCTCGAACTTTGCCAAATTTTCTGCTGAACTTGATAAAGAGACAGGCTGAAAATATGTATAAGCTCGCCTAGCGGAGTGGGAATGGCAGCACCTAAGTGATATGCTGCCCATGTATACAATAGATGAAGCTGTTCTCTTTCGAGATGTGCTGCATCGCCATTATCTCAATTTCACCAATAGTAGGAATGAAAACAGATGAGCTTTGACTCCTAAGTAAAAAATACCAGACTTGTTTGATGAAATTTGGGATCAGTTACCCTGCATGTTAATCGGGGTTCTTTTTCTAAATTAAAAACTATAATTTTCTATATTTATATGGGGCATCCGTTATTTCGAGCATTCGCTATCTCGAACAAATTCCAGTTTCCCTTGAAAGTTCGAGATAGCGGATGTCAACTGTACAAGTCCCAATTTTATTTCTTAAGGCTTAAACTCCTTTGAAAACATCGACATTTGAAGACAATATCTTTCCGTTTTCAATTTTCAGGCCTGAAATGGAAAGTAACGCTGCTGGTGTATTTTCAGCACCAACTATATTAAAAGGTTCATACATTTGATTAAATATATCTGCTGCATTAACAACCTCATCCTTTTTTATTTTTTCTTTCCCGTTTTCTTTCTTAGGTATCTGTGATTTTTTTGTTTCTTTTTCTTTCACTTTTCCTTCTTTTCCTTTTTCATCTGCAGTCTTAGGTGGCTTCTTGTCTTTTTCTTTTCCTTCTTTTTTGGCATCAATTCCTGAGAAAATGCATGCAGCAGATATCAAATACACATGTTGGCATGTCAGCCTGCCTTTTTCATATTTGAAACGATTTTTCACTAACTTTTCATCCCTACCTTTCTCAAAAACATGTATAAATGCGTTCCTGGGCAAGGGCTTGTACGTATGTAAGATAATTTAGGAGAATTTAGGAGAATTTGACCAAAATTTCAGCATTGTATTTCGTATAAAGGCAATCCTTATTACAAACACGTATATATCAAATATTTATTACAATATTAAAAATATATTCGTATGTTTACCTTGTACGAAAATCATGCATTTTAAGCTAAATATTAATTAGCCAATGTAGCTAACTAAGATTGTATGATATTGTCATCAAGAAAATTCACACTTGGGTTCTTCAGCAAAAGTATGGTTAAGAAAATTGTGAAACTCAATAACAAACATTCGAATCAGTTTCAAAAGGTAAATGAACCCGCATTGAAAAGAACGGCGCATTGTCGAATCAAACTTATGCTTCGCTCAGAAAGAACGCACCAAAAATTGACCCAAATCTCAGCCCAATTTTTCTTATTAAGGTTGTTCTTATAAAAAACGTGGTCATGCAGCACCGTTAGATGCATACCACCATCAAACTGAATGGTAAGAATAGCAATGGTATTCTACGTGCATCAGATATCCGCTGTATCGAACACTCGCTTCTGCACTTGCACTGTCGTGGTCTTCCTCTATTTTATCCTCTTACTATCCCTCTGTCATTGAAAAATTCTCGACATGGCATACAGGTATGTATGTGTACGGATGGTCACATAGGTCTCGGCAGCCTCCACATATAATAACAGAAAGCCCTGTTTTCTGAAAGAGTTGCGTTATTTAGTCATTATTCCTTGCAACAATTTTTCAAAAAAAGCCCCAGCCACTCTCACTCTCAATACTTCCTAACTTAAAACATCCATCACAGTACACCATGTCAAACAATGCAGTGCACTGTCAATTTTTATGTTTGAAGAATTCAGATTCAGGGGTTTTCGGAAAACCGGAAGAAATAGACCTAGATAGATAGATAGATAGATAGATAGATAGATAGGTAGATAGATAGATAGATAGAGGCATGAGTTTGAACAACAACCTCATCAGGAAGCATTAAGAAGCCATTAGCAAGCATGCGCTAAAATCTGGAACAAGCAGAAATGCTTGGAACTCGTGGAATGAGTGGGAATAAACGGAACAGAATGGAACCATTGTAACATGCTGAAACAAAGTGGGAATAACTTGGAATCGGAGGGACGAAGTAGAAATCGGTGGGAATAAATGAGAAGGAGAGGTGACAAGATGGAACAAACAAGGAATCACTGAAGAAGATGAAAGAACAACTCAGAAAAAAGGAAATTACTGCAAACAAGCGAGAGCAAATTGAAACTAAATGAGGATCAATGACGATTGCAGGAGAAAGCCTGAAACAGCTAGAATCACAGGGAACAATTGTGGAGATTCTTCCACACTGCAAGCTGCAAGCCAATAGCTTATCTCAGGCTGATCTGAGCTGATCTAATTCTTCAAACATGGCTAATGGGTACCTTTAATTGTTTAATTGATACTTCCAATGGTGGAATTAAAAAAAATCACTAAGGCTACGTTTACACTAGAGAAAATAGATCGGATATATAAAGTGGATCGGATTCAGAAGTTCTAGATTTGGTATGGATACACCTTTCGTTTACACGAGGCACGGACCAGATCCACATTTGGATCTAGCAATTGACGCATGCGTGGTTACCGAATATTTCTATAATAGTACTTTATAATAATATTTTCGAAGAGAGCCAGTTTTGGATCGGATCCACCTGTTTACAAGATGCAAAAGTAGATCGGATCTAAACTTTGACAACGCTTTTCAAAGCGATCCAAAAGTAGGTCAGTTTCGCGGACCAAAAATTGATCGGATCTAAGAACTGTGTGTAAACGCAAGGCCTATCCGTACTAAAAGTAGATCGGATCCACTTTAGATCCGATCCATTTTTGCTTGTGTAAACGGTGTCTAATACCAATAGGAAATTTATGAGACAGCTTTCCCTCATAAGCACGGCCCCTTTTGTTTTACAGTAAAAGGAATTAACATACCAGATTTCGCCTTGTCTGTTGCTCCTGGTTCAAGGGCGCCTGACTCTTGTGCATCCTTTGGCTGCTGATCTTCGATTTTAATTTTTGTCGCATTTTTACCTGAGTTAGAAATGTAAACGAATTTGAATAACTGCCTATTGCGAAACGTGAATACATTTCTTGTATTTAGCAAGGAAGTGACAATATGGAAATAGGGTGGGGGTAATAGACCAAATCGGCTAACGTTGTTTACACCTATTTCAGGTCACATGGTCATACCTTTGAGGCACAACTGCTTTGTTGTCAAATTCAGAGCTCGAACCACGCTTTTCATGGAACAAAATTTAGATTTCAATTCAAAGAAAAAGCTTCTTAAGAGTATGACCATGTTACTTCAAATAGGTGTAAACAACGTTACCCGATTTGGTCTATGCAATTCGATTTGAAATATAGCCAGATTGCTTGCATCTTTTTTCAAACTTGTCTATTCTTTTTTTTGCAATATGATTTCAAATCGCACCAATACCTACCAAAAGTCTTGAAATACTTTTGCTATTTTATTTCATTTATTTTATTCTGAAACCGAACCTCTGAAACGCTTCCCCTCATAAGCACGGCCCCTGTTGTTTTACTGTAAAAGGAATTAGCATACCAGATTTCGCCTTGTCTGTTGCTCCTGGTTCAAGGGTGCCTGACTTTTGTGCATCCTTTGGCTGCTGATCTTCGATTTTAATTTTTGTCGCATTTTTACCTGAGTTAGAAATGCAAGCGAATTTGAATAACTGCCTATTGCGAAACGTGAATACATTTCTTGTATTTTGCAAGGAAGTGACAATATGGAAATAGGGTAGGGGTAATTGACCAAATCGGCTAACGTTGTTTACCCCATTTCAGGTCACAAGGTCATACCCTTGAGGCACAACTGCTTTGTTGTCAAATTCGGAGCTCGAACCACGCTTTTCATGGCACAAAATTTAGAATTCAGTTAAAAGGAAAAGCTCCTCAAGAGTATGGCCATGTGACCTCAAATGGGTATAAACAACGTAGTAGATTTCGTCTATTCAATTCGATTTGAAATTTAGCAAGGTTGCTAGCATCTTTTCTCAAAATTGTCTATTCTTTTCATTTGCAATATGATTTCGAATCGCACCAATACCTATCAAAAGTCTTGAAACAATTTTGCTATTTTACTTCATTTATTTTATTCGAAACCCCAAGGGAGAAATTTAACGTCGGTGATGCTCAATTTTTGCAGTGATGAATGAGATTTGTGCAGCAATAAACGGCACATTTGTGCCGTGACGAAATTCTTTATTTTCTTTTTCGAAATCACAAGTTATATTTTATAATCAGTCGGAATAACAAGATATGTCTGGGTCCTTATTCCCAATATTCCGCTTTACACTGATCATCTTCCCCGCTAGGACCTTAACTTCCAACAGGTATTGCACGATAGGTATTGCTTTTTTAGGGTCCCGAAATGGCAATTAGAGTGATTTTGGCTTAATGACTTTTAAAATTTTCTGGGGGAGCATACCCCGCACACCCCTAGTAGGGGTACCACAGTGCCATTTTTTTATTTGTTCCTCTACATTAAGGGGGTAACTTCAATAGATCAGTGACGGGGTGTGCCATTTTCGTAATAAAAATTTGACCCCAAAATTTATGAAAATTCTAAAAAGTATACCCCAAAGTTCACAAAGAAATATGAATAAAGTACATAGAAATACTCAAAAGTCTGTTTTTAGAGTTATACAGCTGAAATTTATTTGGCAGTTATTGTGACTTTATCAAAATTGATCATCTTAGCAAAAATGATACCCCAAGTTTGTAATTTTAGCAAATTTGATACCCCAAAATTTATTTTCCACCCCTAAAAGGTACCCCAAAAATGGCACATCCTGTACCTTTATACATCCAACTAGAATTCATGGAGTTACCCCCACACTTTGTGCCTTGTGTAAAACGCAGAGAAATAAATTCTCTTCATGAAGTTTGAGCCTCGCATTATTCCTAAATAATTCTTAAATTTCAGCGATTTTGAGCCTCAATATTCTAAAAGACTGTATTCTTTTAAAAAAGTGTGTACATGATAATAAAGTTTCGCAGAATCAGTCGCTTGGTCTTACGTAAAGTCAAACTTTGAGACTAAATTTCAGAGTACCTATCCTATACACGTTTTTTTTTTATAAGAAAGTTTTTTTTTGGGCCAGTATTGAAACTTTCTTAGATATTTCATGTTTTCAGTACCAAAACTTTCTTGTGACTTTCTTAGCAAAAATTTTGGAATACAGTATTTCTAAGAATGCACAGTTTAAGGCACTGTATACATTACACAAATACCACTTTTTCAAAGAAAATAATCATTAGACTCGTTTAATAGTCAGATGAGCGACTGAACAGAAGAGCAAAAATAACACACAGAACATTAGGAGTGAAAGTATGAAACAGAACTTTCTTAAGTTTCCAGAATCCAGTATTGAACTTTCTTAAGTTTTTAAGATGTTGAGCACTACTTTCTTATAAACCACTTTCTTATAAAAAAAACGTGTATGTGTTGGACGAGTATCCGTTGCACAGTTTAACGTTATATATTAGCTACTATGCAGGATTAAGTGCTATTTTGTCGCGGAATCAGCCGAATCAGTCGCTTTGTAGACAAAGCTCTAACGTAAAATCATGTTTAACCTCAAGAATACATTGTAAATCCTACAACGTGTAGGAGAATTATCTGTTGCGCAGTTTAACGTTAAAATTAGCTACTATGCAGGATAAAGTGCTATTTTGTCGCGAAATCACTCGTCATGAATATGATTATTGAGGTTACAAGGATCAACGATTACTGCTCGCATTTGCTTTAAACAAGAGAATGCAAAAAGGTAGACCTCACCTTCAACCAAAGTGCTTCTTTAGAAACTTTGCAACAGAAAGGTAGAAATTGTATTCTTTTTTTAAGGTTGCAGTAAAAATTAATTCGTTTTGGCTGAAATTCTGATTCAATATATGATGCAAAACAGTCCATGTGACGTTTCTCATGCTTGACTGAACTTGAATTACTAACTGATCTTTGCATTGTCTAGATCAAGATCTTGGGGAGGAAATTTGCAGATTTCGATTATCGCTGCTGGCTTGATGATGTAACAAAGGGGGTAGAAAACTGGCGGAAAATTTATTTCATTCAGTGGCTTATAAGACATAAAATCCCTTCAGGTGTACTTAAGCCCCAATTTTAACTCTGGTTAGCGAAATGAAAACAATAACATGTCGGCTGAATAGCAGGTAGAAGGAACCGAGTTTGATCAATCCTGTGCCCTTCATGTTCTCCGTCCCTTTCCCGTACCCTGTTTTCCCTTAGGTACTTGCACTTCCCGTGCTCTGCTACCTAGTTCGCCCGTGCCAAATGTTCTCTCGGGCTGTCACAAACTTCCGATGACCCCGTACTACTGCCCTCGGTCGCTTTTCCGCGCCCATTTTTTTCTCGGTTCGTTGTGCTCTAATGGCGAATGCTCCGTGGATCGACCATCCTTGAATGTTATCAATGGATTCTAGCTTTCATAAAGAAACTTACTCGTGCTATAGACTCCGTTTACACTGTAGCTACCGGATAAAACTTATGCGGATCAAACTTGTTCGGATCGGCCTTGCGTTTACACTGTTGCGGATAACTTTGTTGCGCTTTTGATCACTGTTTATACTGTGGCGCTCTAATTCAGCAGCGCAGGTCGGAGCATGCATAGTATTCCATTTTTTGTAGAAAACGTTCCATTTCTTATTGAAATGCACCAATTTTTACGAAGCTTTGCCACGTAACTTTCTGTTAGCTCAATTTTTTTCTCAAAAGTGAATAATGATAATAATAATAATGATGATTCATGACAACATATTACCTAGTAAGTGAATAAATAACACACAGTAAAAATTTAAAGCAATGCTTTAAATGACGGACTCTGAACACTCCAGAGGTCAAGTAAGAAGAGTTTATGTAGCTTCGAAAATATCTGTTCTGTGTAAAAACTCCTCTGATGTTCTTAAATTGCGAATGAGTGAATTAATTGAAAAAAATTACTGGTCAAATTACTTCAGATCTGAAGTAATCATTAGTAGGGTTTGAAAGTGAACTAAAGTTGTTCGGATCACCCCGTTTACACTGTGCCGGATAGCAATCAGCACTAAAGTTACCCGCTTTCCTAGGCGAACAATTGTGCATCTCCGCATTCTCGATTTAGTTCAATGTTTTTTTAATCCATGAAATAGGTTAACCCAAGAGCTAGTTGCAATTTAGCCTCAGTGAGTGCCCCAAGACTCCTCAATTAAGAACCCCTTTTGATATTGAGCTACAATAATTCTCATCTATTGAGCAGTAAATATAGCTATAATTTCAGGCTGTAGGTCCTTTATAGATGAAGGTATTTTTTGCGGATTGTTTCTAAATTTCATAGCAATTTAAGAAAATTTAACTAAAATACAGTTGACATCCGCTATCTCAACGGCCCGCTATCTCGAACATTCGCTATCTCGAACGATCTTCCATTTCCCCTCATTTTGGTATAAGGGTTGATATAGAAAATCATCCGCTATCTCGAATCTCGTTATCTCGAACATTCGCTGTCTCGAACCTTTTCCGGTTTCCCATGGACGAAAAAATTTCTCTTTATCTCGAACTTTCTGCTGAACTGGATTTGGATAAGGAGACATATGCTGAAAATATGCTTATAAATTCGTCTAGAGGGATGGCAGCAGCAAAGTCATATGCTGCCATTGGTTACATTAGATGAAGCTCAGAAACCACGATAGATTGCCAGTATCAGCGTCTTAACATGCTGTTACTGTCATTTGAAGAAACAGTTTGATCGATAATGATTTGTTAATAGAGAAATCGGTACAAGAGCTTGACAGGAATTTCCTGGCAGAAAGTAGCTCTTCTCGTTCATAACTGTTTTTCCCACCCACAGATGACGCCTGTAATCTCTACTTGTTTTGGCTGACGGAGATGTGTTGCATTATCATCATCTCAAGTTCAAGCATAAATTAGATGACCCTAGACTTCTATTTTGGAAATAACTGACTTGTTTGGTGAAATTTGGGATCAGACCATGCATGTTAATCAGGGTTCTTTTCCTCACTTAAAACTATAAATTTTTTATATTTATATGGAGCATCCGTTTTTTCAAACATTTGCTATCTCGAACAAATTCCAGTTTCCCTTGGGAGTTCGAGATAGCGGATGTCAACTAAGGTCCTGTTTACATGTAGGTGGGTCAGGCCGGTTAGGCGAGCTGGCTCGGCCAAGCGAGATCTGACAGAACAATAAATTCTTCTCTTTATGAATCTTGCGTTTACAAGAACAATCATCCAGCCCGGTGAGGCGAGATCCGTGATCAAAGGACGCGGATATCACCTGGCCGAGATCTGCGGGAACAAAAGAATCTTTTGTTTGTTCACTTTGAGTTTATATGGAGAGGGGGCCAGTCCGGTCAGGCGAGGTGAAATTCTGGCAGGAAAGAATGAAAAAGTATTAGTAAACAAGGCTAGCTCGGCTAACTGGGCTGAAAAATTTATCCATTTAAACGCTCTGAAAAAGGATCTCGCCAAACCGAGCTAGCTCGGCTAACCGGGCTGGCCTGCCTCCATGTAAACAGTCCCTAACTGTGCAGCTGTTGGAAAAATGAAAAGATCAATGTTTTAACTAAAGAAATATTTTAAAATAAAAATCTTTGCAATGTCTTTTTCATGCTTTACCCATTGCTTTACCATGATTGTAAACTTCTTTGATATCCGACTGATTAAGTGCTGATAACCAAACTGCGAAATCATCCAGAAAAACACCGCTTGTTGGCCCACTGGTACTTGAAAATCCAAGCCTAAAGCATGAATTATAGTCCAAGTTGGAATCTTGCTCCAAAGAACTTCCACCACATTTATCAAGGATCCCATTTACATAGCCGCATATTCCAACATCGTGGTGAAATGTAATTGCAAAATGTGTCCACTGCAAAGCAGAGACATTTCGAGCAAACGTCAACTGCCATTTTTTTGTCCCACTTGCAATTACATATTTATACCCATCTCTTCTGTTTTGTTGAGCATGAAAGATGACACCTGTATTTGGGCCAACATTTGTGTTCGCAAAAATCATGCTTGCTTTGTTTTTATCTAGTTCTTCTTTTGTAAACTTCAGCCATATGCTATGTGTGACTCCAGCTTCACATTCTTTTAGATTGCTGCAGTAATAAGACAAACACTTTGCGTATTTAGTTAATGATATGAGAAATAGATCTACTGTTCGATAAAAGATATCAAGGAAATTCAATTGTTTCAATGGAAATCCCTTGCAAATTCTTTTGCAGCAAGGGACATCTGTATGCATTATGGAGGAGTGCACTAATCCACCACAGTAGTGCAAAATTACCACCACAACCAGCATGGTAACCCACCACAGTAGTGCAAAACCACCACAACAAGCATGGTAACACGCCACAGTAGTGCAAAACCATCACAACAAGCATGGTAACGCACCACAATAGAGCAAAACCACCAAAACAAGCATGGTAACACGCCACAGTAGTGCAAAACCACCACAACAAGCATGGTAAGGCACCACAGTAGTGCAAAATTACTACCACAACAAGCATGGTAACCCACCATAGTAGTGCAAAACCACCACAACAAGCATGGTAACGCACCATAGTAGTGCAAAAATTACCACCACAACAAACATGGTAGCACACCACAGTAGTGCAAAACCACCATAATAAACATAATAACCCACGACAGTAGTGCAAAATTATCACCACAACAAACATGGTAGCACACCACAGTAGTGCAAAACCACCACAACAAACATAATAACCCACGACAGTAGTGCAAAATTACCACCACAACAAGCATGGTAACGCACCATAGTAGTGTAAAACCACCACAACAAGCATGGTAACCCACCATAGTAGTGCAAAATTACCACCACAACAAGCATGGTAGCACACCACAGTAGTGCAAAACCACCACAACAAACATAATAACCCACTACAGTAGTGCAAAATTACCACCACAACAAGCATGGTAACGCATCATAGTAGTGCAAAACCACCACAACAAGCATGGTAACCCACCATAGTAGTGCAAAATTATCACCACAACAAACATGGTAGCACACCACAGTAGTGCAAAACCACCACAACAAACATAATAACCCACTACAGTAGTGCAAAATTACCACCACAACAAGCATGGTAACGCACCATAGTAGTGCAAAACCACCACAACAAGCATGGTAACCCACCATAGTAGTGCAAAATTATCACCACAACAAGCATGGTAGCACACCACAGTAGTGCAAAACCACCACAACAAACATAATAACCCACTACAGTAGTGCAAAATTACCACCACAACAAGCATGGTAACGCATCATAGTAGTGCAAAACCACCACAACAAGCATGGTAACCCACCATAGTAGTGCAAAATTATCACCACAACAAGCATGGTAGCACACCACAGTAGTGCAAAACCACCACAACAAACATAATAACCCACTACAGTAGTGCAAAATTACCACCACAACAAGCATGGTAACGCATCATAATGTGCAAAACCACCACAACAAGCATGGTAACCCACCATAGTAGTGCAAAATTATCACCACAACAAGCATGGTAGCACACCACAGTAGTGCAAAACCACCACAACAAACATAATAACCCACTACAGTTGTGCAAAATTACCACCACAACAAGCATGGTAACGCATCATAGTAGTGCAAAACCACCACAACAAGCATGGTAACCCACCATAGTAGTGCAAAATTATCACCACAACAAGCATGGTAGCACACCACAGTAGTGCAAAACCACCACAACAAACATAATAACCCACTACAGTAGTGCAAAATTACCACCACAACAAGCATGGTAACGCATCATAATAGTGCAAAACCACCACAACAAGCATGGTAACCCACCATAGTAGTGCAAAATTATCACCACAAAAAACATGGTAGCACACCACAGTAGTGCAAAACCACCACAACAAACATAATAACCCACGACAGTAGTGCAAAATTACCACCACAACAAGCATGGTAACGCACCATAGTAGTGCAAAACCACCACAACAAGCATGGTAACCCACCATAGTAGTGCAAAATTACCACCACAACAAGCATGGTAACGCACCACAGTAGTGCAAAACCACCACAACAAACATAATAACCCACGACAGTAGTGCAAAATTACCACCACAACAAGCATGGTAACGCACCATAGTAGTGCAAAACCACCACAACAAACATAATAACCCACGACAGTAGTGCAAAATTACCACCACAACAAGCATGGTAACCCACCATAGTAGTGCAAAATTACCACCACAACAAGCATGGTAACGCACCACAGTAGTGCAAAACCACCACAACAAACATAATAACCCACGACAGTAGTGCAAAATTACCACCACAACAAGCATGGTAACGCACCATAGTAGTGCAAAACCACCACAACAAACATAATAACTCACGACAGTAGTGCAAAATTACCACCACAACAAGCATGGTAACCCACCATAGTAGTGCAAAATTACCACCACAACAAGCATGGTAACGCACCACAGTAGTGCAAAACCACCACAACAAACATAATAACCCACGACAGTAGTGCAAAATTACCACCACAACAAGCATGGTAACGCACCATAGTAGTGCAAAACCACCACAACAAACATAATAACCCACGACAGTAGTGCAAAATTACCACCACAACAAGCATGGTAACCCACCATAGTAGTGCAAAATTACCACCACAACAAGCATGGTAACGCACCACAGTAGTGCAAAACCACCACAACAAACATAATAACCCACGACAGTAGTGCAAAATTACCACCACAACAAGCATGGTAACGCACCATAGTAGTGCAAAACCACCACAACAAACATAATAACCCACGACAGTAGTGCAAAATTACCACCACAACAAGCATGGTAACCCACCATAGTAGTGCAAAATTACCACCACAACAAGCATGGTAACGCACCACAGTAGTGCAAAACCACCACAACAAACATAATAACCCACGACAGTAGTGCAAAATTACCACCACAACAAGCATGGTAACGCACCATAGTAGTGCAAAACCACCACAACAAGCATGGTAACGCACCACAGTAGTGCAAAAATTACCACCACAACAAGCATGGTAACGCACCACAGTATTGCAAAAATTACCACCACAACAAGCATGGTAGCACACCACAGTAGTGCAAAACCACCACAACAAGCATGGTAACGCACCACAGTAGTGCAAAAATTACCACCACAACAAGCATGGTAATGCACCACAGTATTGCAAAAATTACCACCACAACAAGCATGGTAGCACACCACAGTAGTGCAAAACCACCACAACAAGCATGGTAACGCACCACAGTAGTGCAAAAATTACCACCACAACAAGCATGGTAGCACACCACAGTAGTGCAAAACCACCACAACAAGCATGGTAACCCACCATAGTAGTGCAAAATTGCCACCACAACATGCATGGTAACGCACCACAGTAGTGCAAAATTGCCACCACAACAAGTATAGTAACCCACCACAGTAGTGCAAAATTACCACCACAACAAGTATAGTAACCCACGACAGTAGTGCAAAATTACCACCACGACAAGCATGGTAACCCACGACAGTAGTGCAAAATTACCACCACAACAAGTATAATAACTCACCACAGTAGCGATTATTCGTTCCCAAGCGTGGTCATGCAAAATTTGAGATTCTTAATTTATGTGATAAAAGTAAACAAATTCAAAACTCACTTTAATCCTTGTACGTTGCTACATATTTGCAGACAACCTCCTGTAGTTGCTGACTTACAATATGCAACTGGACTCTGACGTCCTGGCACTCGCAGTATTTTATTACCAATATTACCATTCAATAGTTGCAAATAATAATTATCTGTGCTCTCTCCTTAGACATTGGATAGAATGAACACATTAAGAAACAGACATGTCCTTCTGTTACTCTGAGTTTCGTGCTCACGCACTCGTCAGACAGACTCACGCACTTTTGGTATAGTCTGTCTGACGAGTACGTGAGCACGAAACTCAGAGTAACAGAAGGACATGTCTGTTTCTTAATGTGTTCATTCTGCTTTATAATTGCTCTATACTCGCGTATATCGAGCACTATAGCCAGGATAGGCACTCTCTACTCGAGTCAGATGTAAATGAACAGAAAATACCTGCAGAAACACTGTCGCGTTGCATTGATTTAGTTGAACTTTTTGTTGAAGTTGCCTTGTGATCGCAATATCTCTCTACTAGTGCATCGAAGGAGGTTGATAGCAATAGGCAAATATGTATTCTCCTGACTTAGAGCTTTCGGGTGATATATATTGAGTTTGATTTTACTAAACTTCAACTAAATCAGGACGTCTGTAATTGATCATATTTAGGCAGTCACCAGGCAAAAAGGTGCTTTGATGACGTCATCGAAAAGTCAAACTTACGTTAAAATTTTACAGGGCCCATCTCGAATTTGGAATCAGCGCTACCGATTTACCCAGAATGTGTAGTAAAATTCAAAGTTAGGTTGAAAGTCAGATTGTTATGGAAAATTCCCTGCCTGTCGCAGCTCCTTTTTAGAAGCATATAGCCACCAAAGGATTTCTCAGGACAGAGGATTTTCATGTTTGTTTCGTCGCCAGAACAGGCGAAAATCTTACCTGTAACCTAGACTGATTACCTGAGTCGTAGTTATCGCTATTGAAATACACGCTAGGACGGGACGCTCAAACTACGACTCATAATCGAACAGTTATCTTTCTGGACTTTTCTGCCTCGTTCTCATATTACCATGGTTACAGTGATGTCAACGGTAAGTGGTTGTAATGGCCTAAATCTACCGGGTCTAAAACGCTGTGAAAAACGATGTTTCTGTGTCTTACAACTTAACTTACTAATTGTTTTGCAGAAAGCTCTTACCAACCCAGCTTTTTCGATATTCGTTCAAAACGTTTTGCGTGATTTAGTACTAAAACGGCTGCCGAACAGGGCTCGTATGTTTTGCTGTTTTGCTGAGAGGAGGCAATGAACCAGCCTCGTTTCAATGGGCGCCAACTTTTTGGCGCGGGCCAGTCCAGAAAAAATGCCGTAATATTATGAGTCCCAGTTTGAGCGACCTCGGTTTGGTATTAGTCTCGGTCTGATGAGCGATAACTGGGACTCAAGTAATAAGTCTACCTGTAACCCCGGCTTTGCATTTAATAATTTTTTCTCATTTTTATACACGATATCCTTTCAGTTGATTCATAAAAAGATTAAGTCTAGTTTCATTACTTTAGCTACATAGGTTTCAATACATAGTTTCATTAATAACAAATACAAGATAGTTGTAACATGCTAATCTTCCAAGGGTTGATTTTCTTGGCTTGCTAATCTTTCGGGCTTTGGTTGAATTTCAACTCATCAAATTGATTCCAGTTGTTTTTAATTGGCGCATGGTTTGAAGCTCCCTGACATTTTTACTGGGGTTTAATTAAAGACCCTTAGAGAGAGCTGAAAAGGAGGATCTTTTTTGGTATATTCTAGAAGAATATATCTTGGGAACTGGAGACTTCTGCAGAGTCCCGTAATGTACCTGGAGTATTGGGATCTTTGTTAGAATTAACTCCAGGGATTTTATGGACAAAGTTTGTACATGATCTTATATGCCATAGTTGCAAGATCAAACGCTAAAGGCTGGTCGACAGGTATAGGAATATATTTTGCCATTAATATGTTATCCTATAGACGTTGCATTATATCATAGCTCTTTACCTTAAATATATAGCTTATAAAAGTGCAAAAATGGTAATAAAAATGCAGTTACTTGCAAGATTTTCACAGTGTTGTCCCCAAGAATGAAATGTTGCATTTATTATGCACTGGCAAGAGTGCGAGTCATTAGCATAACTTGGGATGCATATTGCATCATTTTGGCACAATTTCTTCTCGCAAGGTGGTGACTGAAGAAAAGATAAAAATCTAGAGTTTACTTCATCTGAATAAAACGTAAAAAAACTCGGAAATATCTATTTGATTGATGCAATTTCCTCGAATCTGGAATCTCAACCGTCAAATCGATTTTGGCCCTTGTACCGGCCACAAAATTTGCCAAAATACTGGCAATTTTGGCCTAGGCATAAAAACAAGATGTAAATTCCGAAAGCAGATGTTCTTAGAAAGGAAATGCAAAGAATTTCATTCATGACTGTAAGGCAAGATACAATATCTCATGTAGCGTCATTTGTTGGTTTTTATAGATGTTTTTACATAGTTTCGGCCTATCTTAGTGTGAAATTTTGAAGAAACTGTGACGTCACTCAAAATGTCTATTGTTTAAACAGCCAATCAAATTGCGAATAGACAAGGCCGATACCAGGGTCGAATATGGACAGCGGAGTTTCACGTGGAGTCCTATTCACCCTGGGAACGAGGTTGGAGTTTCTTATTTATAAATATTCAATTCTTGCTGGTGCTTCAATAAAGGCCTTATTTCTCAGTTGTTACCGCTCTGAATCTGTTATACTACACACTTTTTAATAAGATCACAGTCTACTGTATAAGAATAATTAGCCTCAAAATTGCTGAAATTTAGAAGTCGCCCCCATATAACGTATGTGCAGTACATGTGTTACTTTGAAGCTATATTTTATATTTACCTTGATAAAAAGGTGGATGAAGTTTGGATTTCTTATCAGAAGAGACCTTTGCGCATAAACATTGCTGCTGAGTAATTGACAATCCAGATCGTTGCTCAAACTGATATCAATGTTGATGGAAAAGCATCCATTGGTTCTCATACACAAAGTTTCACAGTTGGCAATTGTGGTTGTCTTGTGTCTTGCAATGATAGTTCCATTCAGATATGATCCATTTAGCTGGCTAAGACTCATATACTTGATGCTGGTTGAATTGCAATAATATCGTGAATTGCATTCAGCTTTTACCATATCAAGTACAGCTAGTGAACCCAGTGCAATATGCTGTTGTGCTGCAGCATACGCGATAGTCAATACCAGGAATACACTCATTCTGAAAAATACAAACTTTTAAATGATTTTAATTCGTTAATTTTTTCAGCGACTCTTTAAAAACAATTCTCTCGGGAGTTTAGATTTGCATATTTATGGCTACAAAATGTTACACGGGAAAGGTTTCTCCACTTAGGGCCTGCTTACATGAGCAGAACTGGCCCTGCTGACTGAGGTGGACGATTTAGGAGAGATCCCCTTGCCAATAGGAAATGTGTAATAAATTGGAATGCCAATTACATGATAAAATTGCCAGCCCTTGTAGCTGGGACCACACCATAGCACAACAGGGCTGGCCCTGTTAACAGGGCTGGAAATGTGGCTTTTTTCTCATGTAATCGCAGGGCTGGAGACAGGTCTGTCTTTAAAACTTTTGTGACTGCGCATGCTTCTTGCACGCCATAATACCATCAATCAATTTTCCCATCAAATAGTTTTCTCAGCTCTGGGGTAAAATCCTTCATGTAATCAAAAGCAAAATCACATCCCTGTTAGCTGGGACAGCCCAGTTAGCAGGGCCTGTCCTGCTCATGTTATCAGGCCCTTAGGGTCATTTTGAAAGACCGCTTTTAGGTCATGTCGAATTTCATTAATTTAACCTGGCATAAAAGCGACTTAATAGCGACGTTGACTTTTTATGTAGCTAGTGTTGTGTTGAACGTAATTCAAAGTGAAATTGTTTTGGTTTTTTAGGAAAATGAAATCAAAGTTAGGTTGCATTTAATTCATGTTAGGTTACTGGAAAATGATGTCAGATGGCATTAAACTCGATAAAATGCCACTACACGTTTTTTTTATAAGGAACACCTTTATAAGGAACTCGAGGCTGAAAATTCCCAAAAAATTAAGGAACTTTAAGGAACTGTCGAGGCTCGGATGAAAAACTAAGAATAATTTTTTTTGAAGAACAAGACGATTTGTACGGAAAAATTACAGAATAACAATATATTTTCCATCGTTCTGCCAAAAAAAGACTCTATTTATGTTTGGAGTTAGAAAATGAAGCAAGTTTATTGAATTTGCTGTTAAAATTAGTATTCAAACATATCTCACGACGAGGAACTAAGGAACTTCAGCCTCATTTTGGTTGATAAATTAAGGAATTCCAGCCTCAACTCAGACCAAAGGTTCCTATAAAAAACGTGTAGCTATATAGAGCAACGCTGCATTTATGTCGAAGTAAGCACGGAAATTCCTGATGCACTTAATTCAAAGTGCAGAACTTAAGCCTGTTTTCTAATATAGCCAAAAGTGGCTGTGCCATTGCTGAGACATGGCTATACCAGAGCAGAGACAATGCTGCGACGTTGTTAGTTTTAATGGAAACACTTCCTTACGGTGGTTCTACCGTGGCAAGACAGTTGCTTTACCGCAGTGGTGCCGACATAAAAAGCTGAATTTCGTTCAACTTTCCCAGCCCTTATGACGCTTCTGTCACTAGAAGATTTTAATGGAAAAATGTGGCACATCCGTCGGCGACGTGTCAGTGTCTGTGCCATCAGCCTTTGTTCTCACTGAGCACATGACTGTAACGGTCAAATGCCATTCAAATGCGAGTAAACATGAAACCATTTTATAGCAACCACTGTCTCAGCACTGGTACAGCCGTGTCTCAGCACGTGCACAGCCACGTATTGCTATATGGAAAGGAATCATCGCAACGCCTTCTCAGCGCTGGTACAGCCTTGTCGTGTCACGACTGTGTCAAATCTTGTTCTTATTGTTTCAAGCAGCGAACTCACTGTTCTTATCAGAATTATTTTTTGTAAATACGCCAAAAAGGTTATGCGCGAAACTAGGCGTTGCGTTGTGATCGCGCACCCTCGCGCCCCATCAACAATGACGTTTTCTCTCCGCATGATGTTTTATTCTATTATCTTTTGTTATTGTTATTGTGCCAAAAAATTTAAAAATCTCAATGTTAAGCTGTCAACATTAATGATATAAAGCAGACTTCCGCTCTAGCGGAACAAGAGAATTGTGAAACATAGAGAGTAATGTAGTCACGAAGCGTAGTTGGTAGTGTTCTGTCGAAGATTGAAAAGTATAATGTTGAGATTAAGAGCGTCATCTTTTTCTCGAGTGTCTTCTGCGAATTGGAAGCTAAGAACGAGTGCATTGAAGATAAAGTTCTTCAACAGGTTATTTCGGAAAAAACAAAATCTTACCTGGATTGAATAAGAGAAGAGCCCACTGCTATCTTCGTCTGTGCTTATCATAGACATATCTTCAAACTAGACAGTATTATCCTTTTAGCTATGAAAAATTCATGGTTATGCATGGTTATCTTGACACAATATGACAGTATCCTAGCATCAGCTATCCAAAGTTTTATAATAAAGGTGGTGGCAGGATTATATTCCTACCTTATGTACCAAATAATATATAGCTATATGTATACTTATTGTTGTGCAAATGTTTTATTGATTCATTGTCATACGATTAAAAATGTATCTATTTATGAATCAATCAATATCTCATTAATTAAAACTGTTTTAATTTAAAAGTTTTAGAAACTTTTTCCCTTGAGTAGGGGCCTATAGAAGCTTCCGCAAAAGATGGCCGCTCTTTTTTGCCTATTGCTTTCATTAAGGATTTTCGAAAGGAATTCTGGGAATAATTTCCTTAGTTACATTTTTACATAGCTGCAGACGTTGACTTTGTAGCTAAGGAAATTATTCCCAGAATTCCCTTCGCAAAACCTTAAGAAAAACAAGGGATTGACAGAAACGGCCGCCACCTTTTGCGGAAACCTTTATTATAGGGGGTCCAGAAGCCAAGAAACCGTGAAAAAATCAGCTCGAAGCCGCAATCCGTCATCAAATAAATGACTAAGCCGCTGCTGATTAACATTA
Organism: Chrysaora quinquecirrha; assembly: GCA_014526335.1. Lineage (NCBI taxonomy): Eukaryota > Metazoa > Cnidaria > Scyphozoa > Semaeostomeae > Pelagiidae > Chrysaora > Chrysaora quinquecirrha. The sequence goes on from JACTAT010000101.1 coordinate 581,467, forward strand.
TTCGTGGAAATAACACTACGGCTCCAAAAGCTTGTCAATCGACATTTATCCGGTCACAGAGCCCTCTTCACGCGCATTTCTTGTATTCAAAATGTATGAAGCCCCTTTTCCGTTAAGCCGCATGCAAAATGCCGCAAACCGATGTCAATTCACACCAAAAAACGCAACTCTTTCTGAAGTCGCAAACCGTAGAAAAAGCATTGCAAAATCAGTAAGCTGCACTCAAAATAGGGGTCGAAGCGGTGAAGCTGCAAACCTATAATAGGCCCCCTTGCTAGCAAAATTTGCATATCTGTGTCTTCTCAAATCTGTTGCCTTGTCATGGACTTCAAATTTGTCATGATTTAGGGCATGTTCTTCTTAATTAACCTCCAAATCATCCGAATTTCGAAAGCAGAATGCTTCTAAAAACAGAATCCATGATTTTCAAGAAACACGAATTATGGAAATCTGAATCTTTTCGCGCCAAAAGTCTTGCTTACCTCGTCCCAAGGCCAATTCGTGAAATGTATCCCGGCAACTGGTAAAATGGAAGTCTCCCCTTACTGGAAAGGTCTACCATTTTCCAGAAAAATGTCGTGCCCGACCCAGGCCATTTTGAAAAGGTCTATTAATGTAATTAGAGGAGTTGGTCACGTTACATTTGCACGCTAGCGACTTTCAACCCGTCACAGTAGTGCTTATCCACCACAGTACGCAAAAAACACCGCCACAACAAGCATAATAACCCACCACAATAAGCATAATAACCGACCACAGTATTGCTTGTCCACCACAGTACGCAAAGAACACCACCACAACAAGCATAATAACCCACCACAACAAGCATAATAACCCACCACATCAAGCATAATCCCCCACCACAGTACGCAAAATATGCCACCACAGTAGAGCTTAACCACCACAGTATTAAAAAAACACCACCACAGTACGCAAAATACACCACCACAGTAGTGCGTATCCATCACAGTAGTGCGTATAGATTCGCTAGCGTGAATTGTGAACGTTATCAACAACAAAAATGCAAACAAGTGTTAAACCAAACTTTTCTTCGGCTTAACTGTTTCTTTAATATTTATACGAAATAAACTTAAGACCTCTTTCGTCTTGTCGGCAGAATTGAACACAGAGAAACGTCTGATCTTGTCACAACTGAAACACTTTTATCTTTAAAGAATGAACCCACGTCTTGCGTCTACTTCAAAATATAATCTTCTTCAACTTCGTTGGCTGATCTAATGCGTCTTTATATTTCTTATTTCTTCGATTATCGTCTTATACTTCAAAAACTTCGGCACGACACGACTTATCTTAAACCTAGGATATGAATTCGACGGCGATCTTCGACAACTACCGACTATTTCCAAAATATGAGTTCCTAACTATAAAATTCAACACAGCTAGCAAATACCAAATATGATTAAAACAGAGCAGAACTATCAATCATAAGTTTAAAATGGCAAAAAGAAAGAATTATTCAAAAATTCACAAAAATCCCAGTAAAAACTCCAAAATCGTTGATCTTATGAACATGCGCGCACGAGCTCGTGATCACACGCTGATCACGTGAATTGTTCATGTGAATTGTCTAATCCACCTTTTCGACGCAAAATCCGCGTGATGCTTCAGATCACGTGACCGGCTGATAGTTCCAGCGAATCTTTGTGCAAATCAACATTATCATTTAGGCCCAAATTTATTGCAGCTTTCGCCAGCTTGACCAAGTCTGCTTTGTTGCACTTGGAGACAGTAATTCATTTCGAAATTAGGAAATTTCGCAAGTTGTAAACATTCATTTTATTTATTTCATTTATTAGTGGGTTGATAAAGCTGGAATCAGCGTAGCCTTTCATGTTTGAAACTTTTTAGATAAAGTTGTCCTAGTTTTCGCGCCACTGTTTATAAAAATGAAGCCTTAGCCAATCATAGCGCGTTATTTTACAGGTCACGTGACCTTGAGCAACACGTGGATCTTGCGTCGAAAAGGTGGATTGCTCATGTTTGAATTCAAACAAATCACGTTCATTCTCAACACAAACCATCAACAGAAGACAAGATGAATCCCGTCAAAGAAAAATGTCGTAATTCAGTTTCCCGGCCGCAGCACTTTGCACAGAAGTCACACAGAAAACTTACACAAGGACATAATTATTGGCTATTGCATACTAATATCTCAATGAACTCAAAGTTTCAGTTACGTTACACAAAAGTGAAAAAATGAACGAGCTTAAATACACAAATGAAGCGTGCAACCAAATTTGCAAAGAAGTAAAATAAAGCATTTTTACAAAACAATAAATTAATGACCCAGGCTATTTTTAACGTACTGAGTGGGTGGGCAATTGCCTCCCTAGGCCCCTTGTGCTGTCCCCCTACGGAGCTAAAAACTAGTGCTTTTGCCCTAATGGCCTAAGTAAAGGAAGGGCCCCTCAGTTCCCTGTATCAAAACAATATGTGCAGGCACGTTTTTTTATTTGTTCTTTTGATGTTCCTTCAAATTTCCCAAACTATTTTATGCCCAAATCAATCATTCAATGCAGTATGAAGGCATTGGGTAGTTCTGGGACTGTACAAAAGTGACATGTGACTTGTTCAAACATGAAATACATTCAAGCTAAGGCAATCAAGATGTGGTATTTTGAAAAATTTTCTAGGGGGCATGCTCTCAGACCCCCCTATGTTGGCATACCTCTGGTGCACTATGCGCCCCCCTAATTATCTCTCCAGCTCCAATAATCCTAAAGAAATACCCTCGAATGAGCTAAGCACGATAATAGCTAAAGACGCCGGATAAACGAGGGGCCAGTGACACATGAGCCATTCTAATAAGGTGTGCAACGCAATGTACCTTATGACCGGCGCTGGGTGCACAAAAACTACTGTAAGTGACACAAGAAGGCAAAGAAAAATATGGAAAAGGTAGAAATGAAAGAGCGCAAACGCAAAAGCTGCCAACTAGCATGCACTGAAAACTAAACGCATGATCATAGCTATTAGCGATCAGAGATTCCTTTATGTACCTAATTCTAATGTTGCCTTTTCATGTGATGTTGCTGGTTCAACTCGGCATTAACAAACCACACCATAAAAGATAAATGGATCCAAACAACAACCTGGTCTCAAAACATGATTCGGCCATAGGACAACACCTTCTCGACCACCCTAATTTTGCAGGACATTACAGCGAGAATTGTTTTAAAATCATTGGCAAAGCAAGATCTTTGTTTCACGCAGGAGTTTTGGAATCTGTCGACATCAAAACCAAAAAGCCGGTTCTGTGTAGACAGAAAGAGTTCGTTTTCTCACTTCGACTCTTCAAATAACTCCATTGGTCTTCCCGCTGTATCCGGTTAGCTGATTGGTGTTAAAACACAATGCAGCTTCTCTTTCCGATTGGTGCATTTCGA
>JACTAT010000101.1:587947-738499 GCA_014526335.1 Chrysaora quinquecirrha
TCCAAAAGAACGCACCCAACTCTTGGTTGAACCATGGATTGCCTTTTACGTACTATAGGGCCCTTTCGAACTGCAAACAAAATCTGTACAACGCGTAACGAAGTATCAAACATGGAAAGCTTACTTCAGTCCAATTATGCTATCACAGAGACGTAGACACCCATCCATATCTGCTGATTTGCAATAAGCGACTGGGCTTTTTCGTCCAGGCATTGGCACAATTCCATTGCCAATCTCTAGATTGAGTATGTCGAATCTAAAATTTTTTGCTTTTGTCTTGGCCACTGGATAAATGTATCTGCCAGAAACAGCTTCGTCAAAGGAAAAGAAATGATCTGCAGCTTTAGCCCCTTCTGCAAAAAAAGCCAAATCAAATTAAGAAAACATTCCTAAATCAATGAATAATATAGCGACCTTCTGAGCTATTTAACAAAAAAATATGTAACCATATTTTATCTAAAAATATTCAATAGAATATCCATTACTGTCAAATAGCAGATTAGAATTTAATGTAGAAACTTTCATGGGTTTTGATGTTATTTAAGATGAAACAACATTATTAACCCTAATCCTATCGGGCTTTTTTTAGCTCAAATAGCCGTGGACAGAATTCGCTTTCCTGTAGAGCTAGAGCAATGGAACCTGGTACAGGCATGGGCAAATGTATCAGGAATAATGTTGGTAAATTGGGCGTCTCCTACTTCTATTATGACATCATTATGACATTATAATCAAAACATGCTATGGACGGAGGTCAAAAATCGACCGTCTTTAATATAAATAAAAATCCTGAAGTTTCTTTACATTTTTTGCTAGTAACTATTTTCTATTACCTTGCAAAGAATCAGTCAATTCTGATAAGATTTAATGATAGAAATAGGCATTTATATGTGGTTTTGGCATGACCGCTTTCCATATAAGGCAATTTCAGGTGACCCATTGTTATACTTATGGGGATTTTTTGTATCACATTGTAGCTTATACATATAAGCTTAAAGTCAGCCTGGTTTGGAAGCTTACATCCATCACACAACAGAACAGTTACAAGAAAAGCTTGAGGTTATTCTCACACATTTTCTTGATTTCGCATCGGTTTTGCCCGCTAAACTTTCAACTTGAGTCGTTAGCGAAAGCTAAAGCCCCGGCCAAACGACGCAACATTTTGTGCAACATTTATTTCGTAAATCCGCAATGTTAGATTTACCCGGGTGGCAAAACGTTGCAACATTTTCAAATGCAACAGTTGTCTGCGTTATCGAAAAAGAACTGGAAAAAACCAGTTATTTATATGGTAACCATGCTTTTGGCGTTATAGTTACTTGCTATACGCATGCGTGTATGTAACTAATGTTGATCCGGCCAAACGATGTGACATCATGTTGTATGGTGCAACAATTTTGACTGTTTTCAAACTTCATGCAACATCGTGCATCAAATGTTGCACACTGCAACATGGATGGCCAAACGACGCAGCATTGAGTCAGCATCAAATGTTGCATGCAAATGTTGCATCGTTCGGCCGGGGCTTAATTCTGAAAATACCACGTTTTTTCGATTAGCGAAAGTTTTTTCTTGCGAAAATTTGTTCCCTTAAGGTATGTTAAAATTGGCTAAAATCCTGAAGACGAACAGTTTTCAAAAGCTGCATAACAATGAAAACAACATATACGTACTTGCAAGGCTCTTACAGTGGTCACCCCAAGAATGAAAGGTCGCATTTCTCTTGCATTGACAAGAGTACGAGTCGTTAGCATAACTTGGAATGCATATTGCATCATTTTGACACAATTTCTTCTCGCAAGGTGTTGACTAGAACAGAAACGTACTTATTATGTATTAAAGACTAATATTGCACACAAAAACAGAGAAACATTTTGGCTAGTTTTTGTAATTCGGCAAGGGCTAGAGATGACAAATCATTTTCACAGATGAATTGTATAAATAATGTGTATAGCAGATTTTTCAAAAGTTTCTCTTCCGTTTCGATCCGTCTTTGTGAACGACTAACTAGAATAAAATGCTGTTAAAGTGCGCCAAATAAAAAGAAAACTGGAAGAAGTAGTGCCCAGCCCGTTTACACAATTTGTCGATGCCGGTATCCAACAGAAAATTAATTTTTCCTGGGAATATTTCCATGTAAGGTATTTTCAATTTCCGAAACTATACCGTTTTGAGTCAGATTCGTTGCTTGTCTACACTATGCCGGCGTCTTACAGTTTTGATATGAATACGGTACGAAATGAATACACCATGCCGGTATGAGATGCTAACTATACCGTTTTGGCTTCATCTGAAAACAGCATGGTGTAAACGCCTGAATACGGTACAGTTTGATGCCGCTTTGCTGAATGAATGAGAGAGAAAACAATTACTCTTCGTTCACGTTGACAACGGAAACAATAGATTTAGACAAAAACCGATGACCTTGCTCATCGTATTCATTTCGTACCGGCATAGTGTAGTGTAAACGGGGACTCCCAATTCCCCATCCGATATGAAATCATTCCGTATCCATTTCATACCGGCATAGTGTAAATGGGCCTAAGTTAAGCAATTATTGTATAGGGAGTATGACGTTTACCTTGATGAAAAGATGAATGAAGTTTGGATTTTTTATCAAAAGAGATCTTTGCATATAACGATTGCTGCTGAGTAATTGACAATCCAGGTCGCATTCAGCTTTTACCATATCAAGTACAGCTTGTGAACCCAGTGCAATTTGCCGTTGTGCTGCAGCATACGCAATAGTCAAGAGCAGGAATACACTCATGCTGAAAGATACAATGTTATTAATTTTCTGCTGTTTCTTCTTAGCGTCTAATGTATAATGTAATTTGATTGAATTCAATTTTTCGCAGTAGTACTCCCAAAGTTAGGGAGAAAGCTTTTGAACCCTCTGTTGGGTATGTCCTTTTTGGGGTCTCTTTGTTTGCAATTTCGTTGCAGTTGTATGACTGTATAAAATGGCTCAAATAATTTGTCGCAAGGAGCCTTATTCAATCTGCAAAATTTCAGTTTGATGTGAATTCATGAGGGAGGAATTCATGAGGACGTCTACATGGCATGGGCACGTGATGTGTCCCAGCAGCACTAATCGCTCATCGTAATGATCATTCCACAGCTCACATGATCGATTAAATTTTTGACTGTTTAGTGAGATTGTTATAACGGTATGTAGCCTGGCAAATACGGCTACAGATGGACGGTGGAAGAATTTGGTAGACGTGGGTGCTGGTTGCCAGGTAGCTCTTTTTGTAAAGGACTGCAGTATAATTTTGCGTCGTTAAGTAACATCAACAGTCATTTGTTCCAGTCCAAAATAGTAAAGTTATTTTCTACATTCCATGTCGTGCCATCCCAAATAGTTATCGTGAAGTCAATCAAAGTTTGCTACAGAATAGAAAGGGCGCAAACCATGCCAACATGTTCGCCAACATCGCATGCAACAATCATTTGCAAACATCTTGGCACGCTTTGCTTTAGATGTTGTCCAAGAAAATCTCATGTTGTTTACGAAAAAGTTGGGCAACATTTTGAAACATGTTTAAAAATGTTGGGCAACATTTTCATCGATTTTAGCAAAGTTGACAATTGTTGGCCAACAAAGTTGGTGCGATTTGCGATTTGCGCTCGCCTTTAGGAGATCCACTCATGCCTTAATCCTAATGTGAGCGTGCTCCTATCTCTTCCATATATTGTTACAGTGTGTTCGAAAGAACACGGAGAAGAAACCTTTGTACCAAAGTCAAAATTTAATATTTGAGCAAGAAATTTGGTACACAAGATTTTGAAGCAATAAGAATTATGCTGACATCACATTATAATGATTTACTTAATGAATAACACTAGGAAGAAAAAATTTAAACATGATTGTTTTTAGAAAACACGAGGAAGAGTCAACTAGAGGTCCGGGGGTCACTTGACTTAGTTTCGGATAGGGATGTGCCGCCCAAGACACAAAATGCCTACCCATATTTATGTACCTAAATAATAACTCGTACACTACTATATACCAGACTATGTATGCCAAAATGTACTATAATATGTCAGCTCGAATCAAGCTTCACTAAGAAAAGTGAAAACAAACGAAAATAAGACCGTTGTTTATAAATTTTATACCGATTATTGAGAAATCAATACCATTATTCATACCAATTCTAAGGAAATTAGGACCCATGTTTATAGCAAAATCACGAGAAACGATACCCTTTTGGGTGGCACGTCCGTAAGTGCACCCTCCCCAGGACTAGAGAAAACAGAAATACTCAGGTTAAACAATAATGGTGTGATGGAGGCACACCTTAGCAGATATTCTGTCATAAGAAAACCAAACGATTTGCTGTTTCCTGTGACCAGTCACACTTGCGTCGACAAACTCATCAGGCAATATTGTGTCAAAAATCATTTCCTATATAGAAAAGCCAAAAAAGGTTGGTACCTTGACTGGCGTCAGTAAAAAAATCTTCTGTAGCATCTACTTCGGTCTGTGAAAAATTCGGTCTATGTTGAATCTATACGACAACAGACTAATACTAGACAGGCCTTCCACAGAAAATATCATCACTTGTGCTGAATGATTAAATAGTGTATTGAAACAATTAACAGTATCTAGGCATCAACCCCAAACTTATTTATGGACAAGGTGGTACATTGTAATAATTTAAGGAGATATAAATGCTTATTGTCTAGAGTAAGTTTTGATTTAATTGTTGCCAATGTTATGATGAAAATTGCATGTTCTAATAATTTGTCGCAAGGAGCCTCATTCACTCTGCAAAATTTCAGTTTGATGTGAATTGTCGCGGGAGGAATTCATGAGGACGTCTACATGGCATGGGCATGTGATGTGTCCCAGCAGTGCCAAACGCTCATTATAATGATAATTGGCTGCTCATGCCAATTTCCTTAAAACATGGGACGAGGAAACAACAAAAACAAGTAGACTACCATTTTATAGGCAAATCAAACCAAAACCAAACAAAGGAAAGTTTTTGTCATGTGTAGATTCAAGACAACACACAGCCTCCCTGACGAAATTATTAAAAAGTGCCCATAAGTTAAAGATAGAAACAGGAAGGTATTCAAAAAATAAGATAGAGCAGGATGAAAGAGTGTGTGATTTTTGTACAAATTATTATCCAACGCCTGTAGATAGCGAAATTCATTTTATTTATACGATTGTGAAAATAATGCGAAATTAAGAGACATATAATATTCAAAAATTGACTTGAAGAAAAATTACGTAGCCTCCTTTTCAACAATCGGTAAAACTCGGCTATTTAGAGAAATTTAAGAGTCTGATAGTAAAAACGTTTCAATAAGTTTAGCATCATTTGTTTAATATTCAGAAATAAAAAGAAATGAATGTAAAAAATAGAATTGGTATGTTTTTAATGGGTATTCAGATACTTAAAAAAATTACACCTATAATGAAAAAAGTCGTAGCGAATTAAACATTGTTGTAATAGAAAAATCGATAGTTAATTAACGTTTTGTCATGTAAATGTACAACGCACTCTTGCAACGTTAGTTAAATCGTACCTTTTTGGCATTTTGGTTAATTAATTACCACTAGATTGTAAAACTGCTAGACCCATGAAAGGGTGATGAAATTGATGAAATGAAATGAAAAAAATGTCATCAATCTGATCGTTGAATGTATAGTAAGGATTGGCTACGAAGGTAGCCTGGCAAATACGGCCATAGATGGAAGACGAGGAGTTGGAAGACGTGAGCGCTAGTTGCCAAGTAGCTTTTTTGTAGACCATTGCAGTATAAATTTGCGTCCTTAAGTAACATCAACAGTCATTTGTTCCATTCTAAAATAGTTAAGTTATTTTCTACATTCCTTGTTGTGCCATCCCAAATAGTTATCGTTATCATGAAGTCAATCAAAATTTGCTACAGAATCGAACAGAAATCCGTAAGCTGGGAGTAAACCGTGCTAACATGTTCGCCAACATCGCATGCAACAATCGTTTGCCAACATGTTGGCACGCTTTGCTTTAGATGTTGTCCAAAAAAAACCTCATGTTGTTTACGAAAAGTTGGCCAACATTTTCAAACATGTTTAAAAATGTTGGGCAACATTTTCATCGATTTTTGCAAAGTTGGCAATTGTTGGTCAACAAATTGGTACGATATGCGCTCGCCATTAGGAGATCCGCTCATGCCTTAATCCTAATGTGAGCGTGCTCCCATCTCTTCCATATATTGTTACAGTGTGTTCGAAAGAACACGGAGAAGAAACCTTTGTACCAAAGTCAAAATTTAATATTTGAACAAGAAATTTGGTGCACAAGATTTTGATGCAATAAGAATTATGCTGACATCACATTATAATGATTTACTTAATGAATAACACTGGGAAGAAAAATTTTAAACATGACTGTTTTTAGAAAACACGAGGAAGAGTCAACTAGAGGTCCGGGGGTCACTTGACTTAGTTTCGGATAGGGATGTGCCGCCCAAGACACAAAATGCCTACCCATATTTATGTACCTAAATAATAAATCGTACACTACTATATACCAGACTATATATGCCAAAATGTACTATAATATGTCAGCTCGAATCAAACTTCACTAAGAAAAGTGAAAACAAACGAAAATAAGACCGTTGTTTATAAATTTTATACCCATTATTGAGAAATCAATACCATTATTTATACCAATTTTCAGGAACTTAAGACCCATGTATATACTAAAATTACGAGAAACGATACCCTTTGGGGTGGCACGTCCGTAAGTGCACTCTCCCCAGGACTAGGGGAAACAGAAATACTCAGGTTAAACAATAATGGTGTGATAGAGGCACACCTCAGCGGATATTATGTCAGGAGAAAACCAAACGATTTGCTGTTTCCTGTGACCAGTCACACTTGCGTCGAAAAACACATCAGGTAATATCGTGTCAAAAATCATTTCCTATATAGAGAAGCCAAAAAAGATTGGTACCTTGACTGGCGTCAGTAAAAAAATCTTCTGTAGCATCTACTTCGGTCTGTGAAAAATTCGGTCTGTGTTGAATCTATACGACAACAGACTAATACTAGACAGGCCTTCCACAGAAAATATCATCACTTGTGCTGAATGACTAAAAAGTGTATTGAAACAATTAACAGTATCTATAGGCATCGACCCAAAACTTATTTATGGACAAGGTGGAACATTGTATTAATTCAAGGTGATATCAATGCAATTTCTTCATTCCTTGTTGTGCCATCCCAAATAGTTATTGTTATCGTGAAGTCAATCAAAGTTTGCTAAAGAATAGAACAGAAATCCGTAAGCCGGGAGTAAACCGTGCCAACATGTTCGCCAACATCGCATGCAACAATCGTTTGCAAACATGTTGGCACGCTTTGCTTTAGATGTTGTCCAAAAAAACAACATTTTGTTTGCCAAAAAAAAGTTGGCCAACATTTTCATCGATTTTAGCAAAGTTGGCAAATGTCGGCCAACAAAGTTGGTGCGATTTGCGCTCGCCTTTAGGAGATCCACTCATGGCTTAATCCTAATCTGAGCGTGCTTCTATCTCTTCTATTCATTTTTACAGGGTCTTCGAAAGAACACGGAGAAGAAACCTTTGTACCAAAGTCAAAATTTAATATTTGAGCAAGAAATTTGGTACACAAGATTTTGAAGCAATAAGAATTATGCTGACATCACATTATAATGATTTACTTAATGAATAACACTAGGAAGAAAAAATTTAAACATGATTGTATTTACAAAACACGAGGAAGAGTCAACTAGAGGTCCGGGGGTCACTTGACTTAGTTTCGTATAGGGATTTGCCGCCCAAGACACAAATTGCCTACCCATATTTATGTACCTAAATAATAACTCGTACACTACTATATACCAGACTATATATGCCAAAATGTACTATAATATGTCAGCTCGAATCAAGCTTCACTAAGAAAAGTGAAAACAAACGAAAATAAGACCGTTGTTTATAAATTTTATACCGATTATTGAGAAATCAATACCATTATTCATACCAATTCTAAGGAAATTAGGACCCATGTTTATAGCAAAATCACGAGAAACGATACCCTTTTGGGTGGCACGTCCGTAAGTGCACCCTCCCCAGGACTAGAGGAAACAGAAATACTCAGGTTAAACAATAATGGTGTGATGGAGGCACACCTTAGCAGATATTCTGTCATAAGAAAACCAAACGATTTGCTGTTTCCTGTGACCAGTCACACTTGCGTCGACAAACTCATCAGGCAATATTGTGTCAAAAATCATTTCCTATATAGAAAAGCCAAAAAAGGTTGGTACCTTGACTGGCGTCAGTAAAAAAAATCTTCTGTAGCATCTACTTCGGTCTGTGGAAAATTCGGTCTGTGAAAAATTCGGTCTGTGTTGAATCTATACGACAACAGACATATACTAGACAGTCCCTCCACAGAAAATATCATCACTTGTGCTGAATGACTAATAAGTGTATTGAAACATTGAGCTGTATCTAGGCATCAACCCCAAACTTGTTTCTGGACAAGGTGGTACATTGTAATAATTCAAGGAGATATAAATGCATTTTGTCTATGGCAACTTTTGATATAATCGATGTCAATGTTATGATGAAAATTGCATGTTCTAATGAATCAAATCAATCATTGACAAAGCCATTCAATCAAAATATACTATTTTAGAAAACATGTCAAAACAGTAGCGGAAACGTTTTCAAGAGCTATAGCTAAACGCTTTATTCATTATTTATATAATGTTAATTCTAAATATGGTAGCTTCATTTTTCAGCTTGTCAACTGTTCGAATTCACTTGGGCGTTTTTCAGATTGCTACAAAATTGTTCGTGTCTTGGACTCGCGTTTCCGGAGGCGTTCGCTGCAGAACTCTCTAAAACACAATGTTTTCGAACCGACAATCTCATGTACGCTAAATGCAGATGCATAAAATTTCAGATCTGAAATCGGATTCACTTTCATTTTTATTCTTATCTTAACACAATGCCCTTTCAGCATTACAAAAAAAGCCTTAGACTATTAGTTCACAATCTAGAATACAACAAGACTTATAATATCGCTGCTTTTCCAAGGGGTGGTGTTTGGTTCATTACCTCAGGAATTCCTTCAGTCTCCGTTTAAACAAAATTAGTGAGGCAGAATCTCTTATGTTATTTGGGATCTCATTAGAAGCAGTTGCTGCCTGGTATCTAAAGAATTACCAAAGACATTGAAGATTTCGAATAATAATAATAATAATAATGAAATCAAGACCAGTATCTCCACAGAGTGGCTCTTCACCTGGCCGCTAAAACTAAAATTACAGGTTTTACAATTAAAAAATAATGAAAATATTTAAAATTAAGAAAGTTGTTAAAATCATTGATATTCAAACTAAAAGTCTTTCCGCTGCTGCTATTTTTAGGATGTTGCGCGTTTGTGATGAAAATTGCGCGGATGATTTGGTTTTTCTAATTTCTGCGGGCAGTTTATTAAAAAGTTCTGCCGCATCGTTCCTGAAGATATTCGAAGTGCTTGTTGACGTCGCGATAAGTGGTGCATAATTTGACCTTAAGTTCCTGGTATGTTCTTTCAAAGAAATTTCAATATACTCGGGCTTATGTCGATCGCTAAGGTACTTAAAAGTAAGTTTCATGAGGTGCCAGTCTCTGCGCTCTTTCATTGGTAGCCAACCGAGTGTGATCACATCTTTCTCTTTGGCGTACCGGCCTAATACAAAGCTTGCAGCAGCATTTTGAACCTTCTGCAGTCGTTTTAGGAGTCGCAGAGGAAGAGGCCGAAAAATAGCGTCTGCGTAGTCCATCTTAGATAAAACAAGGAGCTCAGCAACTTGTCTTTTTAATTTGAAAGGCATAAGATTTTGAATTTTCGTAATATGGACAAGGTACTGAAGCATGAAGATGTTACTTTGGCTATATGGTCATCCCATGACAGATGTTCGTTCAAGGTTATACCAAGCAATTTACTACAATGTTCTCGTTCAAGATGTTTAGCCCCAATTTTTAGAACAGGACTGTAGCTTTGAAGACTGTGTTTCTTTGAAAGCTGATTTGTGCTCATAACCATAACCTTCGTCTTCTTTGGATTTAGAGCCAGATTTGTGGATGAAGACCAAGAAATTAACTTTTCAAGATCCTCATTTAAGGCAGTTTCGAGAGATGGTAGTTCTTTTGGCCTTCCGTGCGCAAGTATAGTTGTGTCGTCAGCATATTGAAAGCAAGGTAGTTGGATTTTGTCTTGGAGGTCAGCGACATACAAGTTGAACAAGACAGGGCCTAGAATTGATCCTTGTGGCACTCCAAAGGTCGTTAACTTCAGTTCTGATGCTTTATCGTCTACCTGAACAAATTGATAACGATTGTCCAAGTAGTTCAGTAACCACTTGAGAAAGCAGTTGGAGAATCGAAGTGCATGCATCTTTTGTATCAAGGTCTTATAGTCGATTGTATCAAATGCCTTTGAGAAATCTGCCAGAACCATCAGGGTAATCTCTCCCTTTCCCATGGCTTGCATGATCATGTCTTTTATTCCAAGCAGTGCTGTAACTGTAGAATGGCCTTTTCTGTACCCACATACTCTTTCATAAAGAAGTTGCTCTTTGTCGATAAAGCTCACAATTTGTTTCATAACTACCCGTTCAAAGATCTTTGACAGAACCGGTAAGATGGAAACAGGCCTGTAGTCGTTCATGCTTTTAGGATCATTAATTTTAGGAATTGGAGAGATGCGAGCTGTCTTCCATTGTAATGGGAAAGTTGATTTCGAAATGCAGGAGTTGATAATGTGACATATTGGGGAAGCAAGGTATTCTGCAACTGGTTTGATAAATTTGGCGGGGATCTGATCTGGACCTGTTGAGCAATCGCTTCGTAGAGATTTCAGTTCGGCTAAAATTTCCTTATAGCTGACAGGACCTAAAACAAAACTGTTGTCTTGGCATGGTAAATCATCTACGAGTTTGAAAATATTTTCGATGTTAACTGGTGAACATTCTAGTGTTCTCTGTGCTGTGCTATTGAAGTGGTTATTAAGCTCGTTGACATCCGCTTCTATTGGTTGTGGGCTAGGATTCAATACCCTGTGAATAGTTTTCCAGACTTCTTTTGATCGCTTCGATGACAAAGCTGATTTCAAAACTTGCGTTTCGTCTCCTTAATTGTTGTTTTAAGTTGATTCCTGACTTTTCGGAAAGCTTGCCAGTCCTCATTTGATTTTGTTCTGTGTGCTCTATGCCTAAGGTTGTCTCTTTGTTGTTGTAGAGATACAATATTTATATCTTTCAACCAAGGGGCTGGAGGTCGCGTTACTTTAGTTCTTTTTAAAGGTGCATGCCTGTCTATACATTCTTTGATTAATTTGTTTAGATATTCTATCTTATCATTTATCTCATCTGTAGAGTAAATAACGCTTAACGGCAACCCGGAGAAATCGCTTATGTATGATGTACTAGAAAACTTCTTTTCATTTCTTATATATTTGAACCTTGGCTCATATCTGTTCACTCTTATATTAATGCAAGCGTATGGGGCATCGTGGTCACTTATGTGGCTGCATGGAAGCACATCTGTGAAAGTGACCCTTGGGGAGCTATTTGATATTATATGGTCAATTAGTGTGCTCGAGTTGTTAGTCGTTCGAGTTGGCTTTGAGACATGCTGATGCAGGTTTAATGCCTTCAGCATTCCGGTATATTGCCTTTGAAGTGATTCTTCTCCTTTCAGTAAGTCGATATTTATGTCCCCTGTGATAACCACTAGACCATTCCATTGCGATACAACATGGCTTAATACGTTCTGAGTTTTATCCAACCATTCACTTGCTTGTAATAGTCTATTAGAGCGATAGACCACTCCAAACAGTAAATTACTATTTTTATTCCGTCCAGAAAACTCTAACCATAAGGACTCTAGCTCTGGCTCAAGGTTTTCTATGTCCTTTCTACGCTTATACTTTATGCTTTCTTTGATGTAAACACCAACTCCCCCCCCCCCTCTACAACTCTGTCTGTTTTTAAACTGATGTAAGTAGCCTGGAATCCTTACATGTTCCAGTAGCAATGGATTCTCATTCAGCCATGTCTCACTCATCGCAATTACATCAAAAGGATATCTATCTATGGTGTACAGCAGCTGATCGAAGGTGGAGACCATGGATTGAGTATTGATGTGCATTACCCATTAGCCATGTTTGAAGAATGAGAACATGCCCATTAGCTGAATGGCGTAGACGAGTCCCCACTTTGTTCCCACTTGTTCCCTGTGATCCTAGCTGTTTCGGGGTTTATTCCTGCTTTTCCCGCGATCGCCATTGACCCCCATTTTGTTTCAACTTGTTTTTGTTTGTTTGTGGTGATTTTGCTTATTTCTCAGTTGTTCCCTAATCTTTTCCAGTGATTCCCACTTTGTTCCCATTTGTTTCCTCCGATTCCAAGTTATTCCCAACTTGTTTCAGCGTGTTCCGTTGGTTCCCCTCAGTTCCGCTAATTTCTGCTCATTCCGCTGATTCCAAGCTTTTTCGGTTGTTCCAGCTTTCAGAGCATTATTCCAGATAATGGCTTCTTAACGAGTTTGTTGTTCAAATTCTGCCAAATTTGACAGATTCAAAACATCTCTTAATTGTTTCGATTGTATGCATTTGAATTATAATTAAAATAATTGACTAAACTCACTGTTTAGGTTGTGTGCATAGACAATGGAAATTCCTATCTTTTGTAACAACATTCCTGATTCCTAGGTAGGTATCTTGGTCTTTTCCTTCCGGTTTGCCGAAACCCCTCAATCATGTCTTCATTCTTCAGGCACAAAATCAATAGGACAATTTCTTACATATGGCTTGCATCTGGCCATCTATTTATAAAACCTATACTTCCAGATTTGTTCGCTTGTAATCATGTTCAATTGTAAACAAGTGTAATTGTCCTATTCCTTTTTGGATGCATTCAATCACTCCATGTAATTCCAATGTTTTTATGTTATTCCAACATTCCATAAAGACCATAAACAGTAGATATTTCGCCGGCAGGTTCGCACAAATAAAACGACACAATTCGAGTAGTCCTTCATTAATTCTTCTGCTTATACAATCTTCCCAGAGCTATACTTTCAGCATACTTAAATAAAACGACAATACGACAACTGCATAACTCTCGAGCTAACCTTTCTCAAGCGTTACTCTGAGTTTATCTCTGCTCCCCTGAGCAGGCAAACAACGACGACTAAGGCGACAAGATCTTTCACAAGCATCTTGCCCCTTGAACAATACTGCATGCTCTTTACTCTTAGCTAAACATATCATTCAATCATCCAATGTCATTCCAGTGACTCCATGTCATTCCATGTGATTTCACCATTTGATCATTCCATGTCATTCAAGTGATTCCATGTCATTTCACCATTCTATCATTCCATGTCATTCCAGTGATTCCATTTCATTCCAACATTCCATGTTATTCCATCATTCCACTCAGTCATTCCACACTCCATGTTTTAGAGATAGCCACAAGATCTTCGCCCCCAACAAACAATAATAACAACAACAATAGTCCGGGTGCTGACAGCCAAAATCGGGGTGACTACCTGCAATTTAAGCGGGACTTTTAATTTTTGCACAAATGTGTTCAGTATCACATCCTAAACACGATTTTACCTGTTGGCCATCGTGAATTTTCTTGTGAGACGCGTCCAACCCGTTTTTCTCTAGCCAAACTCACGCAGTGTTCCAGCAAGAAACCGCCATTTTCATCAACAATTTGTAAGGAACTAATTGAAGCGAGTCTTGCTATCAGGGTGTACGTTAGCGTAAAGATGCTTTTTATGTGCATATCAAAACATAATTACTAAGACAAAAGGCAAAAATTGTACCCCTTCTTTGAACAAATTAATAGGATAATTGTCAAAAATGAATTTCCATATGTTTGTTAATTACTCTTTGTTCTTGTTTTCTGTGCTATGAATTCTTAATGTTGGTCGATACCCCCCGATGGAGTTATGCTTTGGGAAGGGCAATAAAACCCAATTCCGTGGAATCATGGAATGAGAAACCAGTATGGAACCCCGATGTTTAGTAATATTGGTCTTAAAACCTCAAATTATTTCGTATATAGACAAAATGAATCCTCCTTGAGATGTTTTTATAACTAAATTATGATGTACATGTACATTCTGTCTCTTATGACAGGTAATGTCACAAAGTAGGTTTCAATTAGCTATGTTAGCTATTAGCTATTATTTCGTAGTACCTACTTTAAATAAATTAATAATAATAATAATAATTAATAATAAACTTAACCATAATCAATGCACAAAAGATTTGCTAGTGCCAAGGCAACTACATACTTGAGACTATTCCACATTCTAAACTCATTAGGAAGTTATTCTGCTTTACTATTTTGCCCCATTCGAGGAAAACACTAAGACTCAATTTCAAACCGTTATACCCGATGAAGAGTAAAACTCTTGAATTTGAAAACTGGAACGTTCCGCTATTTGGGCCCCTGCATTGAGCGCGAGACACGTTTGCGATGTCAAAGTGAAAGCTAATCCTTACCAACGCCGCTTAATAGCCCTTGAAGGAAACACCGTTTTAAAGATCAGATTGACCGAAGACTCTAAAGCTAGCACGATGATCTTATGCTTTTTTGCAACAAGCGCCGCACCTATGGCTACAACAAGCTTGAGAGTAGGAAGAATCAACTTACAAGCCTTTGTTCAGCCCAAGCGGGAATCGCAAAGAGCCGCTCATCTCCATCATGATCATCAAAGAAGCCTCCGTTTTAAGAGCTATTAGAACTTACATGGTCCAATATGTTCAGAAAGCTGCAGATGATGGTAGCACAGGGCGTGACACTCTTTCGCAGCAGGAATCAAGTGAATTGATGTAGTGGAAAGTGGATATGGGGTAAATTAACAACATGTTAAATCCTTAGACTCGTTCCGTGGGGAATTCAGCGTTCCAATAATCATCCGTGTCAGAAGATTTTGGTACGGACATTAGCCCAGAACTATAGGGCGGGTGACACTCTTTTTACTTCGTAGCACCGGCACCACATCAACATAAAAGAGAAGTACGGCCAACTTTGGGATATTGTCCAGACATAACTATGCTGCCGATCATTGCTTACAGAAACAATATATCGATTCGTCGCACTTCAAACTTTGCTTTCTGTTACTTCCAAGTTGCCTCGAAGTCACCTCAAAGGTTGCCTCCAAAAACGCATACATTATGCAAGAGAGCGAGAAATTGTAAACCACGAGAATACACAAATACGTACAGAATGCACCGCGGCATTTAGAGATTGGAGCCTAGGAAACCTGTGTTGCATGAAAGAGGCGAGCGTCACGTACTGTCAAGAGGTAGCAAGGGACATAGAACAGACACAAGCGCTGGCTTCGAAACATAGCATTGTATTGACGCTTTCATGAAGTAAGATAAATTATTTTCAGAAAGAACAGATAGAGACTAGTTTTCAGATGATAAAGACCAAATCCTTCTAGGTTTTTGACATGGTGTTTGGCTATGAACCATTCCTACCACAGATGAGCTCAAGAGTGTATGCTTCGTTTTGGCGAATTGACTTCGTCTGTCACATTTTCTTCTTTTGCTCTTCCGTGATGGCGTTACGGTGATCGCTGATTTCTAACGCCTTTTTGATTGGTAGATTAGCACTAGGCACAATGCTTAACTCGACAGGTAGATTGAACAGTAAAAGGTGAAATTAGGCAATGGGACCACATTCTTCCTCTCGATGCGAAAACACCTCGTGATTATTTTTTATTTTGTACGCCTTGAAGAATTCGAATGACATGTGCGTATACGTTTTCTTCTCCATTAATGACACTTTTGCATTTGGACTTCAGCCGTGGGATCATAGAGGAGGGGGAGTGCGTCTCATAGAGGAGGGGGTGTGCGTCTTAGCAATATTACGGCAAATTTTTGTTACGGCCATTTGACAGTGTGCAGCGCGCTTATGGCAATGGAAAAGGGGTAGAAACGAAGGCTTGTTTTGTGACCCTTTTTTAAACTTAGAGACCGCATAGGTCTTGTGCAGAATTCTGCGCAGACTGTAGCTATAGTATAACATTGTTCTAGGGCAAATCATCTGCCTCCATCTTGTGGTCAGTTCTTTTCATTACGGAAGTCAGAAACAGCCTCCAGCATAAGGGTAATAGACGTAGAAGTTGACGATAAAGATTTTGGATCAAACCCGCTTTGCTTAATGATGCAACCTACTGTAACCTAAATAGAGAAGAAATTGAAAGCGCGCAAACACATCAGTTAAAAGCGCGCTTCTTGGCGCAAAAAGTGAAGAGCGCGAATCGGCTCAACTTGTAATAAAAATTTTGGGATGTGACAATCTGAGAGGGCGAAAATTAGAGATGCGAAATTTGATGGAATAAGGTGTTTTTTACAAAAATGTATGTCGAAATTGTTCTTAAAGAACGGAACCATATGACCCTATGATATACACTGTGCTTTATACCACGACTCACTTTTGATTCATTTTGAACTACTTGTTATGAGCATCTAAAAAGCTTCAGTCGGTTTCATACACTCAACAATAATATCATTTGCATAAACTAGTCGCCCGATTCACGTTTTCCGTACGTTTTTGCGTCCAGTTTCATTTACTTCTCTTGCGGACCCCCGTCAACACTGTAAAAAGTGTCAGTGTTCCCCTGGATTTGCGTCTCGATAGGTGCTTCGGCTCAGTGATCTCTATTGAAATCGTTGAAGAAAATGGCGCTTTCGAAGCAAAACAGGCCTACTTCAGTCGAAACATAAAATCGCGTTGGGGGCGCCTCACAAGAAAATTCAACATGGCCAACAGGTAGATTCGTATTTCTAGTACGATGATGAACACATATATCCAAATTTTAAAAGTCCCGCCGAAATTGCAAGTAGGTCATGCCGCCAGCACCCGGACTACAATTCCAGCAATGAACTTTGCGAAGCATCACATGCATCAAGTTTCAAACAAGATGGTGGACATAGCGACTGAAAGGTTGAGCGATTGGGAGCAGAAACGGCTAGCAAAATACTTTACAAACATCAAAGAAAATGGTATAAGGTATATAAGAACGAAGCCGGGGAACTGTATCCTACCTATTCAATATGAGGAATGCAAGGAACAGTTTTTTAACTGGAAAATTCGGCCTGACGATACGTATGTTATTACGTATATCAAGAATGGGACAACATGGACACAAGAGCTTGTCTGGTGTTTGCAGAATAGTCTCGATTTAGAAACAGCAAAGAGCGTGCAGTTATTTCAACGGACCCCGTTTTTAGATTTCCAGTTTATGGGGGCGATGAATAAAATCTACGAAACAAATTACGGATCAGTTTTGGAGAAAGCTGAGAAGATGGAATCACCGAGAGTTCTGAAGACACATTTGCCGTTTTGTTTACTGCCAGTTGATCTACTTAATCAAAGCAAAGTAGTGGTTTGCCTTCGTAATCCAAAAGACACGGCTGTATCCTTCTACCATCATGTGAAACTGCTCAAATCGCATGGTTTTTCAGGTGATTTTAAGGCATTTTTCGATCTGTTTATGGACGGTCTAATAATATGTGGATCCTACTGGGATTTTGTTCTGAATGCATGGAAACTTAAAGATCACCCGAACGTGTGTTTGCTGTTTTATGAGAACATGAAGAAAGACTTGGCGAGTAATGTGAGAAAAGTCGCTTCATTTCTAAAGAAAGATCTCACTGATACTCAAATTCAGAGTCTTGTGGAGCATTTGAGTTTTAAAAATATGAAAGAAAATGCAGCAGTCAACTTGGAAAATCTTAGGCAATCAGCTTTCACCGACGCTTCAGGACCTGGAAGCTTTATTCGAAAAGGAGAAGTAGGTGACTGGAAGAATTATTTTACAGAAGAGATGAATAACTGCATGGATGCAGCAATTGAAAAATATTTCAAGGGAACAGGACTTGAATTTAGTTATGAATAAACAAGGTGTAATGATTGAATTACTAAATTATTATACTTTTGTTTTTTCTGGAAAGCTTTCATACAATGAGATTATAAGATAAGATTTTTTGTAAGAGTTAGAGATTATGGGTGCATGGTCCCAAACCGGGGGTGATGCACCCTTGCTACACCCTACCCTTCCCATAGTTTCTTTTGGTCTTTCACGAAAAATCCATTACAGATCCTTTTGATTCAACAGGAACCTGTGTGATTTTTTGAAGAGTGAAATGCTCCTTCAGTACACACCTTTTTTTTTATAAGAATACAGTCTATAAGAATATTCAGGCTCAAAATTGCTGAAATTTAAGAATTATTTAAGAATAAATCTGAGGCTCAAGCTTGACGAGGATCATTTCTCTGCGTTTTTTACACTGTACAACAAGTGTGATTGTCAGGCTACTGTAAGTAGGGTTTCATATTTTAATATGTTTTGTTCACATATTGTTCTGTTCTGTTCATGTTCTTTTTGAATATAAAATAACAAATGGCA
Source organism: Chrysaora quinquecirrha (assembly GCA_014526335.1). Taxonomy (NCBI): domain Eukaryota; kingdom Metazoa; phylum Cnidaria; class Scyphozoa; order Semaeostomeae; family Pelagiidae; genus Chrysaora; species Chrysaora quinquecirrha. Next base: position 606,410 of record JACTAT010000101.1, read on the forward strand.
AAGATTTGACTTATTTCTCTTGATCTTCAGGCCAATTTACAACATTGATGATTAAGAATAATTTAAGAATATTTTCAGGCTCAAAATCGAATAAGCTTAAGAATAATCGAGGCTCGGCAAAAAATAAGGTATTCTTATAAAAAAAAGTGTGTATAATAGGACGAGTCCATCAGAAGGGGGGTTCTAAGTCATTGATTATAAAAGAGGAGAAACATCACCTTTTCGTGCTAAAACAGGCATTAAAGAACCCATGGTCGGAATGAAATAAAGTTAAAGGCCGTGGTGGCCTTTTTGCTTTTGCTGTGGTCTTTTTGCTTTTGCCGTGGCCTTTTTGCTTTTGCCGTGGCCTTTTTGCTTTTGCCGCGAGCTTTTGGTTTTGCTGCAAGCTTATTGCTTTTGCTGTGGCAGTTGTGGGCCACCGTATTATAGATGAGTAGAAAAAGCACTGCAATTTGCCTTCCTTTTATTTTCATGTAAAAAAAATATACGCTTTTTTGTTGCTGTCATTACTCCTTGCCAACACCTACGCGTTTTTTTTTATAAGAACAAAGTATATAAGAACATAAGGCTTCAGAGGCTGAAAAGTTAAGAACATGCTAAGAACATAACAAGGCTTTGTTAAGCTAGAAAAATTAGAATTCTATTGATGCTGTCCTGTTCTCCTCTCCGGAAAACAGGTAAACTATCAATTGTGACTATGTGACATTTTACATGTGCGTCACTTTTCGTAGCAATTGTCACCTAATTTGAAGAACAACAGCTTTTTGAAAAGCAAGAAAATTAAGAACATGTTAAGAACATTTTGAGCCTTCAAATCGGAAAAACTAAGAACACTGCATGGCTTTCTTCAATTTCAGTGTTCTTATATAAAAAAAAAACGTGTATCACTAATATTGCAAAATATACATTCAGATAAAGCATCTGGGAGGGAAAGTGGATTTTTTGATGTTGTTTGTACAAGGGGAAGACTTACCCTATATCTTTCCTTATCCAAACACTAAGTCGTGCGAGACATTGCTCTCAATTATTTTCGTGATGCAACATAAATATTCAAAGCATTCCGACCTGAGCTGAGTTAGCCTTTGTTGTACGACCCTGTACGAACCCCCGTCGAAAACGCTACAAGTGTTGGCAAGACTTCTTACTTGCATTAATGAGATAATTGTGACATGTCTCCCCGGGGGCTCGACTTTCATCCACTGTCTGCATCCTTGAAATTTGAAGGAAAATGCCAGAAGGCAGGGTTTCTTGATAGGCCTACTCAAAAAGACGTTCTTTTCGAAAATATTTATATAAAGTTTACTGTTATTTCAATTCAGAAGACCAAGAGGAAGATTTTGGTATAAATTTGGTTACATTTTTGTCAACATATGTCCTTTAATTTGAAGGTGCTGTGGCGTCGTGGTGTAATCCAGCTGACTCGTGGTGTCAGAAGCTCAGTGTGGTCAGGGTTCGAGCCCAGCCACGGTAGCGTCACAGCCAGGGTCGAGGTCTCGATTAGTTAACCTACTACTGAGATCCTAGCGACTGGCGCTAAAACACCATTTCACCTTCACCTTAAATTTTCACATTCCAGTTGACCATTCTACTCCACTCCCCCCACTCCATGTTTTACAGATTTTTCATCCAAAAACTCGCGTCTGGAAGCTGTCTGGGTTCAATTGTTTTGATCGCGATGGTAATTTCATGAAATCGTTAGTATATTTTAGCAATATTTTGAGTTAAATAGGTTCAGAAGACTAAGAGGAGCATTTTGATGTATTTTTATCGCAAAACATCCTAAAATAAGCGTATTCCATATAAATCATTCCATTCCACCATTCCACTCTGTCGCGAAACCTACATGCGGGCGGCGCAGCTACTTGCGGTGGCGCAGCGCATGCTGTACTTGCGGCAGCGCGGCTGCATGTTGCAGTGGTGTGTCTAGCGAAGCATTGTTTATAGCTTGTTTATTCTTGTTTTGCACACGGTTTGTTATATTGGTTTTACACGTAGTTTTAATCCTTATTTGCATGGGACTGACGTTTATCAATACAATCTTGTTAATTTATCACATTATATTATCTTAGGTGTTTTGTTTAATCCGTATTACTGTATTCTCATTGGTTAATATTTAAAGTAGAGCAGCGTGGCGGCGTGTTGTATCCAACCTCCGGACCGGAGACGGAACCTAACCTAACCTAAATATTTACTATTGTTTAGGAGGAAGTTTATTCTTAAGATTCAAGTTTGTTTGTAGTTGAGAGTTTTTTTGGTAGAAAGTTAAGAGAGAAAGTTCACGAATGTTCAGATTGTCAGAAAGTTACAAACGTAAGATTGTTTTAACTAAAATTCGAAGATCGTGTGTCGTATGTATGGAAATTCAAAGGTTCAGTTGTATATAGTGTAAATAATTATAGTTTTAACCTGCGTTCGTTTTTGTGTCCATTCTACAAAATATTCTCCGTGAACTAGTGAAAGAAGAAAAACAAGCAGCGAAGGTTTTTCTCTACACACTCCATAATTCCACACTCCATGTTTTACAGATAGCCGTTTACAAATTCAATAATTGTCAATAATTTGGTTTTCATTATGATCAATTCCGGCGACTTGAAATTTTACTTCCTCATATTTGTGGTTTATCTTTTGTTACATTTTGGCAAGAAAAAGCATCTACACATACATGCAAATATCCATACATGCGTTCCACAAACATGCGTCCTTCGGACATAATGATATGTACAACTAGAAGTAACTATCGTTAAAACAGTGTGCGCAGCTATACTTAGACAGCATGTTTTGCCTCTGGTTCTGACCTTTCGTAGGGGGGGTGGGGGGCATAACTGTAAAACCGTAAAACCACAATGTTTTAGCCAAAAACCGTACAGGCGTACATGTTTTTCTTGATACTGAAAACAGCACCGAAATAGCAAATTGAAAAACCGTAAAACCGTACCTTTTTATGGTAAAATCCATAAAACTGCACTCAAAATGTCCAAAAACCCAAACCGCCATGCCCAATGACCCCTCTCCATAGCTACCTTATCACCTCGCATATGAGCTCCGGACTGAAGGCATAGACAAGTGTTTACTGTGAGACAGTGATGATTTCCATCCTCATCCTGGCCAGGATGCAGAGCCCCCTTGTTAAAATTGTGGTTGATATTTGGGGGCTCAGCCCCCTTAACAATTTTGCATTTTCATGCTTTTGAAAATCGCCAGTTCACCGTGAAATATGAGTACAAAAAACAAAATCAAATCAATCTATATTTAGGCTATCTTTAAAACATGAAATGTGGAATACTGAAATGGAATACTGAAATGGAATGAAATGGAATGGAATGAAAACAGAAACAGTTTAAAGAGTACCAAAACAACAAACAGTTCATGAATTTTAATGCCCCAATCAAATTTTTGTCGTTCGACAAACATGGGGGCAGTTATGGGGGCATTCCATGTTTTAAAGATTTTTGATATTAGGCCATATCTCGACTCATACATATGCTAGAAGCACCAAATATAGCCAGGTGTTAAATCAGATGCCAAATACGAATTTGAATGAATTTTCGTCGTCAGACAAAAATGGGGGCAAATATTTTAGCCATTAATTTGTATCTGGGTACTTATTAGAATAATACAAATTGCCAAACATAGTCAATATATGCGGAAGCCCTTCTAAACCGCTGACACATTAGACCTTATTAGCTGTCACTAAAACTCGGGACTCAACAGACCCCACACGATTATTACCAAATGTGATATCGTGAATGAAAAGGTTATATAGCCAAATATCGAAAATCTTTAAAACATGGAATGCCCCCATATCTGCCCCCACGTTTGCCGAACGACAAAAATTCTTTCTTAATCGCATTTAGCATCTGATTTAACCTATTCCTGTCTATATTTTGTGCTTCTAGCAATTATATGAGTCGAAAAATAGCCGAATATCAAAAATCTTTAAAACATGGAATGTCCCCATATCTGCCCCCATGTTTGTCTGACGACCAAACTTCATTCACATTCGTATTTGGCATCTGATTTAACATATTCCTGGCTATATTCTGTGCTTCTAGCAATTATATGAGTCGAGATATAGCCGAATATCAAAAATGTTTAAAACATGGAATGCCCCCATAACTGCCCCCATTTTTGTCTGACGTCCAAAATTCTTCCTTAATCGTATTTGGCATCTGATTTGACCTATTCCTGTCTATATTTTGTGCTTCTAGCAATTATATGAGTCGAGATATAGCCGAATGTCAAAAATCTTTAAAACATGGAATGCCCCCATATCTGCCCCCATGTTTGTCTGACGACCAAAATTCATTCATATTCGTATTTGGCATCTGATTTAACATATTCCTGGCTATATTTTGTGCTTCTAGCAAATGTACGAGTCGAGTTATAGCCGAATATCAAAAATCTTTAAAACATGGAATGCCCCAATAACTGCCCCCATGTTTGTCGAACGACAAAAATTTGATTGGGGCATTAAAATTCATGAACTGTTTGTTGTTTTGGTACTCTTTAAACTGTTTCTGTTTTCATTCCATTTCAGTATTCCATTTCAGTATTCCACATTTCAAGTTTTAAAGATAGCCCTATATTTATTTCAAATTTCAATCAATGACAAATGAATGCTGTCAGACTAAGACCCCGTTTACACGATATCGGTACCACACCGGTTTGATATGACACCGGTGTCGAATCTTTTGTTTTAGACGAGCCGTTTACACGATATCGGTACCACACCGGCATAAAGGTGTGAAAACACATGTCGATAGCCACACCGGTACGATTTCATGCCGGTGTGATAGCGACATCGTGTAAACACCCCATACCGGCATGGTACCGATACGATTTCATGTCGGTTTCACTTCGATTGCTTTTAGGATAGGAATTATACTGAAATTTTTTCTTTATTAAATGTTTTTCTGATGTGATATCATGAAAATTGATTTTCCTTGTCGATTGAAGTAAATTTAGTTGCTTTTTCTCGTCTTACACTTGGCTTTATTCGACTTCTGACACGGCATTTTCGTGTATTTTTTATTTACATCGATGAAATAATGGCTGGTTGCTAAAATTTGTTTGCCTCGAGCGGCGGGGACTGTTTGCAATTAGCTCTCTTGGTTTATTTTTTGGTTTTGTTCTTTGTTAGAGCTTAGGCCATAGCCCAAAATCACAAAATTAAGCTCTATGATGTCACAGCCATTGTTTAACCAAAGCGACATGAAATCACACCGGTATCGTGTAAACGGGATGATAAAAAACCCACACCGGCATGGTTTCATGCCGGTGTCAAATCGTACCGGTGTGGTACCGATATCGTGTAAACGGGGTCTAAACTGTTTTGCAGTTTTTTACATATTTTATCAATGTGAGAATCAAACTTTAAGCTGTCATCTAATTCGACACCAAGAAAAGTAACTTGATTGTCCACTTTTATGCTTAGATTAGCGTCAATTTCAAAGCTATCTATGTGTTTATCTTTATTTCCAATAGTTATTGCTTGAAACTTAGAAGGATTTGCTGTCATTTTATTTTCTTTGAACCATGTTATACATTTTTTAGTGTTGGATTTAATTAGTTATAGTAATTTTTTTGCATTATCTGCAGAGACCGATATCGTGTTATCGTCTGCAAAGTTGCACAAAGATACTTCTTCTAGATGATAAAATATGTCGTTAATGTATACGTTAAAAAGGAGAGGTCCAAGTACGGATCCCTAGGGAACTCCATCAAATCGTTTTTAACTAAAACTTAATAACTTCAATTCCAATTCACTCCGTGTGGCAAATCGTTTTTATTGAGTTTAAATAACTTCAATTCAATCAGATATTGCTTGCTTCATTCACAGATAAATTCTTAATCATACAGTATAAAAATTGAATCAATCAAAGATTTGCGCAACAATAATTATTATAGCTACATGTAGCTAGATACATAAGGTGGGAATAATCCGGCCACCGTCTCCATTACAAACCATGGGAAAGCTGATGCTAAGATATTGCCATATTTTGTCAAAACAGCCATGAATTTTTAATCTAGCTGAGAAGATTTATACTTTCTAAGGACTTCTTGAAGATATATCTATTTAATTGATAAGAAGAAACGAAGACGGCAGTGTTCTCTTCTCTTATTTGATCCAGGTAAGATTTGGCATTTTTTCCGAAGTAGCCATTCAGCATATTAAAATAAAAATATTTCTTGTGATGTTAAAAATTAGAATTTCTTATTTATTATTCTCCAATGTTCCATGGTTAACCATGCATGTTCTAGCTTCAAAATATTTCTTGTCTGGGTGGGATGCAGCTTTATGGTTTTAGCCCCTGGAAAAATGAAATGAACACTTCACTGAACATCGTCCAAAATTAAAGTTCAGTGAAAAATCTAACTCATTTGGCCACCTTTTTCAGTCACTGAACATTGTTCAGTGAATGTTTGATCGGAGTCACAAATGTTTGGTGAACAAAATTTGTTCAGTGGTGTGTTTAGTTCATTTGACCACTCAAATTTACAAATACCGAACATTTATCCGGTATAAGCATGAAATACACCGAAAGTGCCAAAATAACTGCATGAAAGAGGCTGAAGATGTTCAGCTAATTTTCAGTGTAATGTTCAGTTCATTTGGCCACTCGGCACTGAACATAGCGTTAAAAGCGTAAAATGGTCGGGGGCTTGTTCAGTTCATTTGACCACTCAAATTTACAAATACCGAACATTTATCCGATAAAGGCAGGAAATACGCTGAAAGTGCCAAAATAACTGCATGAAAGAGGCTGAGAATGTTCAGCTACTTTTCAGTGTAATGTTCAGTGAAATGTTCAGTTCATTTGGCCACTCGGCATTGAACATAGCGTAAAATGCTCAGTGGCTTGTTCAGTTCATTTGACCAACGACTTAGGGGGAAATAAACCAACTTTTTCTGCTTGTCAATGCCAATTTAGCCCAAAAATCTGGTTTGCTATTTGTTGTATGGGCGAAACGATGCTCTAGTCATGTTTTCCATAAGGTATTCGGCACTGAGTATCACTATCGGTAATGGCATGGCATGTACTAAATATCGCATAAAAATGGCGTGAGACAGTGGCGTAGCGGAGATCTTGGGGCTATCACTGACGTTGTGGGACAAAGTCCCTTTTTACCGATGTCTAATTAGGAACAAGGAAGCTGAAATAGGAAATAGGGACTAGAAAATTGGGACCAAATATTAGGAAATAGGGACTAAGAATCTGCAAGTATATTGTAAAGCTTTTTGGACGTTAGTACTGTTGCAGATAGTACCAACATGTCAATTTTCGTCTATTAGATTCAACTCTGTCAAACACTATAAAAATACATAAAAACAAGTTCCTATTGATAAGACAACAGGCAAAGTTCTGGATTAAGTTTGTCTTGCCGAATGTTGATCCTCTTTGTCTCTGTGTTTCAATCAAAAGTACTGCAGATCGTCATGTCTTTCTAGGCTGATAACTGATCTCAAATAGGTCTAATTAAGTCTCGATTCGTACGGTCTTCAGTTTAGGAACAAATCTTTCGGCAGTTGTAACAGCTATTGGAATCATTACACAGAGAACGATCAGTTTGTAAAAACTTCAGATAAAGCTCTCCTCTAAAGCATCAACTTTTCAATATCAATGAATTACGTATTTTAAACAGTTTGTCATATAAGAAAACACGCGTATTTCATAAAGAAAGATCACTTCATAATGACAACATTTTAATGTTAGGAGCAACTTGGAGCCTCTAATCTGCGTGGGCCCATTATGGTACGCCCTAAAGGTAACCAACGTCGGTTACGCCACTTGCGCAAGAAAATCTATGAGACTCACAAATCTCAATCTCAAATCTATGGGCGTAAAAAACTTCGTCGTCAATGATTTAGATATAGAAAAAGTTATAGAGTTCTCAACCGTTCTGAACGTAGAACTGGACCCTTTTCCGGCATGTAGCTAGTTACTTGACAATTTTTAATACGAAACATACCTTGGTCTTTGCCATTAAAATTTTCTTAATTTTTGACTTTTCTGACCAGCCTTTGGTACTAAACAAGACATCGAAAATCAGCTTTGCTATCATTTGATTGAACACATATTAAAAGCGAATACAGTAATATTATTAAAAACAAAAGAATCTCTGAGTAATAGTGTAAGTAGCTGGTCAGCTCATAAAATGTTGAGAAACACACTAAGTGCCTGAAGAGGGCGGGGGGGGGGGTTCTTCAGTATTTAGACTTATTATATGGTGTTCGAAAATACGGCTGTTCGAACCGGTAACGGCGCAATCTGATTGGTTCTTCATCGGTCTGTACAAGCCGTATTGACCAGCGTTGATAAAACCACGTGATATAGCCACGTAAATTCTCATTAATGAAGTGAGACAGATTGAGATGGGAAAATGAAATACTGACAAAATTTGTCTGAGTAAACATTCTCCAACAAAGTTCGAAATTGTTCTATAATGTTTTTAAGACCATATAATAAAGCCTTTTTTGAACGATTCCTCGGTTAATGCGGGAAAATATTCGAACCTCAGCTTCTTGTACGGACCTCACTACCTTCGGTCCGTACGTCATGCTTCGGTCCGAATATTTACCAGCATTGACCTCACAATCGTTCAATAACCGCATAACACTGGACGTGCCGCTCATATGGATGGGTTTTCTTAACTGAAATTCTCTACACATGGGTCTGATATTCTGCTTGATTCTGGTCTGTCTGAGTCTAAGTTGGTATTATAGGATTTTCTTTCCAATAGGTCCCATTATGATTTACCGCAAAGTGGCTGACAACCGTTCTACTTTGCATTTTGCTCTGGAAACAAAGATTAAGCAAGCAACAGAGCTCGGTTACATTGATTGCAAAGGATCGTGGACAGATTCGATTTTCAGAGACTTTTCGTGCACTTATAGCATTGTAAAAGGGTTTTAAAATCAACCAAATTCATGCACAGGGACATGGAATTTCGCGATATTCATGCAGATGGGTCGAAAATTCTTGAAAATCCTATCATACAAAAGGGTCCTTTTGTCAAAGTCCAGATTCAAGTCCAATCATGGCCAAACTGAAGTACCCCCCTCCCCAACCCGGGACTGAGTGTCAAATTTCGTGACAATAAAGGTGCCAATTTATGCCAAGAGAAAATGTTTTTAGATACACAAAGGAGTTTTCAAGGAGTCTTTAAAAAAGATTAATTAACCAAAAGTTTGTATCTTTTAGAATGAGTGTATACGTGCTATTAACTATTGTGTTTGCTGCAACACATCATAGTGCACTTTGTTCAAGTGCTGTACTTGATATGGTTAGAGCTGAATGCAATTCACGATATTATTGCAATTCAAGCAGCATCAAGTATATGAGTCTTAGCCAGCTAAGTGGATCATATCTGAATGGAACTATCATTGCAAGAAACAAGACAACCACAATTGCCAACTGTGAAACTTTGTGTATGAGAACCAATGGATGCTTTTCCATCAACATTGATATCAGTTTGAGCAACGATCTGTACTCTTAGGTGCCTAATTGCCGGGGGGTCCCAATTAGCGGGGGGGTTGGATTTTTTGTTGAAAATTAATTGCCGGGGGGGTCCCAATTAGCGGGGGGGTTGGATTTTTGTTGAAAATGACTCAAGACTCAGACTCAATTTTTATCTTATTTTGTCTATGCAAGACTGGTATCTATTTATTTTGTGATTTTGAATCCTCTGATATGAATTTTCAATACGCGTCACTTACGCGAAGTTGAAAAATTTAATAAGCGGGGGTCCTAATAAGAGCGGGGGGTTGGAAAAATTTTCAAAAATTAATTAGCGGGGGACGGCAATTAGGTACCTAAGAGTATTCGATTCCTTCAGTAAAAACAGTGTTTTGTGGAACTGAAACCCTGAGGTTAAGAGGGCCTCAATAATGACAAAGCCTTCCCCCCTTCATTAAGAGTTCAAATTCCTTGATCGAATTTAAGAAAAGAATCAAAATGTAGAACGACTTTCAGTGCGGCTGCAGACTCTGCCAGACATTCATCCCATCGCTTGGATTTTTATAGATAAATTCTTTTAAATGTATACACATTCTTCTCAATTAATGGATGATATTTTAAGTAACTTTTTAGTAGTTTTTATACTATGTTAGCATATATCTTTTTAGAGTGTTGGCTTTTATTAGCTGTATTGTAACATTTTTATTTTACGCTTTAGCTATTTTTATGCCAACTGTAAATAAAGGAATTATATATATATATAACGCTACCTTTCAGCGGACAATACCGAGCCGCGAAAAGTAGGATCTCTTTCTACTTTTCGCTCGTCGACATTATCCACGGCGATAATTTCAATAGGCCAATCGGGTTGCAGAAAATTTTTCCGCTTCGACATTTTCCGCCTGGTGGAGATCCCGCGTTAAGAGATAAGAAGCTCTTGATACGCATATCAAGTAACTGTTTCCAAGTTTTTTAAAATTTTATTCAGATGGAGCAATCTCTAGATTTTTTATCTCCTCTTCAGTCGCCTTCTTGCGAGAAGAAAATGTGCCAAAATGATGCAATATGCACTCCAAGTTATGCTAATGACTCGTACTCTTGTCAATGCATAAGAAATGCAACATTTCATTCTTGGGGAAAACATTGTGAAAATCTTGCAAGTAAGTGCATTTTTATTGATTTTTAATAATTTAGTTTGTTTGTGATATGGAGATCCTCCAATTCTTCATTTGTGAGGATAATTTCAGATTTTATGTCGTTGCATCAAGGGGCGAGTAACTTCTTATGTGCAGTAGTTTTTGACATGACGATTTCAAAGCTCTTATTTAGATTGCTACAACGTTGCTATTTTTTCGTTTGGCAGGAGGAATTCAAGCGGCAAATCATTTATTTGCTTTTGACAATGCCACCGGAAACAACATTTATCCAATGTCTAAGGGAAAGAGCACAGAGAATTATTATTTGGAACTATTGAATGGTAATATTGGTAATAAAATACTGCGAGTGCCAGGACGTCAGAGTCCAGTTGCATATTGCAAGTCAGCAACTACAGGAGGTTGTCTGGAAATATGGGGCAATTGGGATAAAAAATTAGCGGGTTTTGGTGGTACGGTACTCCCATAGGATTTTTTTGTGTCCACGCCCTTTAGATCGCTTAAAATGCAACAAAAGTTTTTCAACGAGTGTAAATAATGTTTTCATACGACAATTTTGGCTATGTCTCAAAATGTACGCATTTCGAATGGCACAATAATGGCGAAACATCGTATTTAACGTTGTCAAAGTCAATTATCGTTTTACATTGAAAAGGCACTTTGCCCTCCCTTAAGAAAGGGCAGGAGGGGCACTTAGCCCCCTCGCACCCCCGCTCTCCGGCGTCCCTGTACGTAAACTTCAACCTAACAACATATCTCGATGAAAAATGTAAACCGCACTTGCTCTTAATTCAGAGTTATCCAAACCCAGAAATCTTTAGTCATAAATACAAGTGGCAACGAAACCAGCAAACAAACAAGGAAGGTATAACGGACAAAATAAGGAATGTTTCTAACTAGAGAGTTTGATCTGAATACCCTCCATTATGTTTTGTGCATATTTCAAGCCTTCTTAGAAATGCATCAATTGTTCTTTCCAATTTTCGCTTGGCAAGGACTCCATGCTCAGTCGCGTTAACGCAAAGACTGGACATGTCGGATGGTGCTTTCAGACACATGGACCAGCCTGTAATTAATGATTACCATATCGAGTTGTCTAACAAACTGCTGAAACGCAAAGCAAGGGGCCCTATAGTGCTTATTGTCTAAAGGAAATCCAAATCTCTAACCAATAAATTGAGTGTACAAGTGAAATTTCACACCAAGAATTCAAAGTATGTTTAGTAAAATATATCAACATCAATATTAATGGTCCTAATAAGAGCAGGAGGTTAAAAATTGTTAAAAAAATTAATGAGCGGGGGGACGGCAATTAGGCACCTAAGAGTATTTTCTTTGACCTGACCGTGTAGTAGGAAGCTACTGATGCAGAAACTTTTCTGATTTCGTTGCACCCATGTTTGTGACTGCAAATTTTTAAGCTAAGAACTCAGAAAAGCACTTAGGGTTTTAATTTTTCTTCAAGCGATGTGTATTAGGTTTAAGTTTACCTGGTTTTCTTTTAGTCAGATTTTATGGTGGGAGAGATTTTTTATCCGTTAATTAGTTTGGGGGTTACATTTTTTGCCCGCCCGTTATAGCAGATTACATGGCCTGTGCCCCCCCTTTATGCAAGAAATTTTTCCATCTCGTCAAAGCCCCTATGCACTCAGAAACGCCCATGAATTTTCGATTCCTTCAGTAAGAACAGTGTCTTGTGGAACTGAAACCCTGAGGTTTAGAGGGCCCCAATTATGGCAAAGCCTTCCCCCCTTCATTAAGAGTTAAAATTCCCTGATCGAATTTAAGAAAAGAATCAAAATGTGGAACGACTTTCAGTGCGGCTGCAGACTCTGCCAGACATTCATCCCGTCGCTTGGATTTTTATAGATAAATTCTTTTAAATGTATACACATTCTTCTCAATTAATGGATGATATTTTAAGTAATTTTGTAGTAGTTTTTATACTATGTTAGCATATATCAACCTCGTCCCCAGGCCCCAAATCGAATTTCCTCGAATCTCAACCGTCAACTCGATTTTGGCCCTGGTACCGGCCACAAAATCTGCCAAAATACTGGCAATTTTGGCCTAGGCATCAAAACAAGATTTTGATTCCGAAAACAGATGTTCTTAGAAAGGAAGTGCAAAGAATTTCCTTGATAACTGTCAGGCAAGATACAATATCTCATGTAGCATCATTTTTTGGTTTTTATACGTTTTTTTCACATAGTTTTCGGCCTATTTTTGTGTGAAATTTTGAAGAAACTGTGACGTCACTTAAAATTTCTATTGTTTGAGCAGCCAATCAAATTGCAAATAGACAAGGCCGATACCAGGGTCGAATATGGACAGCGGAGTTTCACGCAGAGGCCTATTCACCCTGGGGACGAGGTTGAGCATATATCTTTTTAGAGTGTTGGCTTTTATTAGCTGTATTGTAACATTTTACTCTACGCTTTAGCTATTTTCATGCCAACTGTAAATAAAGGAATTATTATTATTATTATATTTTAACAACTGCAACTACTGAGAGAAAAGGCCATTTTCGAAGCACGTATATCGGCAAGAATCAGCTATTAAGCCGGATCTCCACTCGACGCAAAAATGTCGCGGCGGGCGATCCTTCATGCGACATTGATCACCACTTGCTTTCGCTTTGCGGGTTTTTGAGCAGTTACAAAATGGCTGCCGTGAACTTGAGACATCTTGCCCGTCTTGCTACTTTAAAATTCGGCCATCTTGTTCTCTGTGCTGCTTTGTTGCTGAATTTCATCAGAAATTAAACGAATTCTATTGGCTACCTTTCAGCGGACAATACCGAGCCGCGAAAAGTAGGATCTCTTTCTACTTTTCGCTCGTCGACATTATCCACGGCGATAATTTCAATAGGCCAATCGGGTTGCAGAAAATTTTTCCGCTTCGACATTTTCCGCCTGGTGGAGATCCCGCGTTAAGAGATAAGAAGCTCTTGATACGCATATCAAGTAACTGTTTCCAAGTTTTTTAAAATTTTATTCAGATGGAGCAATCTCTAGATTTTTTATCTCCTCTTCAGTCGCCTTCTTGCGAGAAGAAAATGTGCCAAAATGATGCAATATGCACTCCAAGTTATGCTAATGACTCGTACTCTTGTCAATGCATAAGAAATGCAACATTTCATTCTTGGGGAAAACATTGTGAAAATCTTGCAAGTAAGTGCATTTTTATTGATTTTTAATAATTTAGTTTGTTTGTGATATGGAGATCCTCCAATTCTTCATTTGTGAGGATAATTTCAGATTTTATGTCGTTGCATCAAGGGGCGAGTAACTTCTTATGTGCAGTAGTTTTGACATGACGATTTCAAAGCTCTTATTTAGATTGCTACAACGTTGCTATTTTTTCGTTTGGCAGGAGGAATTCAAGCGGCAAATCATTTATTTGCTTTTGACAATGCCACCGGAAACAACATTTATCCAATGTCTAAGGGAAAGAGCACAGAGAATTATTATTTGGAACTATTGAATGGTAATATTGGTAATAAAATACTGCGAGTGCCAGGACGTCAGAGTCCAGTTGCATATTGCAAGTCAGCAACTACAGGAGGTTGTCTGGAAATATGCAAAAAACTAGCGGGATTAAAGTGAGTGTTGAACCATTTTTAACCTTTGTTACGCTGTGTTACATAAATTCAAAGTTTCACTTTCGCATTGCGGGTGGCACAAATTCTGTAGATCCCTTTTCATAGAAACATTTCATTTCGAACATCGTCTAGTGGAGACATAATGTTCGGCCAGCTGTTTCTTGAAATCTCCAGTAGACGATGTTTGAAAAAGTTCTCACAATCTCCACTCACTTTTTTGCATCGTAGTGTGCCACGCATGAATTAAAGGTACCTATTAGCCATGTTTGAAGAATGTGATCAGCTCAGATCAGCCTATTAGATTGCAGCTTGCAGTGTGGAACAATCCCCACATTTGTTCCCTGTGATTCTAGCTGTTTCAGGCTTTTTTCCTGCTTTCCCCCGCAATCGTCATTGATCCCCATTTAGTTTCAACTTGCTCTCGCTTGTTTGTGGTAATTTCCTTTTTTCTGAGTTGTTCCTTCATCATCTTCAGTGATTCCCTGTATGTTCCACCTTGTCACCTCTCCTTCTCATTTATTCCCACCGATTTCTACTTCGTCCCATTTGTTCCCTCCGATTCCAAGTTATTCCCACTTTGTTTCAGCATGTTACAATGGTTCCATGCAGTTCCGTTTATTATACCACTCATTCCAGGAGTTCCCAGCTTTATTCCAAATTTTAGCGCATGCTGGCTAATGGCTTCTTAATGCTTCCTGATGAGGTTGTTGTTCAAAATCAAACTCATGCCAAATTTCGAATACTGAGAACAACCTCTTCGATTGTTTTGATTGTATGCATTTGAATTGCAATTAGAATAATTAATTCAACTAAATGATTGTTTAAATTGTGTGCACAGAGAATAGAAATTCCTATCTTTTGTTACACATTCCTGATTCCTATCTATCTACCTATCTATCTATATGTATTTCTTCCGGTTTGCCGAAAACCCCTGCAAGATGTTTGAATTCTTCAAACATAAAAAGACAATAGAATCGTAAAAATGCAGCTTAAAGTTGAATACAACAGGGAATGATGTATGTGAATCTCCATGATGCCATTGGTTAAATTGCTTGGCGAACAAAATCATTTGAAGAAAAGTAGAAAATACTTCTACTTTTCCTCCGGCGATTTTTTCGATTCAGCGATCAAACATTCTCAACTGCGCATGTGTTGTCGCAATTTTACTGACCATCGTCTTGTGTAATGTGTTTATGTTTCCTCATGTGTTGGAGGAGCTTTACTTCAATCCTCAAAAATCCAAAATGCATACAAGATGTCCCTTGGTGCAAAATGATTTCTAAGGGATTTCAATGAAAACAATTGAATTTTCTTGATATCTTTTATCGAACAGTAGATCTATTTCTCATATCATTAACTAAATACATGAAGTGTTTGTCTTATTACTGCAGCAATCTTAGAAGATGTGAAGCTGGAGTCACACATAGCATATGGCTGAAGTTTACGAAAGAAGAACTAGATAAAAACAAAGAAAGTATGATTTTTGCTAACACAAACGTTGGTCCAAATACAGGTGTCATCTTTCATGCTCAACAAAACAGAAGAGATGGGTATAAATATGTAATTGCAAGTGGCACAAGAAAATGGCAGTTGACGTTTGCTCAAAATGTCTCTGCTTTGCAGTGGACACATTTTGCAATTACATTTCACAACGATGTTGGAATATGCGGATATGTAAATGGAATCCTTGATAAATGTGGTGGAAATTCTTTGGAGCAAAATTCCAACTTGGCAGATAATTCATGCTTTAGGCTTGGATTTTCAAGTACCAGTGGGCCAACAAGCGGTGTTTTTCTGGATGATTTCGCAGTTTGGTTATCAGCACTTAATCAGTCGGACATCAAAGAAGTTTACTATCATGGTAAAGCAATGGGCAAAGCATGAAAAGGACATTGCAAAGATTCTTATTAAAGGAAGATTTCTTTAGTTACAGCATTTTTATCGGTTTTTCAACAGCTTTATCGTAGTTAAAATGTCATTATTTGCGATAAAATAGAGAGATTTCGTATAGAGGAACGGGGGCGAAAGTCGAAACCTCTTGCCATGAAACCTACGTAGTCGAGAAACTGTAATTCCATTTCATGAGCCTTAAGATAAAACAAGTCGGGAATGTAGAGAAGTAGTTTTGATAACAATCTGAGAGCCTCCTACATCATTCTAAAATGTTTGCAAAAACATTAGGAGGGATTATATAGACCAAGCTAAAAACAAACTGTTGCTGGCCAGCTTGGAAAATCTGCTTTCCATACTTCAATTAGGCAGATAGAATTTCTTTGTTTAACCATATCTTTCTGTAGTAGGAACAGCTACTTCATGTAAATTTAATGTACAGTATGTCTTCTTGCACGTTATGATCTTTCTTGTCTTCTATCTATTTACGTATTCTTGTATGTATAATGTCTTACTGTGCAATAGATCATGTAACTTGTCAATACTATAACTTAGAAACTCTGTAAATAAGTAGTCAGTCTGTGTAAAGTCAGTTGATCGGACAGAGAATCGTCTCTCAAATGTCGCCTGGCTCCGTGTGTTCTCTGCGCGAACGTAAAACTTAAGCAGCAGTAAAGATCCTTGTGCTACGAACGATCCCGGCTACATTACCTGGAGGGGGCACATCCCCTACCAAAATTTATCTAACTAACTATTTACCTAACTAACTAACTAACTATCTAAATATCTAACTAACTAACCAACTAACTAACTAGTTACCTAACTAACTAACTGATGCGTCGGTGACGGACGCTAATGTCCCTGGATTCCCCCCCCTCTTTGAAGAACACCATAAAGGAGAAAGATAATCTGCAAAAGATAACTGTAAAATCTTAGGTACTTATGAATGCCTACCAACAACTTCGATGCAAAGCTAACAATATGAAACAGTGGCGTAGCCGAAGGTGGTTACCTTTAGGGCATACCACTAAGGGCCCCCGCAGATTAGAGACTCCAAGGGGCCCCAAACCTTAAAATTTGGTCGTTGTGAAATGATCTTTCTTGATGAAATACACGTGTTTTCTTGTGCGACAAACTGTTTAAAATGAGTTAGTCATTGATATTGCAAAGTTGATGCTTTAGAGCAGGGTTAGCTTATCATTATCTGAAGTTTTTATAAGCTGACCATCCTCTATTGCCTGTTGTCTTATCTATAGGTATTTTTTTTTCATGCAATTTTATAGTGCTTGACAGAGTGGAATCTGACAGATGAAATTGACGTGTTGGTATTACTATTTAGTGCAACAGAAATACAAACGTCCAAAAAGCTTTACGATATACTTGCAGTTTCCTAGTCCCTATTTCCTAGTGCTTGGTCCCTATTTTCTAGTGCCTATTTCCTATTTCAGCTTCCTTGTTCCTAATTAGACATCGGTACAAGGGGCCCCAGTACCACAACGTCACTAAGGACCCAGCAGACCTCCGCTACGCCACTGTCTGGCGACAAGCAAGAACATGTCGTGAAAAGTTCAACCAAAGCAATTAACTCGAAAATATATCCCTGGCCACACCTGCGACTCTTAGTTTTTCCGGTCGCAGCAATAATTTTTGAACATGTTCTGTCGCCATTTCAAGCAAAATATCGCACGTGTAGCAGCGGCTTTAAGGAACCCAAAAATGAAGGTATTCATTCAGAAGAGACAAAGCACAGAAATAAATAAATTCCTTCGAAAAGATTTTTTTGCTTTATTCTGAATTACATACAATAAGTTTACTTCAATGGAATGAATCTTGAAGAATGAGTAGCACCAATACCGGGTCTACCGTGACGAACTGGTTTGTAAGTGATTGAGAATTCACCAAGGTAGTGTCCAACCATTTCAGGCTAGAAAAGAAAAAAATATCAATCAGAACTGAAAGTAGCAAGCAGTAAAAAAACAATTTTTACTGTTTAGAGACCCATTAAAAACAGCATAGTCAAGTGGTGAAACAGAGAATATCAGGGACACCCTTACAAAATATACAGATGGAATTTTTTCCATTATCTGAAAAAACAAGTCATACTGAGCATAAATCAAGTTTTTGCCACCTCAAAAACCTCGAGCAAATTTTTTTGGGCCTGGAACCTAATTGCCCATTTCGGACCAAAAAATTATAAAAAATTAAAAAAAAAACCAAATATTATCATGCTTATGTCATTTGTTCGTATTTTCATGTTGATTAAGAATATAATATGTTTTGAGCTGGCATAAGTCAATTTTCCAACCTAATCTTTTGGAGATTTTATGAAGAAAATCAGCCCCTTTTGACCAATGAAGCAAATATTGTCATGTTATATCCCTTGTGTTTCATTTTTCAATGCTGATTAGGGAAGTGGAGTTTTTCAAGCTTCTGGACATCTCTGCATAATAACTGACAACTGTTGATTCTAAATAAGCCTTTTCTTTTGTTGTATGCAGAATGTATCTTGAGTTAGCTTGAGTTACTGCTCTAGGCACTTAGACATAAAAATTTGGTCGACCCAGTATCATCCACATAACAGAAAGACTAGAAAATTCTAAACTATACACTGCATGTTGCTTCTGTCATATGTTTTGATATCATATCTGCTTTCAGTGGTTTATTGCACTCTTATGAGATATAATATCAAACCATAGCTACCAAGACCATACCAAGGCCCAGATTGGAAAACTTGTTCCCACTAGCAATGGCATTTGCACCTCTCCTATTGTTTGACCTATTGCCATGTTAATTAGCATATTGTTTCCCAATCTGCTCACACCCCAGACTGCAATCTTTGTATTTTGCGTGGAGAACTGTGTGGATGAGAACAATAGGAAAACAATAGGCCCTATTGTTTTGAACAAAATTGCACAGGAATATATTCTCTGCGCACAACAAAAATGCAGTCTGGCTCACACTGAGGCGTCAGCTGAAACTTGCATGTTTTCCAACCTGTACCAAGGCAAGTGTACATGACAGCACTTCTAAAATGGAAGGACCCAGTGTACCACAGTAATAATCATTGTAGAGCATTAAACCTTGATCTCAACTTGGTTGAAGGTTTTCCCATTATGGACACCAACAATACTTCCAATCATGTCAGGTAAGACAATCATATTCCTGAGATGAGTCTTAACAACAGCAGGCTTTTCTAAAGCTGGTGCTTCCTTCTTTGCTTTTCTCAGTTTCTTCATTAACGCCAAAGGCTTTCTTTTTAATCCTCTAGAAAACCTTCTTCTTGCTCTTGCATGGACAAGCTGCATCAATTGATCAGCAGACAGATCCAAGAGCTGGTCCAGATCAACTCCACGATACTGGAACTTTCTGAAAGTTCTCTTTTTCTTCAATTCGAGAAGCTTTGCCTCATCCTCCTGATAACAAAATTATTCAAGCTGTCAGCTTATTGGCTACACTCCTTTTAATAAGAATGCAGTTTCAGAGTCCCTATTACCTTTACACGGACTTTTTATAAGGAAGGCCCCTATAAAGAAGGTAGTACTTGGTCAACTTGTCCCACTACCAACTGGCCTTGCCTTAACAGGGCCAAGTCAAACCTCTTCCAAGTCATGTCGCCCCACATGTTCGTACAACTTGCCCCATCTGTCAAGTCAATTCACCCCACCATTAAATAAATGATAAAAAACAACAAAATTGAGCGACTCTATTAGTGTGATAAATGGGGATTTACAACTTTAAACAGTTATAGTTCAGTGGGTTTGAGATGGGGCGAGTTGACTTTAAAGGTGGGGCAAGTTGACTTTGATTCGAAAGTGGGGCAAAGTAGACCTAGAAGTGGGGCGAGTTGAAGTGGGGCGAGTTGGTGATGGGGCAAGTTGACTAGAAACCATACTCAAATAGGCAAAAACTTAATAAATTTCTAGTAGGGGTACCCGATTGGAGACTACTAACGACTGTGAAACAATAAATCTTTGAATGCATCTGTTTTGCATTTGTGTAGATCAACCACAACTAGCGATGGGCAGCCTACACGGGGTTTACAGCAAAATTAAAAAGTTCCTAGCCTTAGCTGAATTTCCTTGCAAAAAAATGTGTGCATTGTTGTTATCAAACTGTATTTTGATAACATAATATCAAATAGATCGAGCAGAAAGAATGAAAAAATTGTGACTTGTGATAAATACTTTTTTTAACTAAAATAAAACCCTTTTATGAACATTTTTCACCAATGCAAGTAACGTCTACAATAAATAGGCAAAATGTGCATGTGCAGTGTTTGAAGCAGGGATTTGGGTTGGGGGTTGGGCAATGCAGCCCCCAAATTGCAATAGATCATTTTGATAGAATTCAAATTTTTCCAAAATCGCAAGATATCAACCTTTCGATGCGAAAATTGTATAAAGCACCAAAAAATTAGTCTAGGTGCAAAGTTTTACTATCTCAGCACATGTATTATCGATTCTAGGAGCATCCAAAGTTTACAATTTTATAAGGGCTTTGACCGTGTGGGGCAAAAGGTTTCACCAAGTTCATTTTTGCGGTCAAAGCCTTTATGAAATCGGGAACTTTGAATGCTCATAAAATTAAGAACACAAGCACTAGGGCAGTGAAACTTTGTACATAAACAAAGTTTTGGCTGCTTTATAAGATTTTCATATAAAAAACTTGATATCATGTGATTTCCATTTCAGAAAATTTTATTGCTGTCTGACGTCATACCAAAATGATCTATACATAAAA
Organism: Chrysaora quinquecirrha; assembly: GCA_014526335.1. Taxonomy (NCBI): domain Eukaryota; kingdom Metazoa; phylum Cnidaria; class Scyphozoa; order Semaeostomeae; family Pelagiidae; genus Chrysaora; species Chrysaora quinquecirrha. The sequence continues at coordinate 627,256 of JACTAT010000101.1, forward strand.
ATGATGGCAATTTTGGAAATGTGCGTTGGAATTCTCTTTCTTTTATAAGACCACACTATTATAACATTTTGCACGTGTGCTGTGCAGCAAGGCAATCCTTAGCAAACTCTTCAAATGGTGGACTCAACTTCTACTCCAAGCAATTTGCGTTGGATTGTTAGTACTGTGAAGCTGAAGTTTGGTTTAGTTGAGTTTATTTAACGAATATAACCAAATACTACTGGAAACTTCGATCTAGGCCTAATCTTTTTGGTTTGTTGTGAGAGTCGTAACCTAAGTTTTGTGAGAAGAAATGTTGACAAATTGTGGAAAAGAAAGACGTAAAATTATTGAAAAGTTCATTAGATATGAAATACAAGAAAGATGCAGAGAGATTTCGATGGATAACGCAACCATAAAAAACACCTACCATCTTGGTTGTTTCTGGTGTGAAAAAAGGCCGATTTCAGAATTGAATATTTATTTGCGGAAGAGAGGCTGGAGTCCGGTCCGGGCCTCACATTTACCTGGGCCGGGTCAGCCGGGCCAACGCAATTGCGCTTGCGCATATCATTGTTGCTGGGAAAAGTTCCACTTCTTCCTCTTCCTCTTCGATCTCGCCTCCCCCAAAGTCACTTTTTGTATCTGCTCTACAGGAGGAAGGAAAAACAGAAGCAGGAGAAAAAAATGACAAAATTAAAGGTTGAGCACATTGTTGGACCATGCGCAATTACTCTTGTATCTTCCATTCAAGTTGGTAAGTATACTTACTTTGAAACCACAGGTAGAAATGCAGTGAAATAACCCATGCGTGAAATGCCACGTCCAGTGAAATGTCCTGTGAAATCCTACATCAGTTAACTGACTGAGGTATGAAAGTCTTGAAGCCCTGCCCCGCCCTGGCCTGGCCAAACAAAACGACCAAAGGTGAAGGTGATGAAGGGGATATGGTGTTCAAGCGCCAGTCGCTAGGATCTCAGTAGTAAAAGTAAGTTACATAACTAATCGAGACCTCAACCCTGGCTGTGACGCTACCGTGGCTGGGCACGAACCCTGACCACACTGAGCTTCTGACACCAACCACGAGTCAGCTGGATTACACCAGGACGCCACAGCGCCAAACATTTTTTGTTGGTCAAACATTTGAAATTTGCTTGTCCAGCAAGATGTTTTACCGTTTAACCACGTCCAAAGACACTTCTCATCCTATACTTTCCAACTTTTTCAAAAACATACAGGGCCAAATTTTGCTTAGGTACATTTGCTTCTCAGGCAATGTTTGATCATTTGATTCAGCCACCTTATTGCTTGTCAAACATTTCTTTTGTTATTGTCAAATTTCAACAACTCGCAACATTTCCACAAATAGCAGCATTTCTTAGCAACCAGAAGGCATTTGGGGGGGGGCATTTGTTCTAGGCATTAGCAATGACTTTGTTGTTCCAAAATGTTTGATAAGCAATGTTTTGGATGTGGCCAAAGGTCAAAAATTTGTTGTAAAGCAAATTCGAAATGTTGGACCAACAATGTTTGGTAGTTTGGCCAGGGCCTTAGCAGTGTACTGCATTGGTCAGGTTGCATTCTGTATTTACTGTCACACCAGAGAATTTGCCAACCAAATTGATCTTGATGCCAATGCCAAATGAAGGAAAAATCAATGCCATCAAGTCATTGACCCCACACTGGTATACATAGGTGGATGATTCTTTTGCTCCATGATGAAGGCAAAGGGAGATGGTTGTGATGATTACTTCTTGGTAAATAAGGGTGAATTGAAATAGAGGTAATCCTGTAATTGTATAGTAGCGCAGGAATACTCCAGGTATAGTGGCCAACACCAACACATTATAAGCTATAGTCAAAATCTGTGGATTGTTGTGCATTTTAGGTACGAGCCAAACTGCGGAGTATATGCGCTTCTGCAATTCATCAAAAACTACCTTACTCTGCAGACTTGGTAATGGTTGTATGATACCACCAAGCCGGATAAAGATACCGGTACCCAGTTCTTAAGCCAAGCCCCAATTTGCCGTCCGCCTATCCAGCTGTGAGCTGTTCAGTACCATTTGTCTTTTCATTTTATCAAAGACGACTTGGGCAAGTCCACTGGGACAGATACAGCCGTAAATCTGACTAGTGCTCATTCACAAAACTGGTATGATCAAGGGGCATCGTGGATTAGTTTTCATGGGCATGGCTGAGAGGCGTGGTATTAAAATTTTTGATTTTATAATCAGGAAGATATTTTGGCAGACACTCTTCCTGCCTTGCAATATGAAAAGAAACTAAGGCCCCGTTTGCACTATGCTGGTATGAAATGAATATGCACTGATTTCATGTTGGATTGGAAATTGGGAGTCTCCGTTTACACTATGCCGGCATGAAATGAATACAATGAGCAAGGTCATCGTTTTTTTTGTCTAAAATCTATTGTTTCATATCAACAAGAACAAAGAGTGAAAGTCTTTTCTCTCATTCAATCAGCAAGGCGGCATCAAACTGCACTGTATTCAGCAGTTTACACTATGCCATTTTCACATGAAGCTGGTTAGCGTAATGTATTCATTTCGTATTGTATTCATATCCAAACTGTGCTGACATAGTGACATAGTGTAGACACAATGCCAAAACGGCATCGTTTCGTACAATATTCTTCTCATGCCGGCATAGTGCAAACGGGGTCTAAATTTAAGGTGCACATACTGCAAATTTGGCCACTGATGAGCGTTACATGGTTAAAAATTTTATAGTTTTTAAAATGGGAAGTTCTGCATCTCTTATTTTCGACTGGTTTTAGAATATTCTCTTGTTGTCATTGCAAAGACCTTTTTCCCAAGGTTCCCCACAGCTCACCCCCCTTGCTTCTTGCTGGCACTGACATCCTAACACAGAACCATTCATAAACGAACAGCTGGCAGCAAAAATGGAACCCACGATAGATGAAAATGGAGATCTAAAGTTTAGTTAAATGTTCATGTTTTAAAACTAATGCTACCGTTGTCTGTTTTTGTAGCAATGTTTGCAAAAAAAGTTGGAACTGCAAGAAGAATGTTTAATGCAAGTAGTCATTTTTCTTATAGTATGGTTTACATTCGAGGCATTTCAGCCCGGGAGGCCGGGGGTACTTCCATTGTTCGTTATACCAGACGTGCCGTCCAAATGGGTAACTTTTTCAGTGCCAATTTCCCTACATATAGGTTGATTTTTCTTAAAGAATCACTACACATGGGTAGTAAAATATATTTAAAACATTTAGACATGTACCTTTTCGCCGCATTTAGTGTTGACTCAGAAGTTAAATTGGGTTCAAACATTTGAGATATTGGTAGAAATGGGTAAAAATTTTCTTTGTTTTTTTTATACATGGGTACAACGAGAAACAGAATTTTTCGGTAGACATGGGTGAGCTTGGAAATACTGGGCGGCACATCTAGTCATTTGAACAATGAAGTACCCCCCCCCCTGGGCATTTCAGACCAAATTTTTCCATTGTTTTGTCAATGTTATTAAATAAGCTTATAGAACCTGATTGTATTAGAGGACTTTTCCTTCTATCTACCTGGCATGGTTTGCTACTCAAGACCTGATAAATCCCTCACAAAATCAAATTTCGATTGCATCGAATTTTCGCTTTCCTATTTAGACATTCGACTTTTGCAAACAAGATTCTATCATTGTCATCTCCATTTTAACATCCGTTATCTCATCCTCTATGAGATCAGAATTCAGATAGGCGATGATTCCACAACAATTTTTGATAACTACAGTCTTGGCCAAAATGGTGCAGGACAACTTGTTGGCAGTAGCGTAGCCAGGGGGGGCAAGGGGGGACCCCCCAATAGTTGAAAAGTTGGTGTTTTAGAAAAGTCCATTTCTGCATTAAAATCCGTGGGGGGTAAAAGAAATTCTAAAAACCGTTGGGCAATTAATATGTTTCAATGTTGATGTCCTACTACTAATGTTATGCAGCAATTAACGCCACGTGTTTACTGTTGTTTTACCCACACTCCCCTCCTGTTGCAATAGGTATCTATGTGTGAAGGGTTCTAAAGGTACGGACCTCAAATCTTTTTTCTAAAGGGCCGTTTTACGACTTGTAGAAGGGCATGATCCCAAAAAATTTTCCGGGGGCTAGCCCCCGGACCCCCATATTTTATATTCTTTTGCCCCCCCCCAAAGCCAAGACCCTGGCTACGCCACTGCTTGTTGGTGGCACCCCCTCCTCAATATCAATGTTGTTTTTCATTATACCGGATAACTATATACCGGATTTTCTTGTCGGATGGACTCAGGTGGACTCCTTAAGGCTGCTTTTAAGGGCGTGTTCTTCTAAACCAATTTTTTTTCGGTAGCCTAGGCTACTTTTTTCGGAATGTGTGTTTTTCGAAGCCATTCTTCTGAATAGTAGGCTTTGGGGCTCTCCAAAACCTTCTGTCATCAAAAGCAGAAGGTTTCAGAGACTTTCGAGAGATTTCGAACACGACGGCAATTTTACTAGTTACTTGGAGGAAACATTCCACGAATGACTCTAGGGACGAGGCAAGCAACAATTTTTTGCGCGAAAGTTGACTGACGTTTGGAACAAACTTTTGAAAAAGTCTCGGGTTTTCAGAACTGTTTTTTGAAAATCGTGGATTCTGTTTTTGGAAGCTTCATTCATTCAAAATTGGGATTGGGAAGGTTCATGCCGAATTTTATTCAAACAAGATTTAAATTTGAAAAATTTGACCTAAATTCGCCCGTATAAAGTGACTATTTTATTGTGCATGGGAATCTGCCAAACTTAATTCACAAGTTAGACACGACCTTAAAGCGATCTTACATATAGCGGAGACAACGGGAAATTTTAGCCATTTGCTCCAATAGCTATTCGTAGCTATAGTGTAAAAAGAACCTAAATCTAATCTTCCACTTTTCTGGACAGGTGCCAATTCCAGCTATTACCGGGGATGATAACTTTGTTAGAATTTACAGAGCTCAGTAAGTTTTACGTCATTTTTTCCAATTACATTTATTTTTTTTTTCATGACTGCGTGCTTTGGACATTAGCAGTCTTTAACTAACATGCCTTTGGTTGAGATGAGACCTTTTGGTTGAGACCATAAATAAGACCAGTGAAAAACTCAATAGTACATACTCATACCCGTCTGGTGTCTAGTGCTCTAGCCTTTCTTCTTGTGTGTGTGTATGGAGGCAAGTGCCATAATATATGTTGAATATGCTGCATGGAAAAAAGATGATGCGAAAGTTTGAACCTTTAAATATAGTGCATATTGCACCATTCAAACATGCCCAAAAGGGCAACGGGAGTAATCTGTCTAGGTGACTAAAAGATTTTTCGCCATGCTCGGAGCAAGTACTGCATTAAGTTGCACGAAAATCAAGCGCTTATTATCTCTGTTCGTGTTCCTAAAACCTTCGCCGCGACGTTCCTGTGATTCTGGTGATTCCAAATTTGCTGTCCCAGTGCCAATCTCTGGTCTGGTTTTTTCTGGTTTTTTCTGGTTTTTTATATTCACATAAATGTTTAACAACAAAAAGTATCTCAGAATATCTTCAACTAGTCACAACCCACATTCAAATGCCTCTAGATATTCCATAATTTGACCGTGGGTACTTACGCTTACCTGAAATTGTCATATAATGACAATGATATGGATCATACTAAAATAATGATGATGGTGAATATCGTGATAAGGCTAATGGCGATGGTCATAATGATGACTCTGATGACAATGATATCATAGCTCTTGATGACAATGGGGATGTTGATGCTGTTGATAAAAAGGGTGATCAGTTGATGATGATAACAATGATCATGAAGGTGATGATGATGACGATTATGATGATCATGATGATGATCAATATGATCATGATTATGATAATGATGATGATGAGGAGGGTGGTGGTGATTATAATTATGTAGATCGTGATCATGGTCATGATGATGATGATGATGATGATTATGATGATGATGAGGATGGTGATGATGATAATGATGGTCATCATGATCATGGTAATGATGAAGATGATGATTAAGATTACGATGTTCATTGTTTTTCGATTGCTTGAAAAACTATAGCTCTGATAACTGTAATTCATTTTATTTGCAGCCAAAATAGTGTTGAGTTTTATCCGATTTTCATGGGTGGCCTTTGGACTGGTGCTTTAATGCTTCATCAAGGTATTTCAAAAGCTTTTTGATTATGCTTATTTTTTCATGAATTTAAAAGGACACGCGCACATTAGATGAGACTCCTTTGGTTGCCAAATGAATTGAAACGCCCTAGAGTTCTCGTATAAAACACTGGCATTTTCGGTAAAGCTAGCATATTGAAGAGAAAAATCCCCCTCCCCCCTCAACAATGTTGAAACTTTTGATGATTCTCTTAGCAATCCTGCGAGGCCAGAATTGGCTGGAAATTTTAGTGCTTAACAACATTATTCAAGAGGAAGGAGGACGGGATGAAGCAATAGCAAGTTGTAACTTGTAAAGGGGATTTCAGCACAGGCGTTCCAACACTTCTGGCAGCCATTATCGTTTTGATATTTTACTCTTAATTTTATTAAAGTGACTGTGACACGAAAAAAAGTTTTCATTTTTAATATAAATATATGCAGAACGACGTACTGAATCCGATGGTGTGATTTTTATTTTAATTTGGGCCACAGTACAGTAATGCAACTCAAAGTTGATTCAGATAGACTCGGCTGCTTGAAAAGTCAAATATTTCAACTCTATTTTTTTTTTTAAGTTTCGCTTAGCGTTGGGTCAGAACCTGGATTTTGCCCAGATTTTAAGAACAAAATAAGAACAAGCTGAGGCTGACCAAAAGCCCCCAAAAATATCAGCTAAACATGTAAGTAGGACAGTCAGGCTGAACGTAAAAAGCAAGCAAACAAAGAAATAGACAAGATTGCCGCATTTTCACACAAACCTACTACCACCCCAGACATTCATTGAAAAGTACAGATATCTAAGTAACCAAGGAATTAAGCACAGATTAAGAACATTTCAGGCTCAAAAACGGCAATATTTTGAGAACATCAAGCCTCGATCAAAATTTTCTGGCTCTTATGAAAAAAAGAGTGTAGGTTAGTAACCGTGTATAAACAGCGAATGACATATTAATTTTATCTGCGCAGTAAACTCCTCAATTTTCCATTTTTTAAGCTCCTGTGTGCCTATTTGGTTTGGTCTACATTGTTGGGAGGCAGATGTATTTCTCTGGATACTCTCAGAGCATCGAGAAAAGGTAAGAAGTTACCAGAATGCAAAGGTTGAAATTTTTCCTCACTGCCACGAATGACTAATTGCTCAGCAAAATTTGCGCGCACACGTTGAGAATATTGCTGAGCAAAGTGCCATTCGTGGCAGTTTGCTCAGAAAAATTCTCATCGTGTGCGGCGGGCTTTAGATGACTACATTAAACAAGAAATGGAGACGTTTGATGTGGATAACGTAGAGGAGTTAATAGGTAAAATCGTTGAAGTAGGTAGAAAAGAAATTATCATGTTATAAAGAAACAATTTTTCATTTTCTATCTAATCTCCATTGAGGCTTCTATTCAAGGGCGGCTTAAGGCGGAATAGATAATGTATGGTACAGCGGGTTCAAAAAAAGGAACCTGATAAAGAAACCTTCATACCAAAGTTAAAATTTAATTTTTGAGCATGAAATTTGGCACTTATGTTTTTGAATGAATGAGAATAAATAACATTAGGAAGAAGCAAAACTTTGATGCAGTATTTTTTTAGTCCACACAAAGAACAGTCAAATGTGTACTTCAAAAAAGCACAACTCGCTATAAACAATTTTTTAAACAATTTTGTCCGTCCAAATCAATCATCTTTTCAAACCCTTGGCCTGAACTAACCAATGGTTGTATCAATAAACCCTTGCTGTAACGTATTCCAGCAACAGAAAATCTATTAATTGCTTGAAATATGATCAATGAAATTCATGACAGCATATTTTTGTGAAGATTAAATATGAAAACTTATCCTTTTACTCACAAGAGTGTATGTACACGCTTTTTTTTATAAGGAACCACTTTATAAGGAACCTACATGTAAAAGGCCCGAAAATTTAAAGAACTTATACTACTAAAGAGAAAATCATTAAGGAGCTTTTTAATGTTGAGTGCTTTTATCACTGCAAATAATTCAAAATTAGAAAGCCGGTTCCATTCATTTGCAGTCGAAATCCACATAAATTGTACGTTAAGCATGTATCAAATGTTTCCTTGAGTAGTCCCGAGCTTTGCTCACATGCAAGTGTCTCTATATTATTGTTATGACCACTGTATGTGCAGTTAAAATTAAGGAACTATTAAGGAGCTTTTTTAACTACGATTGCCTCAAAAGAGATCCAAAAATAAGGAACTTTAAGAACTAGGCCTTGAGGTAGGTTCCTTATTAAAAAAAAGCGTGTACACGGTCAGTATTATAACCAAATTTTATTGGCCTTGTAGCTACGATTCGCATACAAAAACAATTTCTAAAGCGGTTTCCCTTTTTTCCGAACACCCTATATAGCTATATGCCGAGATGCGGATCGAAGATCGAAATTGAAGTGTTTTAAGGATCGATGTTGTGTTATGACACTAGTCAGCCAAGGAATTCAGAACGGTGACCAAAATAATAAGCTGAAGAGCCCAAGTGACAGAACAAACTCCTAAACCAGCTTTTTTTAATGGACAGATTGCAAAACACGTTAAATAATCAGCTCTTCTTATTAAATCTATTTTAATTAATTCCTGCAAGATCATTACTTCGATTTACCAACCCGAGATGACTGTGGGTGCTGTGTCGATGAGGGTGCTGTGGCGCCGTGATGTAATCCAGCTGACTCGTGGTGTCAGAAGCTCAGTGTGGTCAAGGTTCGAGCCCAGCCACGTTAGCGTCACAACCAAGGTCGAAGTCTCGATTAGTTAACCTACTACTGAGATCCTAGCGACCAGCGCTGAAGCACTTTTTCACCTTCACCTCACGTTCACCATCACGTGAAAATGTCTTTTACAAATGGGAAAAAGTTTCCTCGCCTAAACATGATTCTGCCATGCGGCAACATTTATTAGATCACCCAGAGTGTGTGAAAATAACAACGAGGATTGTTTTCGAATAATTGGCAGGGCTAGATCCTCGTTTCATCTCAGTGTTTTGGAATCTGTCCACATCAAAACCAAAAAGCCGGTTCTGTGTAGACAGAAAGAGTTCGTTTTCTCACTCGGACTCTTCAAATAATTTACACTGTTCTTCCGCCTGAAGCTGATTGGTGTTTAAAACACATTGCCAATTCAGCTTTTCTTTCTGATTAGTGCATTTCGAGCTGCATCTGGGTTCCGCCTTAGTCTATTGTTTCGGTCTGTTTCTGACTTTCATATTCTGAGGAGTATCAGACGAAAAAGCTTTTAAGTATGCCCGAAAATGTTCCCGCTGTTTATCGCAATTTTTAAGTTTTGTACAACTCAAAGACTATTCACCTCTAACCGTTATTTATTTTATTTGCAGAATGCCTGGTTTCAAGTTGATCATATTTGGTATTCAGGGGCTTTGGGTTTGTTCTGTTCTTGGTCTGGCTCATCAAGGGTTCATTGCATTCACTGGAAAATCTTTGATGAAGTATATCTCCAAATTGTTTTAAGGTATGTTTTTCCTTTAATTCATTCATGCGTTCATTGTGGATATTTATTGGCTGCAAGCAGAGCAGCAGCATTTGTTTTACAAAAACAAGTAATTGATAAGCGTTTTAAGTTGATTTATATTTGTCGTATATGTCGTATATATATTGTGGTATGCCACTTGTGGAAAAATCTATCCTTGTGTTCGCCATTCATGACACATATATATATGTAAATAGTTATGGTGCTGAAGAAGGCTATGATGCGATGAGAGCCTTGGGCGAGTTATTCGGCGATTTCGTTGAGCTCTATAGCTCAGTGGAGAGGCGGATTAAGGCCACATTTACACTATGCCGGTATGAGACGAATACGGTACGCAACTATACCGTTTTGGCCTTGCGTCTACACTATGCCCGCAAAGTTTTGATATGAATACGGTACGAAATAAATACGATATGCTAACCAGCTTCATCTGAAAAAGGCATAGGGTAAACGGCTGGATACCGTACAGTTTCATGCGGCTTCAAAACAAAAATATTTTTTTCATATTTGTTTCAAATTTTATTTTTAAATTTCTATTTACTTTCACAGGCGTTCATTTTGGTTGGCTTGGAAAGAAACGAGCTGTATAAAGAAAACAAAACACTTAATTTTGCTTAATGTATTTTCTTTTTGACCCTAGGCCTACGGGGTATGTGATCGTACATAGCGGGGGATAGTTTTCCACTTTTAGTCAGCAATCTGCCCTACAAATGGCGTTGCCACTTCTATTAAGACATCTACATGAGAACATAATGAAAACAAGCTATTGACAGACTCGACTGTGTTCTGTGACGCATCGCGCATTAAATTGAATTTTTTGTGTTACATGTCCAGTAGAGTCTGCTAAACGAAACGCAGTCGAATCTGCGAGCAGGCTAAGCAGGCTCTACTGGACATGTAACACAAAAAGTTCAATTCAATGTGCGATGCGTCACAGAACACAGTCGAGTCTGCGAGCAGGCTAAGCAGGCTCTACTGGACATGTAACACAAAAAATTCAATTCAATGCGTGATGCGTCACAGAACACAGTCGAGTCTGCGAAGCAGGCTCTACTGGACATGTAACACAAAAAATTCAATTCAATGCGCGATGCGTCACAGAACACAGTCGAGTCTGCGAAGCAGGCTCTACTGGACATGTAACACAAAAAATTCAATTCAATGCGCGATGCGTCACAGAACACAGTCGAGTCTGCGAGTAGGCTAGTGACTGGTCGTTAACTCACTAACACCCCTCATAATTGTTATCATCATCATCGTCATCATCATCGACCTCAATCATCATCAATCGTCAATCGTCATCAATCGCCATAATCTTCATCATCATTATCATTATGTTATGAATCGTCATCCCCATGGTGCACAGCTTGTTATGCATCATTTTTTGGCGAATAACTTTAATTTACAAAATCTGTTCTTCGACGAAGGCCATTGGGCGTTGTATATTGCAAAGAATAAGTCAAATTCAATACTATTACGTCATTATAAGAAACTATGCTCTTGGCCATATAGTAGGGTTTCTAACCTTTGAGCAGAATTTGTATAGTATCAGTTTCTTGCTTAACTTATTAAATCGAAATTTCGTGCAATAAGGATTTTAATGTGAAGTATTATGATCTAAGAAGTCAAAAATGAACTTTAAGTATGATAGTTTTGGAGAATATTTTTACATAAACAATGCACAAAGCACACCTTAGACCATATAGAAGAGTTTCTTGATTTTTAGAAAAAGGCATATAGCTTCTTTGTAGTTTCTTATAGTCAGTTTCTTTTAAAAACTAAGTGTAGCTAACTGGCTAAGTGGACAATTATAGCTATTTTGGCATGACCACGTTTCAAATATGGCATTGTTACGTGACCATAGGTATTAGAAAGTCCCTTTCTATTTTTTTTTTCGATGGAACATTTCTCGAATTTTGCACCTAATACAAGTCATAAAGACTAAAGTCAGCGAGATTGAAATCTCATGTCCATGGATGAACAGAGCAGTAATCTGAAGACCGTGACTGGGTGGAAAATGACCCCCACTACTGTAGGATCATTACTTCTTACTCTTATATATACACACCACACATTTAGATGTTAATTTTTTTAGACTTCGCAGCAAAAATGAAACATATTTTTACTTTGCTTTATTTTGATGTATTTATTGGCTCTGATATTTTGTAACATTGTCTTGATTTTTGTTTTTCCCTGTTTCCCTGTCCACACACGAGTTTCGAAGGGCAAATCACTGATTAAAATCACGTACACTTTCTAGATTTATCACAAAAAATGAAATTAATCATAAATAATAAAAAATAATCACATTAATCACAAAATAATCACATTATTCGCAAAATAATCAAATTAATCACAATTTAATCAATCACAAAATACCGTATTAGATATCATAGTCACCACTTATCATGACAAGCCTTTGATATTTAATAGGGCAACGTTTCAGGAGAGATCCGTCTCCCATCATCGGGCAATGAGAAATGTGGTTTCTTTCCTATTTATTGCAAAGGTCGGATCGAAAAGTGCTAAACTAACCGGACCTGCGAGGAAGCTCGAAATATTTGGCGCTCAATTTTTAAAATTTGTGGCGCCAAAATTGCGTTCATGATCAGTGGTGAATCACGCACACTTTCCAGGTTGATCACACAAAAATCAAATTAATCACAAATAATCAAAATATTCATAAAACAATCACATTATTCGCAAAATAATCAAATTAATTACAAGTTATCATAATCACAAATAATCAAATTAATCTCAAACAATCAAATAAATAAAAAAATAACCAAATAAATCATAAAATAATCAAAATAAAATCACATACACTTTCAAGATTAATCATAGGAAAATCATGTTAATCACAAAAATCACACTAATCACAAATGAACCACATTAATTACACAAAAATAACCCCTGATTAAAAATCACGTACTGACTGGCCGCTAACTCACTAACACCCCTCATCATAATTGTTATCATCATCGTCGTCATCATCATCGACCTCAATCATCGTCAATCGTCATCAATCGCCATCATCTTCATCATCATTGTCATCATGGTATGAATCGTTGTCCCCATGGTGCACAGCTTGTTATGCAATCAATTCACATTAATCGTTTTTCTCCGAAATTTCGATAAAGATTTGGAATATACGGTTGCTTTACTTAATTTACTTTAAAGGATTGGGTTTGGAAATTTTTCTCCGACGACAAGTTTGTAACAGGGAAGACAGACAACTAAGACTGTAGGGGTACTTATTCATCGGATAGAATGATAAAGGGCTAAATATTCGCCCTTCTTGCATCAAGAAATCAATCACGCAATTTTGTCCCCAATATGTTAATGACGAGCCCTACTGAAACATTTCACGCTGCACGCAGGAACTTAGATTCACGTTGCACTTGCACGTGCTAAAAAATTTTGAGCACCTCAGGCTTAGAGGCTTCTAAGAGTAAACGCCCTTCTAGAATTAAACCCCGGGGAAAATCGACTTTTCAAATAAACGCTTGGGGCGTTTAAACGGTTATTTCAGCAATCAGCCCCAACGACCAAAATCTGTAATAAATCAGCACAAATCATCCCAAATCTGGAAAGTGGCGAATTATTTTCTCTCGCAAACCTGAAGTCAGCACGAACATCCTGGATGCCCTGTAACACGTTGCCTGATTGGTCAGTCGTTGCTACAAAGCGGGAAGCTCGTTATCCTCTCATCTCATCCCATCAAAACATCTTGAAAACAACCTAGATATTCTCACCTAAAAGTGGCAGATTTCTTGTTTCAAGCTGGTAAGTTGTTAAAAATTTATTTGGTTATTTTTTTATGTGTGGTCTGACATGTTTTTCACTGATATCTCCGTTGGATAATAAGTTTCGTTGCTAGCTAGCTGATGGGCCTAATCTAAGTCTGTAAGCGGAGCCTCGCGTCAGCAGTACCGTCATACAGCATCAACATAGATACAAAGCTTTAACAACCAGCTATCAATGAATCTTTAAGGTAATGTAAGCTATGCAACAAGAAAGCAATATTGTAATTATCATGTAATTTTAATCCTGATAATCATTCACCATTTTTTTGAGAAAACCGTGGTGTCAATTATTTATTGTGAGGACAAGCTTTATTCTACTGTCTGTTATTTTACTTACAGAATTCATCAAGTTGATGTTACTGTAAAAAAGCTCAATAAATTTTTTATTGTTTCTCTTTGCTAAACTGTTATTAGAACTTCAGAGAAATAATTAGTGATTATGTGAGCAATTAATTTCCAGTATACATCTCAAGCCTTATGACATCTTGCTTGAATGCCAATGTTCTAACAAATTATTCTACATCATACCAGTCATTAATATTTGGCTAAAATGTATTTTATGTAGTTGAATATTGTTGTATATTTTATTGTTGTATATTGTATCTGTCAACCATGACAGGCCTTTCAATAAAATCTTCTTAAGGTTGATTTTAAATTTGCAGTATAGAGTCAAAATGGCATCTGTAAACTTTGTGCCTTACCAAGACCCTGAAAATGTTTCCAATCCTGAAGCAGAGAGGGCACCTATGAAGCACCGAGGTACTATGTTTTTATGTTTGCTGATTTCCACAGTTTTAATCTTCTTTATTCTATATTAGTCTAGCAAAGAACATAATTACTTTTCATTAAAATTAATATAGTCTTCGAGTTGTACAAAACTTCAAAATTGTGATAAATAGCGGAATCATTTTGGGCATACTTAAAAGCTTTTTTTGTCTGACACTCCTCAGAGTATGAACGTCAGAAACAGACCGAAACATTAGACTAAGGCAGAGTTTATACCCAGATGCGGCTCGAAATGCACAAATCAGAAAGAACGAAAAGCTAAATAGGCATTGTGTTTTAAACACCAATCAGCTGGTCTGATACATCAAAACCAAAAGGCCGGTTCTGTGCAGACAGAAAGAGTTTGTTTTCTCACTTGGACTCTTCAAATAATTCTATTGGTCTTCCCGCTGTATCCGACCAGCTGATTGGTGTTTAAAACGCAATGCCAACTCAGCTTTTCATTCTTTCTGATTGTTGCATTTCGAGCCGCATCTGGGTATAAATTCTGCCTTAGTCTACTGTTTCGGTCTGTTTCTGATGTTCATAATCTTAGGAGTGTCGGACGAAAAAAGCTTTTAAGTATGCCTGAAAATGATTCCGCTATTTATCGCAATTTTAAAATTAATATGTGATTTGACTTTGCATGAGTTGCAAGATTTAAGGTTTTTCAGCTGACAAAAATTGCAGTCTCCAAAACTTTCTATCGAAAAATGTCCTGGCTTGGCAAAGTTTCCTTGAAATTCGAAAATCAAATACAAAAAAGACCAATACTAAGTACATTGCTGCTACCAACTGTTAGCTATATTTTAACATTTGGAGAAATCCAAGGGATAGAGATGGGTGGGTCTAGAAATACCAATTCCTATTGGTCACTTAAATATAAGTATGAGAATTTAATCAAAATTACTGCAGCAATTTTGAATTTAAAATTCGCATCTTTTGAGCCTCTTTTTCAGGAAAGAAACCCAAAAAAATCCACTTTGAATTAAGTTCAATGCAACACTAACTACATATTAAGTCAATGTCGCTCTTATGTCGCTTGCATGGCGGATTAAATTAATTAAATCCGACATGACTGGAATGTGGCCTTATAAAGTCCACTTGAGAAAAATGTTTGAACCCTTTGAAATTAAATTTAAATTATCATTTTAAGTATTGACAAAATTCCTTAATATTTCAGTGCAAGCCAAGTCATTTATGCAAGATAATTTGACTCAGGCAACTCCGAGAAAAGCTCTGGGAGATGTGAAGAACTTCAAGGTACATCAATCGGGCAGTACAATCAAAGCATCACAACAATCAGCAAGAAAATTAAAACCTTCTCATCATTCCAACCTCAACATCAGCAGCCTACAATCAAATGGTTCCCATGTTTCCAAGCAAATCAAACCAAGTTTTTCTGCTAAAAAAGACCAGAAGAACGAATTTAAAGTTTATCAAGAGACGCTGGTGGAAGATGATGAAAAATTGGCTTATAAAGAAAAGGAAATCATGTTTCCATTTAAAGATGAAGGTACGTTATTTGTTTTAACGCATTAACTGAAATGCTAATAACAACCTTGTACCTTAGATTATAGTGAGCATAATTACTGCAGCCACATGCAGTTTTTTTATAAGCAACCGCTTATAAGCAACCAAGATGAAGATGGCCTAAAAGTTTAAGCAACGTATAGTACCAAAGGTAAAAACCTAAGTAACTTTTTTAATTTTTGATATCACTGCAAGCAATCGCGGATTGATCAACATAGAAGCCATTTCCATTCATTTTTTGTCAAAACTCGCATATCAACAGAGCGTTTCTCGTTAAGTGAGGCATTTCATTTAGGGGTTTCCATTTAAGTTTCAATACAAAGTCTCTAATTGTAACAATATCAGCAGGGAGAAATGACTCAAGTCATTTTATGTGCAATGTTAAATTCTGCTGTTTTTCTAGCCTCTGTACTATTCTTAGGGCAAAAAGATACAGTTAAAATTAAGCAACTGCTAAGCAACTTTTACTACTAAAAGGTGGCCAAAAAAGGTCCAAAAATAAGCAACCTTTTGAACTAGGACCAAGCGAAGCTGCTTATAAAAAAAATTGCGTATAGAAGAAACAAAATTTTCCACTGTGTTATAGCTGACTCACTGGCAGGAAGGACTATCGCTGACTAGTGTATTTGAGTGTGCATATATGTTAGAGCTCTGTTCCGTCATAAACTTCACTTCATTCCTCATACATTAATTTTTTTACATAGTTGAACCCAATGCCAGTGTTCCGTATTTCGCTACTGTTCAGATTTCAATTTCAGGAACAAGGTTTGCATGGCGCTTGCTGAGCACTTAAAGTTTTTGTTGTAGTCTCTTCCTTTGCACACATTCAAGTTCGTTTACCTTAATCTGATTTTCATTATGGTGTCTTTCATTGCCAGCGTCACTAGTTTTCTCATGCTAAAAGGCATTCTGCATCGGTGTTTTGTGTTATCAGCTCTGCCCTCGTTTCCATTCGCTCAATGCATTGTTTCAAAAGATAGAGTTCCACGTCTTATTCCTAAAAAAGTCATCATTTAATGCTGTTAAAGCCGGTTGGTCGACAGAGTTGTTGACGAACAAGCCGAGGCATTCGGTCACACTGTTATTTTTGAACTCATAGCCAATCATTCGTCTAGCTCTCTCGATTAAAAGATAACGTATATAAGATCGTTTTTGTTATGCCTGTTTTGCATATTGACGGGAACGCGTCCGTCATTGCTACGGGGATGCTTATACGATGATACGGGAACATGGTATTAAGCATGTCGCCGTCGAAGGCGACAGAATTGGAACTTGTTTACATATTTTTGTACGACGCCATCGCGTCTTCGTCTGTTACGACGTATTGGAAACAAGAATTTTGATATGGAACATGTTTTCTGATCGTTCCCATCGTCCCCATTGCTGACGATTTTATGGGAACATGAACACCGCCGTCAATCAAGATGGGGACACGACGCCTCGCTTGAACCACATTTAAGGCCCTGGCGAAACGATCACCGATTGCTGATCAAACATTGAGATTTTGCTTTAGAAGCATCGTCTGACCGTTTGGCCACGCTAAAAAAACAATGTTGACAAGCAGATTGCCTTCAGCAATGTTTTTGCAAATTTTCATAAACATTATAGCTTGTATCAGACAAATATTGTTTGAGGAGCAATGTTTTGTGACGTGGCCAAACGGTCAAGCATTGTTTCACAAGCAAATTTCAAATGTTTGACAAAAAATGCTTGATAGTTGCCCATGGCCTGAAATTGGTAATTGAAATTAGAGTCTTTGAATGATAACTTGTAATGACTAGTATACTAAATGAATACCACTACAAATAATGTATAATGTCACATGTTGAAAAATAGCAGTTCAAATATCTCGCACATATTGCCCGTCGCAGAAACAGAAATATTGCAAAGAGATAACTGTTTAATGACGATAGAATTCGCAAATAACGAAGACCACTCAAAACGATGGAACAACACGTCCTACAAAGCCACAACCTGTCAGCCGATGAGTTTTATCGTAGAGCGCTGAGAACAGAGACAGATATGGTTGGCAATCGCTCTAGCCGCTCAATGTCAACACCTGTTGATCAGAGTTGAAGAAGAAGAAGAAGAAGAAGTACTGCAAATAATGTGCCTAATTGTGAGAAACGATGCGGATGCTTCTATAGTGCTAACAAAAATCATTAAAAAGGGTTCAAAACGAGATTGAAACGTTTGGATTTTCGATTTCGGTCTTAGAAAGAAAATGAGGACACTCACGATAGCAGTAATGAAAAAAAATGATTCCGACATTGGAGCATGTGCAACGATGACGAACTAAACTACTTCAACCCTTGCTTTTTTAGATTTTGAATTTGAACTCCCAGAGTATCTGAATTCTGTCCTTCATGGAAATATGAAAAGAAGTTTATGGTGGCCTTCCTTTGATCACTCAATCGAGAAATCAAAAGGACCAAGTTATGATTTCGACATCAGTAATCTGAAGCTTGATGACCTACCATCACGTGAAGACATGCAAGGTGAGCATTTTCACTGTTGCATTACATAAATAAACATGCGATTAAGTAAAAAATGTTGGTTACAAACGGGACGTAACGCAGTTTAGTCTCATTAGTTAAGGGTAAAAGTTAAGGGCCTCCGGCCAAAGGAGGCCCCGGGAAATTCTTATTGTGTGCTTTTTGGCCATACTGTGCGAAAAGGCTCCCTGGAGCCATCCCAAAACCCCTATAACCAGTGTTTGGAGAACGTATTTACCGTCAAAATCTCGTACTCAATTCAAACATCTATTAATTTTACTTTTAGTTATATCCTATGTAAAATTTTATTTTCCTTATGAGGTGCATTTTATAAGTTCAAGACGCCATTATGTTAAAAGTTTTCCCACTACTTTTTGACTGCCCCCCTAGAACTCATTCATTTGGTTAAGAGACTCATGATACTAAATTCCTACGGGCGCAAGTGCCTCCGTTGCGCTACTGGTTATAGAGATGCAGCTTAAAATCTCAGTAGGATGAAGGTGATAAAGGACAGTCTCTTCTCCGTTCTGGTTGGTGTGATTCTGTGATTCCCACGATAGTAGTCTTGTCTTTCACATGAGTGACGTTAAAGATGCAGCAACATGAACAGGAACGTGACCTCAAAAGAGGACTGGATCGAGGTTCCACGACACGACACTGTTCTCATCGCTGCCAATTCTACGTTGAAGGATTCGTCAGGATAAAACGTATTTCATTTTGGCGCCAAAAATAAATCAATATAATTCATACGTTTGAGAGCAAATTTTTTCGATGTTTTCAAACTGATGTATAATAAAACAATGAACATTATTCAGCGAGGAGGGGGATTCGTAAGCCGGCCAAGGCTAGATTTTCTGCAAATCATAGAATTAAAGTTTATTCCAAATTTTCCGAAGGTATTCCAAATTTTCCCAATTTAAAATGTCTCTAGTACTAAATGAAAGGTTTAAACTGGCCTGCAAGTAATGAATCAGTGTGATTACTTTCATTTTCCTTACCTTTCTTTTTTCCTAACCTCCGATTGAGAATAATTTCAGGCTTAAGTTTCAGACTTAAATTTAGATTTAGTATACTCTTAACTTTCGGATGGGCATGTCGTGTTCCACTTATCTCGCACATATTATAGATAAAATAGCCATATTTGTTCTGAATATTGCCTAATACACAGTGAGCAAATTTACAACATGCATTTTACGAATAAGTTATAGCATTTATATACAATATGACGCCATGCGAAAGAGTGGTTACACGTTTTTTATAAGAACACTGAAATTGAAGAAAGCCATGGAATGTTCTTAATTTTTTCGATTTGAAATGTTCTTAATATGTTCTTAATTTTCTTGCTTTTTAAAAAGTTCTTGTTTTTCGAATTAGGTGATAATTGCTACGAAAAGGGACGCACATGTAAAATTGTCACATAGTCACAATGATTGATAATGTTTTCTAGAGTGGAGAACAGGACAGCGCCACTTAAGAAATTAAATTCTAATTTTTTCTAGCTTCACAAAGACTAGCATGTTCTTAACTGTTCAGCCTCTGAAGCCTTATGTTCTTATAAACTTTTTTCTTATAAAAAGACGTGTATATGATTGCTGATATTTTTCTTTTCAAGAACCAATCTGCAGTGCTCTTCCTGATGAAATAACAAGTCTGGAATGTCCAATGTTCCATTCTTTTGACTTTGAAACGGACAGCTTTCTATCATTACAAGAACTTGAAAAGGACTTAGATGATATCGATTCATTTTGCCAGTTTTAATATTTTTTACAATTTTATGTAGTTTATTATAAGCGCTTTATTTTAAGTAGAATTTGTAAATATACTTTCTTCAACAACTACGTTTCTACAAGCTTTTTGTTAATTGTTATGTTACTATAAACTATTAAATCATTCAGCATTTCTTAATATTTTTTCGTTTCATAAAACGGTTATTATCTACAAAGCAGATTATAGCATGCTAGATAATCTGTACACACGAAGGTGGATACGCACTACTGCGGTGGTATTTTGCGTTCTGTGGTGGTATTTTTTGCGTACTGTTGTGGATACGCAATACTGTGGTGGGTTATTATGCTTGATGTGGTGGATTACTATACTTGTTGTGGTGGTAGTTTTTGCGTACTGTGGTGGATGATCACCACTGTGGTGGGTCATTATGCTTGATGTGGTGGGTTACTATGCTTGTTTTGGTGGTACTTTCTGCTAAGTGTGGTGAATAAGCTTGTGAATTGCTGCACCCTGCTATATGCAAATGCATTCAGACCAGCGGTAAAGTGTAAAGTCGGCTGAGTAGCCCTAGGCTAGAAATAGGACTATACACTTTTTTTAATAAGCAACTTCACTTTCGTCCAGCCCTCAAAGTTGCTTAAAATTTTAGACACTTCAGCCCTCAAAGTTGCTTAAAAGTTGCTTAACATTTTTTGTACCTTACAACCACCCCTGACTTCGCGGGTCAAAATCATCAACTGTTAGGCCTACAACACAACTTTTGGGAGTCAGTAAGTGGAAAAACGTTAGCTTACAAACTTTAACATACAAAATCTAAAAACGAACAATTTCATAACAACAAGAAAGAGTAGATAAGCTTGGTTGTTTGACTTCTTAGTTGCTTACAGTAATACAATTGAGCCCTCGAGTTGCTTAATGTTAAGGTCAGTTCAGCCCTAGTTGCTTATTGAGCGGTTGCTTGTTCAAAAAGTGTAAAACTAAAACTTTACTTTTACTTTATTATCACTACTGTGGTGGCTTATTATGCTTGATGTGGTGGGTTATTATCCTTGACGTGGTGGTATTTTTTGCATGCGGTGGTGGAGCGTGTACTTGAACATGCTTGCTTATAATTGCTTGAAGTCGAAATTTATTGAACGTTGATAAATAGTTCACGAAATCATAGGCAAGTAGGCTTGGAAAATGCAGGGGAAGTTACTTTGATCAAAAGACCAGCAAGTAAAAGAGCCATTCCTTCTATACCGTTCCGTTCCATTATTCTATTCCATTCCATTATTCCTTATTCCATTTTTTACAGATGGCCAAAGGATTCTTTCAGGTTCTTGCCAAAACAATAGAGATTCCAGCTGAGGATGAAGGAGATTCAAAGGGGTGAATTGCCCCTCAAAAAATTCCCACTTACTGTATTGACAATAAAAGAAAATTTCCAAAAATTTGGTCGCATATGGTACTCTAAGGTGCCAGGTGCCAAATTAACGTGCCCCCCGTTTATTAATTTTGAGTTTTTTCCCCCACCCCCACGGACCTTATTAGGACCTCCCGTTTATTATTTTGGAAGAAAAAATTTCACTCATGAAAGGATTAAACGACGTTTATTAAATTTCCTCCACCCCCGGACCTTATTCCCCCCGTTTACACACTTTTTTTATAAGAATACAGTCTATAAGAATATTCAGGCTCAATATTGCCAAAGAACAATGGAAATTTAAGAATAACAATGGAAAAGTTCGAGCTTCGGCAAAAATTAGGATATTCTTATAAAAAGTGTGTATTTGGCACTTTGGAGTAACTACCTATAGCAGAGAGAACCATTTTATTGAAAAGTAGCTACCAACAAAACAATTACTTGGAAAGGGCTAAAAGGGGGCATAGGGAGGGTCAAAACCTTAAAACCGCAAAATGTTTAGCCAAAAACCATAAAACCGCACCGAAATCGCAAATTAAAAACCGTAAAACCGTACTTTTTGAAGGAAAAAACCGTAAAACCACTCTCAAAATGTTGAAAAACCGCAAACCATCATGCCCAATGACCCCCCTAAAATAAAGAAAGGAATGTTAATTTTTAAGCGGGGACATCTTTTTGCCGACTACGGTAAAATTATTTCAAATCATAGAGGCAAAAACACAGAGAATGATAATAATGAAGGTCGATAATAAATAATTGAAAAAGCCACTGGTCATTGGCTGCCCTGTGTGCACTGAAAATGCGTAATCTAATAGATAAAGTGTGCGAAGAAAAGGAGAATTTACATGTTGATCAGAATGTCCAAAAATTAAAGTTTCAACTTTTCTTTATAATAATCAAAACAAAAGAAAGAAATATCTCCAATAATTCTATTGACAATAAAAATAGCCTAGAGGGAATGGAAGCGGTAAGTATATTGATTTATATTGTTAAAATTACGAGCGAAATAATAGTTTTAATGAGTAGCAATGTAATTCTTTTCTATGCTTATTCCTTATTTGACTTGTATTTGTTCTATATACCATTTATTTTCACCCATTTCCCTTTCACCGCGCATCAATAAACAATAGCCGGTTTGTTAGCAAAAGAGTGAACAACAATTTTCTACAGTCGAAGCTATTTCTTCTCCGTTCACATGAGTTTGTAAATCGTTTTATGTTGGATCACTCGTTTTGAATTACTTGATTTCATCGAAGGAAACCACGAAGATCAAAGTTTGAAAACGTGAGTAAAATTATCTGATTTGGTATGTGAAATTGCGAAGTATTTCTCCTCGCAAAAATGCATGTTTTTACTTTGTGTTGTCCACACTTCCTAAGCAAACAACACGAAAATGGCCGAAGGAATAAAAATGGCTCGATTTAAAGATAAAACTGAGCTCTTTTCGTTGCAAATAAGTAGAAATTTATCACAAATAACAACGCATTCATGTGAGATTTTTTAATGATGTCATTTTAAGTGAACCACCAGAAAGTTATGTATGATCGCTATATCAACAAAGGTCAGATAGGCTAAATTACTCATGGCCTACTGCTTCGTTTGGTAATTTATCGTTGATATTTCATTGTGAGAGAAACTTTTAATAAGTTTTTCATTTACCTGCTGAGGGCGACAATTGTTTGAATCGTTATAACGAAAATCATGGCGATGATCGCATGGAAATTTGAAGAGACTTGATCGTGTCTTTGTTTCATCCAGACGGGTAAGTGGGCTTTGTTTTTTGCTGACAGCATGGTGCGAAGGTGCTGTTCACAAGAAACGGTCATGTCATAGGATCGACTTACAAAACAGTTACAACCGTATAAACAATTGTTTCCCTGAGCATTCAAACTCGGCTAAAGATGAAACCGTTTTAGGCTCTTAAAAATATAGGACTATTCAAAGTTTATTCCTCGTTGAAAGAAAACAAGAAAAAAATATACAAACGAATTTCCTCCGACATCGATTTACTTTTTCATTACATGTGGTACACGTATTTTTTATAAGAAACTAAAAAATTGATCCAGTACTGAAAGTTTCTTAAAATTTTCAGATTTTGAGTACTGAAAGTTTCTTAAGAGTTTCTTATCCATTTGTTGCACTGTGCAGATAATCTATCAGTGGAAAATCTATATTTACAACTTATTTTCTGACACTGTGGTATGGCTAATTCATCCCACATGAAAGATTTTGCAATGTATTTGGTGTTATCTTATATTTGTTTGAAAAATGACATTTCAGGTAATTTAACTTGAATTTTTATGTACAACCAAGGACAGTTAAAGACACCTTCAAAGAAATTTTTTGTACTAAAATAGAGGGGAAATAAGAAACTTTTGGAACTAGGTCCGAGCTGAGCCAGGTCTCATAAAATAAACAATGTAATTTCTCTAATAGACCTTTTCTACAAGCCGCCAAAATTATGGAAATGTTTCAAAACTTCAAGATAAAGGTTTTTTGATACCAAATTCATATTAAGCAGCCACAATTTAGTCTAGGTGCAAAGTCTTACTGTCTAAGCGTTTGTATTATTGATTTTACCAATGTTAAAAGTTTAAGATTTTATAACGGTTTTGACCAGTTGGGGTGAAAAGTTTCACCCCAAATCACTTTTCACGGTCAAAGTCCTTATAGAATCTTGAACTTTGAATGCTCATAAAATCAATATTACCAGCACTAGGATAATAAAACTTTGCACCTAGACTAAGTTTGCTGTTTACGATTAAAGCATTGAAAACTTGATACCTCGAAGTTTTGAAAAATTTCAATCACGGCAGCCTTTTGGCAAAAAGGTCGACATTGCTGTACCAATACTAAAATGTAATTTTAACTTGCCTGATAATTTTATATCTCTTTATAGAAATTCTTTGTGGCACAAAATGTCATCTGCAAGTCAAAGTTTTTCATCAAGTTTTCTTGGCCATAGGTCTCCACATTATGCATCACAGAATGGACTAAGATCTCCAGATATTCAAACTACAAACAGTAGAATGGAACCTTTGATCTCTGAAGAAGTTGAACAAGTTCGTTTACATCCATTGATCATATCACAAGATGCAGTTGTCTGTATGCCTGAAGTCAACAAAGTATTAAGAACAGTATACCAAGTGCTATCACAAGCAAACTATTATCTATCAAAGCATGGCATTTCCTCAAGAAGATTTTCTGGTGCACAGCTTATTAAAATCAAAATGCTTGGCATTCTAAACCACGATGCTAAAGTTTGCTCTTATATTCTTCAACACGAAGCTGAAAGAATATTTGACAGTTTTGATCTATCTGGTAGCAGCCGTAAAAGTCAGAAAATAATTTGGATGGATCCAGTTTTGCTGGATGAAAATGGCCATGATAAAAAGACTGGTGGAAGAAATGCATCAAATTCCCAAGATAAACACGTGGTTGATAACCCAGTGGACATTCAGACATTTCAGTTGAGTAATGAATCTATTGTTTGTGCTCCAGATATTCAAAAAGTAATCCAGACTCACTTCAACCAAGGTGCAACAACTGGCTATTATTTCTCAAAGCTAGGAATTGTCCCTTTCAAGTTTATCCACTCAGCCCATTTAGATAAAGTAAAGGAACTTGGCATAATTAAAAAATCTGCTGTACACTGTACCTATGTTTCAAAGTGTGATGCAAAAAGAGTCTTTGAAGCATATGGGATGACAAAAGAAGACATGGAAACTAAGATTAATTGGCTACCATCCATCAACCTTGATGATCTTCCATGGAGATCTAAATGGCCACAACACTCTGTTAAATCAGAGATGTCAAGTCCTGCAAGTAACAGCAGTATAAATGAGCCTGATGGGCTACATAGCAGAAAAAATGGAAGTGAAAACCATGAAACAGAAGAGCCTGAAGATCAGCCAGAGCATGATCAACAGAAACCCTCCATTGTGCATATTTTTATTGTTGATAACAATGAAGTTGTTTGTATGCCTGATGTACATAAAGTAGTCCAGGCAGCTCATGGCAGTAGCATACAGGTGAATTACTACCTGAACAAACTCAACGTTAAGAAGAAAAGATTTTGCTTTGCACATTTAAAGGAGTTAAAAAGCCGAGGAACTCTTCAAGGCAATGCAACATATTGCACCTACATTCCAAAAATTGAAGCAGAGAAAATATTTCAGATTTACAGCCTCATGGGAGATCAAGGACTGAGCGGAATCGAATGGACTGGACCTTTAAGGCTTGATAAACTTCCTGGTTCATGTCTGACTCCTCAAGGTAACAGCACTGAAAATATTCATATTGGAAGTGCTCTCAAGGTTGCAACTTTTCTTGTTGATGGAGAAGAAGTTCTCTGCACGCCAGACGTTCACAAGATTGTTGATTACCTTGAAGAGCAAAGTGCATCCCTTGATTACCATTTTCGCAAACTTGGCATTGTCAAACGTAGATATACCTACTCCCAACTACATCAGCTAAGACGCCTGCAGATCATAAAGCGACCTACAGTTTGTACTTACATAAGAAAAGTTGATGTTGAGCAGCTTTTGTTAATGTATGCAACTGATCGTAACAAATCTAAAATGCAGAACATTCAATGGTTGAAACCTATATCTCTGCTGTCAAGTACCCATGGCCCACAACGTACAACGGAGAGTCCAAATGGAAGGGCAAGCATGGATGACTCTAACAATGACCACATAAGCTCCAATGGTAGTCCAGATGCTGATTTGGCCATGTCTGATTTATACAAGATATATGTTGGAGAAAAAATGGGCACAGATAATGAAAGAGTTCCGGATAGCCCCAGATCGCCAGTTTGTCAGAGACATAAGCAATTTGCTGGTTGTTCCATTACATCATCTGCAGAGCTTCAGAAAGCCAATCCTCATATAGACTGTCCTATTGTTATCCCAAATGCAGATTTTGATCCAAATATATCATCAGCATCAATGAATCTGCCATCTCCAGGTCATCCTAGTATGTACAACAACTCTCCCGAATCACTTGGTAACCACAAAGGTATGCCACTTACTATTCTTACAGTTTCATTTTTGTGGTCAGGTTAAAAACACAGAACTCTCAAAATCTTGATTTAGATATGGGAAACATAGCAGCCCCATTTCCATGATCAATGAACAAGGCTGGGATGCCTTAAACTGTGGCAGTTATCAAAAGCTGAAAGTTATCAAAATTTCTTACAAATTTTTTGCACAAAAAAAGAAAACTTAGGGACCTATCCATTGAGTGTATAATTTTTAGACGCCGATTAGACATGGTGAAAATTCGATGTCTATCTAATAATTTTAGCTCCTCGTCTAATTAGACCAATAGACATATAATTTAGACGATTATTAGACAGAAATTAGACCAAATTAGACTGTAGGGTTTAGCTGCATTTCATCGAGATTAGAGGAAGACATCGCAAGCCCAAAGGGTTTGCCTTTGGGAGAAATTCTTTGACACTTAAAAAACTCCATTTCACCCTGTTTTGTAATGATCACGTGCGGGAAGAGCAATAGATCTTTTGTTACAACAGACAAAAAACACCCCCTAAGGGCCCTACAGGGATTTAGGTTTTCAAGTTTGCTTCTTTGACATGTGGGGATATTCACCACGATGGTCTAAAAACCTCTAACTGTGTCTAATTTTGTCTAACTCTCACAGGTCTTAAATGCATCAAATTATTTTAGACACTGCTCGAATTTCGCCATGCGTCTAATTAGACTTGCTGATTGTCTAATTAGAAGAAAAAAACATCTAAAATGTTAGACTTTTAAGACACCCAATGGACACGATCCCTTACAGACAATCAGTTGGTGATTTAATTAAGCTTTCAGTTTCACAACTGTCTGGGAGAATTTTTTTCAGATTTTGGGGAGTCCCAAGTGTTCCATGTTTTTGAGTTGTTATAGGAGGAGATACCAAAAGTGTGGATATCTCTTAATTTACATATATCTTGGAACAAAATGAGTCTGTCAAAAATGTGGATATCTCGGAAGTCTTGGTAACACTTCATTGTTCCAACTCTTCTTTCCTGCCTCTTCCTCCTCACTTCTAAGTAATACCAATAAGTATAAATCTTTGGGGCAAGGATTAAAAGTTAATACTTTTTTTAACCTTGTTCTTGTAGATAAATATACACTGAAAAGAAAGTTTAGTGAAGGTACACCTAAAGATATAGAACATGGAAACAAAGGAGAAGGTAGTTATGGCTTTAATTCCTAATTCTCAGAGAATCCTGTGGCATAAAGAATTATTTGTGTGTTTTTGGTGTTTACGTTTGTTATGGAAATGAAATGACAGTTTCCAGTTTCATTAAAGGCTGGTTTCCATAAAGCCTTACCAACCAGCAGTATAGCCAGCAGTACTGCCTTTGATTTGGCCTACCGTACAAGTGTCTTGTCTGCGTTGCCTGTGGCATGATGTCTGTGAGCTTGAAAGCTGCCAAAATCATGAAAACGAAAGGCACCAAAAATCAACTGCAATTTAACACCTCTGCAGCTACCAGTCATCTCTCAATCCTGGGCAAAATTGTGTGAGACAACTTGATTGTGGTGCCCCCACCCCATTCCCCATGTCACTATTGGATTTTTTTGGCAAAATTACCTTATCTGGAACTTAGCTCGTTATGCGAAGCTGGTTGTTAGTGTTACCTTATTGGGTTTGTATAGAATGCGACAAAAATGGGCAGATAGATAACGCGGGGCCAGAAAACGGGTAAAGAAAGACGGGAATGAGAGACTCCAGCCAGTATGTGCGCATGACCCTTGTATCTATAATTCTTGCCATGATTATCTCTGATTGTTTATTATTAACAACATGACAAAATTAAGCTAATGAAACCTGAAACTGTGGGCATCTTTTCCCCAACACTTTCAAAGGAATCAAAGCTGTAATGACTTGGCTTTCTTTCTGTTCTGAAATTGTTAATGAAGTTTTCAAAAACAAAACTGTTAGCAAATTTTGGACAAATTGCACCCGGGATTATCATGTTATATGCAATAAAAGTTATTGTGATTATAAAATCTTGCAGAGGCAAAAATGCTTTGAAATAAGTACCTAAGTAGTTAGTTGTGTTGGCAAGATTGGTTTTATACCGTATTTTTTCTTTTAGACGAACATTCCATTATTATTGAGAGACTATTGAAAGATCTTCGAAGAAAAGAAACAGAGTTGAGATGCTTACATGGTGAGCTCTTTCTCATTACGACTTCTTTGCTGCGTAACCTTTCAGTTCTCACGTTATTCCTTTCATAAATTACCGACTTGCGTTCCTATTGTTCTTTGAGCCAGTCTACTATTGCTCCTGGGATGTGCTGCTTTGTTATAAAAAAC
Organism: Chrysaora quinquecirrha; assembly: GCA_014526335.1. Lineage (NCBI taxonomy): Eukaryota > Metazoa > Cnidaria > Scyphozoa > Semaeostomeae > Pelagiidae > Chrysaora > Chrysaora quinquecirrha. Next base: position 655,967 of record JACTAT010000101.1, read on the forward strand.
TGCTAATTCTATCTTTCCGCGTCAAATTCATATCAAAATCGTATCACATTCGTATCAAATTCGTATCACATTCGTATCAAATTCGTATTAAATTCGTATGAAAGAAATAAGAAATTCGTATACAATTCGTATACGTGATTAGATTTATACGAATTAATTCGTATAACACACTTTTTCAACTGAGAAAAAATTCGTATAAATTCGTATAAAAACTATACGGTTAATTGGAGACGGTCCCTAAGACAGTATTTATAAGATGCGATCGAATTGCACCGATAGTAATGTGAAGCTGGAATGACATTGTGTTTTGACCACCAATCAGCTCACGGGATACAGCAGGATGACCAATTAAATTATTTGAACAGTCCAAGCGAGAAAACGAACTCTTTCTGTCTACACAGAACCGATTTTGGTAATACTTGGTTCATCAACTTTCATGAATCAGTTGTAAACCATGTCGGTCATTGACAAGTTCTTGAATAACTTATTCCTGTATAAATAATCTTATTACTTAAGAAATTTCGCCCGTATCTTTGCAAACTGCCTGAATATTGCCAAAATAAATTCAATCCTTCTGATTCCCCCACTCAGAAAAAGCAAGGAAAATTATGTTCAGTACAGCGGTGGGATAACGTATGTGCAGTACAGCGGTGATTGTGCAGTACAGCGGAGGGATAACATCAGTACAGCGGAGGGATACCATCAGTACGGCGGAGGGATACCATGAGTACAGCGGTGGATGTTCAGTACAGCGGTGGGATACCATGAGTACAGCGGTGGATGTTCAGTACAGCGGTGGGATAACATGAGTTGCGTGGAGGGATACCATCAGTACAGCGGAGGGATACCATGAGTACGGCGGTGGATGTTCAGTACAGCGGAGGGATACCATGAGTTGAGTGGAGGGATACCATGAGTACAGCGGAGGGATACCATCAGTACAGCGGTGGTTGTTCAGTACAGTGGAGGGATGACTTGAGTACAGCGGTGGATATTCAGTACAGCGGAGGGATACCATGAGTTGTGTGGAGGGATACCATCAGTACAGCGGAGGGATACCATGAGTACGGCGGTGGATGTTCAGTACAGCGGTGGGATCACATGAGTACAGCGGAGGGATATCATGAGTACAGCGGTGGATGTTCAGTACAGTGGAGGGATATCATGAGTACAGCGGTGGATGTTCAGTACGGCGGTGGGATACCATGAGTACAGCGGTGGGCGTGCAACCTGTTTGAGAAATTGCAACGGTGTTGCACGAATATGGCAGTATCTGTGCGCAGAAACAGACGCGTTTCGCTCTTCCCATTCCATAGGTTTAGACAACCAGTACATTACGGGACAGCATAAATTCACACAATTAAAGCTCAAGCCTGCTATGGGCTGCGATTTTTGGAATAGACTGGCTGGCTACTAAGTGCCTGTATTTCTCCAACATTCTCTGCTTTACTACGGAGAGTTAGTTTCACAAAAAAATTGTACAGTTTTTTTTGACAAAGTGCTGAATTCATGACTCAATCAACATTAATCGTTGTTTTAAATACTTGCAAATACAAATACTGTGAGAAATCACAAAAAACAAATTGGCTTGCAAACTTGTTAAAAAATCGCTAAAACTATAACTAATTATGGATATTGAGAAGTAATAGAATCGTATAATACCATTGAGCTAACAAACAAAACATCATCTCAGCTGAATACAAATTAGCAAATATAACTAGAACATTACAAAAATATAAAAGAAATCGAACAGTGTCTTTTTCTCTCCATGTCAGTGTCATTGATGAAAACATTTATCAAATTACCCAAGATGCCCATCTTATTAAGTTACTGACGTTCTGCTGTAACTTAATTTTTTTTAGCTGCGCATTTGTGCCTTGATAATGCTGACATGTAGGCAAATTGTGTCTTGCAAAATTCACACATGTACTTCACTTTATTGTGTGATGCTGCAAAATGCCTCGATAGGCATCTCTTATCTGCGAATCCTTTCCCACAGCCATCCACTTTGCACATAAACTTCCCTGCACCACGTTGTGTCTTTCCTCTGCCCTTGCAATTGTGTTGATGTCTTGTGAGATTGTGCCTGTAGGCAAATTTTCGATTACACACTGGGCACTCAAAAGCTTTTTCACCTGTATGCGTCACCATGTGACCCTCCAGCAAGTGCTTGTGTGTGAATTTAGCTTGACAGTGTGCTAAATCACACCTGAAAAGGGATCCTTGCGAATGTTTCGCTTTCTTGTGGTGGGCCAAGCTGTCTTTCGAAGAAAATGCTTTCCCACACTCTGCAACATCGCATCTAAGCTCCTGGCTTTCGTGGATCTTCTTTGCATGCCTGTTCAGCTCAGCTTTATCCCTGAAAAGTTTGCTGCATTGTGAGCACGCAATTTTCATCCCTCTATGGACGGTATCAAAGTGCCTTTTCACCGCATCCTTCCTTGAAAATATTTTATTGCATCCTTCCTTAGGGCACTTCAATCCACTCTGCTCCCTTCCCTCTGTTACGTCTTGTGTTTCTCTGTCATGAGATGAAGTAGAGGCGAAGCTGGCAAAGTTGATACCGCCATTGACATTTGCGAAGGAGCACTAATAGGCGTTCCTAATTCTTGGTACGAACTTGCACCTGTAAAAAAGGTTTCATCGTCATCTCTGCTTTGACTGTATTCGAAATAGCTGTCACTTTCTGTCTCTTGAACCCTTGGACCACCACCTTCCTCGTCATCTCGGTATCTTGATCGAGCATCTGGAACATCCGGGAAAACTGGTCTTGGAAGGTTCAATGGCTCTCTACACGATGATGATTCTGCGTCTTTATTACTATATAACATGCTTCTATGTTGAAATCCAGACGGAGGACTTCGAAACACTGATTTTGCTGATATCTACTGTTCCTTGACATGACTATTCCTATTCGCTCAACGCTCTCACTTCAAAATGAATTTGTACGTACGTAATATCGCAGTTATAGTCCCCTTTTAGAGTGGGAAAATTCCTGTCCCTTTGATGATTTGAAAAGCCTGTTCTTACTCGATTGTGCTTTCAGAAATTTGTTTCCTGAAAATCAATATCTTGGGAAGTTAGCATTTATTTGTATGGATACATTTCACTTACGTGGATAATTAACTAGCAACCTTATAGAAATGAACATCCTTAGTTCACTACCTCAGAAATAGAGAAATACTTTCTGTTCATTGATTTGATGTTTTTCTCCGATTTAAAAGTGGTTTTCCTTCCTTTTGTTGTGCTAATTTCATTACTTACACCTCATTAGTAATTAATTAGCAAATTTGCTTTTTTCTTTACACCGTTATATTACACTGAGGGTGCGAAACAAAGCACTTATGTATCCAAACAACTAACAGAGATTTCAATGACCATTTGAATGAGTAATCAAGACGAAAACTCCGTACAATTTAAAGGCACGCAACCATTTGAAACTTGATTTTAAAAAAAGCGCTACCTATGCTTGCAGAAACATGTCAGTTCTCAAACATGTTTTAGCGATTTTCATGTGTCGCCTTACTGTACTCTTCTGTATGCTGTTTTGTGATTTTCACAACAAAACGGTTACTTTCTTTTAATGAAATAGAAGGTTATTATACGAAATCATAGTCATGACGAAATAGATTGATTTGTTTGTCAAGCGAAAAGGGCTGTAATTTGTCCGACTAGAGAACAAAGCAAAACATAATTGCTAAGAGTTGTTTCCTCTTTTCCATTTCTGTCTACAGAAATATTTTGTCTATTTGTGTATGAACGGAGTGAAAGAGCTTGATGTGGTGTCCTTATGTGGAACTGCAACTTCATTAAAATTCAAATGTAAGGCAAAATAGACAACCTTCAAAGGATAAGGATAGATTCGTGTCTCTGACTGAGTTACTTTGATCACTCCATATGATTTTTTCATGGATCCAAGATTCAAAGCATTTCGAGACAGCTTAGAGAGAGCACCGTCCAAGAAAACAAGCAGCCCTGCGAGTCGTTATCAGGAATTCTTAGAAAGCTACAATGACAGGAATATTAGGAATCCAGGAGATACGTTCGCGGATACGTCTTTGCAAGAGTTGTCTGAATCTTCTAGGGTTGGGGTGAGACGCACACTTTTCCCATTCAACCTGTCAGGAATAGACGAACTTGATCTTTCAAGCACTCCAGAAAACGACGATGCTGAACAAGAAAGTGCAATTGCGATTGAAGATGTCATAGGTGACCTAGATGGATCGGTGTTAGAAGATTCGTTTCGTTCTAATGATGCTGAAGCAGACGAGGAAGAGTCACTGTCTGAATTGTTAGAGAGGGCTATACCTGCATTGAAACAGTCAGGAGTCATAAACGACATAAAACTTTTCTTGCATCTGGTTGCAAATGAAAAATTCCCTCTTTCAAATATTTCTTTCCTACTTTTTCTCGACGTGGTGAGGTTTTATGGCTTGCAGAATGTCAGTGGGATGCGATACCGAAAAGAGACCATGCTGTTCTGGGTGTTTGGGTATCTACTTTTTCATGGAAAATGGTTAAGATTTAACAGGGGTTTGAAGTTTAGTGGTAATCTTTTGAAGGAAGATTCAAGAAGAGGACATTACGATCCAGAAGGGAGTTCAATCAACTTTGCTGTACCATCTGACTCAATACTGCGATCAGGTAATTAAATATACCTCTTGTTCGATATTCGTTAGCTATTGTTGCTTTTTGTGCTTTAAAATTTTGGAGCAGTACAGTGTCAAACAACATACACACCTTTTTAAAGAATGCATTGTATAAGAATATAGAGGCGCATAACTTCTAAAATTTGAGAATAAATTAAGAACAATGGGCTCAAGTTTCACCAGAAGTATGATTTGTTATTCATCAAAGTCCTTTACATAATTGTTAAGTTCGAGATGGACAATTTTTAAGAATAGGCTCACCAAAAATTAATGTATTATTATGAAAGACGTGTTCAACTAATTCCGTGACTGTGAAGTATCAACGATTTACAACTATAAGAAAAACGTGACTGAGAGTGTTTGAAAGATGCGTCACAGAGTTGGTCTAATGTGCAGGCTAAAAACGCAATTATATCTGACTAGTGTATAATAAACTGACATTGTAAGTCAATTCTTTTATTTTGCTTTAAAGGTTTGGCGAAGCATAACAGTGTTCCGCGGTATCTTCAAGCAGGCATGATAACGGGAATGCTTGACGCTGTTGCATCTCAAGATAAAGATGAAGTTGGGAAGCAATTTGTACTGTCTTTCGATGGGAAACTACTGAGAAGTGGGAAACTACTGAGAATTTTATAGAAAGAAAAGAAAGACTACACAAAGAGCTGGACATTGTTAAAGATCTGCAGTTTGCAGCCTTGATGCTAGATAGCAAAGACGAAGTACATAATGTAGACAATTCCGTCAAGAGCTCTCTCATTAAAAAAATGCAAAACGTTGCGCAGATTCTGACGCAGCGCATAAAAGATGCACGACAAGCCAAATTGAGTAAGGAATTTAATATCAATAAGTATGATAAATGCCGCTGGTGGAGATTCCAAATGGAGAGCCAGTAAGCTTGTGAACGCAATTTCTAGAGCTAAATGTGAACTTTCACTGATAAATGAATTCATCGAAAAAGCCTTGAACCAAAATAAAGACACCTGCTTAATTGCAAGAACAATGTATAACCTTGGTGAGTAATCTATGGATAAGGTGCTTTTTTAGAAGTTATGGTCGGACACAAAAAATATAATGCTGTAGCTTTATCATTTCCTTTTCTCTTAAGTATATGCGATATTTCACATGCGCTTTGCTTCGACTTTGATCGTGATCACTATAGTGCTATTTTGATATATTAATGCACCAAGAAATCGATGTTGCATTAGATATTTGTAATTTTGAAACGGGTAACCATAGAATTATTATTTTTCAAACATGTTTGGAACGAGAACTACCCTTCCAAGCCCATTACCTGCTAGCTGTGTAGTAACATATATATAGTGCAAATCGCTTTTTCAGACAACTATCGCCACAAGAACATTATGTAATCTCCATGTTATTCCTTTTCAGGAACGCCAAGCTCTTTGATTGATGATAACATCATTTGCGTTAACAACTATGTATTTGGTCTAAAAGACAACAACGAGGTTTTAAACCCCGTCCACCCGTTGTATGTAAAGCAAGGAACAGATTTTTGGTTTCAATTAAGGAAACAGGCTGTGTTCACTGGTAGCACTCTGTATCGTGGGCTGGGACTGGCTAAATTCAAGGAGCAGATTAATTTTCTGAAAGAGAAATTAGAAAACAACGACAGTACAGATCTTGAAAAGATGGGAAATTCAGTGGCCGTAGCTGCCAATGCAGTACAGTCCGTTGCACCAAACAAGTATCTGGAATGGGGATTAGCAAATGAAAAGCATGCAGTGTCTACGTTGGTCAGTTTTGTCATTCCACTATATTACCCTGGCATGACTTTTGTCGAAGTTGGTGCTTCATTTATATCTTGCGAATATACCCATGAAACGTTGGTAGAAGTCTCAGCCGATGGTTTGATATGTGCAGTTGATTTCTCCAGTGGTCTTGTCGGTGATGTAGTAGCGAAAGTCGAGATAAAATGCCCTTACCCAGAGCCAGCAAACACGTACAAAATGCCAGTCTACTACAACATTCCAAAGTATTATGCATTACAGCTAATAGCTGAAATGGAAGCGGAGCCTAGTGTCAAAGAATTATTATTCACCTGCTACTCACCTGCAAGCACAGTGATCAGTAGGGTCACATTTGATAGTGACTTGTGGCTTTCAGCAAAATTGGAAATAAAAAATCTGCTACATATGATGAAGTCTGGAAAACTTCCTAAGCAAAGAACTCTTTTTGCAAAAGATATATTGCCAGCAAAATTGACGAATTTTTAAACAAATGTGTTGACATTCTCACTGAGGTTCCCTCTGTGAAAGATAACGAGAAAGAAGCTGATAAATGGCTAACATTTCCATATTCCAGTCCGTTCAATGTACCACAGCTGCCAAATGATAATTTATTTCCAGTTAACGGGGAGAGAATGGTGAAGTTAGGAGATTTTTTCAATGCTGTCATCCATGCTGGCTATGAAATCAGCCGTATCAAAGCAAAAGAGCTTTTCGTTTGTCTTCTTTCTCCAGCAACAAGACAGTACGACGCAGAAAAACCTGCATGTTTTCCAATCTTTTATGGTCTCAAGGGGAAAGTTTTTAGCCAGTCAGAAAAGAGAAACCTATATGATACCGTGATGAATGCATGTCATGAGAAAAAAATCGATATTTTAGCAACATCTTTTGATGGTGAATGCTTCTCTCTAATAACCGAAGACGCAGAAGGAAAACCATTAACTCTCATTCAGCTTCAACATGAAGTCTTCGAAAAAGCAAGAAAGTTGTCAAAACAGGAAATTATTCGCAATATTGTATCCAAAGCAAGAAATGCTATTTCTCAGGATGAAACCGAGGGCAATAGGATTACGTACATTAAGACTGGAAAAATCATCTTGAAAGGGTTACCATTTCCCAAAAATCCATTTAAAGAGCTTCATGCTGCTATTGCGGAACACGACAAAGCACATAGAAGGTCGGACGATGTGTCGGCGTCAAATGTAGAAGGAAAGAGAAAAACAAAAATGAGCCAGACAAAAGAGAATTCAAAGAAGAAAGATAAGAAAAAGAAAAAAATATGCCAGCCTAATTCTTTGGCACAGATGTCCCGAAAAGTTGTAGAATCAGCGACGTATTATAAATCGGCTCTTAATGTGAGTTATTCAAATATAATATGGCAAGAAGAGCTAAGGCAGTGGAAAGAGAACAGCCCTATCAATCATGGTATAGACGGTTTCCCAGAAGTATGGTATTGCATTCCAGAATTTAATCAAGGGAAACAACGATTGGAGCACAAAGTTTGGGATGCTACCCACCTTATGACAAATATGAGACGAGTTGTTTGTTCTAAGGGAACAAAGTATTTGAGAAAAGAAGCATGGGTCTCTGCTGCACACGATCCTTCCACGAAGCTGAAGCCATCTATGGTCTTGGATTTACCGGACAAGCAGGACATCTCCTTCGCTTTGACAACATTCTCTTTTGATGTAGAGAATGCAATGGAGAAGGCAGGGTTCTACGAGGAGGCAAAATTTTGCAAACTCGTGCGAGAGTGGTGGGCTGCTGAAGATGAGCCAGGCATAGCGGCTGTCCAGAGAGTCAAGCAAAGAAATGAGCTAAGAAATTACCTGCTTAACGATGTGGACTTCGGTACGTTTCCACCGTACTCATGTTATGTTAAAGGTAAGACTTTCAAACATACAGTGCGTCTTTGACATGTTTCTCTATTGTCTTGATCAGAGACTTTTCTTTATTAGGGGTTTTTTTGAAATTATTAACGAGTAATCAGTCACTCTTATTGCAGACTGGTGGCCTTCTACGTTTATGAATTCCTAACTCCATGAAATTAGAGAGATACCCCATAAAAAGTGCAGTGATCAGTTTATATGTCGACCTGTATTTTGAAGAGGAGTAGATTATTCTGATAGATTAGAAATTTTGGTGTTATAGACCGGTGTTACCCCATGATGCTCTTTCCTGTTATTATTCTTGTTCATGTGTTCTGTAACATATCTGTCAGTGATATTACTCGCAGTAAATCAAACATACTATTGTGTTGCGGCAATGCTAACATTTGAGAACTATATTTTTCTACGCATATTTTCAATAGGATTTCCAAGAAAGTTATACGAAGGTTTCCTGGCAAGCATTGATTCAAAGAACCAGCTGTATGGATTGACCCTGAAATCATACAACACAAGATCCGTCTCAACCTTAATGTCAGAGAATTTCTTCAGCTCCCTGATCGAACTTGATACGAGTGGTACCGGCTATCTTAGAGCTGAAGACGTACCAAGGTGCATGGGAACAGCTTGCGCAATGGTTGATATACGGCTTAACCCAAATAAGTAAGCAATAGCTATTCCACTGTCTGTATTTGTCAAATGATTTTATCATTAAAACACTGATATCGATGCAGCCGTGCTTAAAGCGAGGCTAAACACTCTATTAACAAATCTTTCATACTTTCAGAGTTTTTGACTGCAAAACCACTAAAGGCACTGTTTATAAAGTACACGATGTTGAAAATACGGCTAAAGAAATCGACCGTGCATCTTGCAACAAGAGTAATGAAAGACCGCAGAAGATTACATCGATCATGATACGGTAAGAAAAGAGATGCAACAGTTTGTTCCTTCAAATCTGTCCCTTATTTATCAATCGGTATTGTTAGACCCGTAACGACGCTTTTTGCAGGATTAAAATCTGTTTTCCTCTCGCAGAGATGACTTCTTCGACACTGAAGACAGAGCAAGAACAAAAGGGAAGAGAAAAGCAGGCACCCTATCCGAGTTTGGTGCGCCGCCACGAAAGGCACAACCAGTGAGAGCCTATCATCGTTGCGACGAATCCAAGATTTTACCAGAGAAGCTGTTCAGTTGCAACGCAATTAATCAGTAGGAAATGAGCTAAGTATTTATTTTAGTAGACGTATCACTTTTATTTGTAGGATAAGTTTGTAGGGTATTGTGTCACATTTTTTTTAGATAGGTACCAGTAAATTCAACACGTGATTGTACATAAACATGTGCAGAGATATTACAAAAGCCTTAGGAAAAGAATTACAAGTTTGAGAAGTTTCTGGCCGGGTAATCGGTTATGTAATAAATTTTTCTAATCCATGTAACGTGCTGAAGAGAAAAAGTTTGATTTCTTTTCTATTGTTGTAATTTTCTATTAATGTTGCTTGTTTGTATTCAGCTGAGGTGGTGCTTTGCTCGTTAGCTCAATGATAGGGCTTTGTAAAATTCTATTACTACTCAATATCGATATAAAATTAGCTGTACAGTAAGAAACCACTGGCCTGCGCGCAGATAGAAACACTTTTTCAAGTTTTTCAGTCGGCGCGCAGGCTAGAAACCACCAGTTATTCAAAGTCAGCCTGTCAAGTTCCTAGATAGTTTTAGCAATTTTATATCAAGGTACGTAACTACATATTATGATTTGTTTGATATTTCGAAAAATGCAATTATGCGTCGGTGTTCTACAAGGAAATGATTCTGCTTGATTCTGATTTTGTGAGATGAATTTTGCATGCGATATTTCCAGTGGCTAGTAAATATTTGCGAGCGGAAAATCACAGGACAGATTGCAAGACAATTTGTTTTTTGCGATTTCTCACAGTATTTGTATTTGCAAGTATTTAAAACAACGATTAATGTTGATTGAGTCATGAATTCAGCACTTTGTCAAAAAAAACTGTACAATTTTTTTGTGAAACTAACTCTCCGTAGTAAAGCAGAGAATGTTGGAGAAATACAGGCACTTAGTAGCCAGCCAGTCTATTCCAAAAATCGCAGCCCATAGCAGGCTTGAGCTTTAATTGTGTGAATTTATGCTGTCCCGTAATGTACTGGTTGTCTAAACCTATGGAATGGGAAGAGCGAAACGCGTCTGTTTCTGCGCACAGATACTGCCATATTCGTGCAACACCGTTGCAATTTCTCAAACAGGTTGCACGCCCACCGCTGTACTCATGGTATCCCACCGCCGTACTGAACATCCACCGCTGTACTCATGATATCCCTCCACTGTACTGAACATCCACCGCTGTACTCATGATATCCCTCCGCTGTACTCATGTGATCCCACCGCTGTACTGAACATCCACCGCCGTACTCATGGTATCCCTCCGCTGTACTGATGGTATCCCTCCACACAACTCATGGTATCCCTCCGCTGTACTGAATATCCACCGCTGTACTCAAGTCATCCCTCCACTGTACTGAACAACCACCGCTGTACTGATGGTATCCCTCCGCTGTACTCATGGTATCCCTCCACTCAACTCATGGTATCCCTCCGCTGTACTGAACATCCACCGCCGTACTCATGGTATCCCTCCGCTGTACTGATGGTATCCCTCCACGCAACTCATGTTATCCCACCGCTGTACTGAACATCCACCGCTGTACTCATGGTATCCCACCGCTGTACTGAACATCCACCGCTGTACTCATGGTATCCCTCCGCCGTACTGATGGTATCCCTCCGCTGTACTGATGTTATCCCTCCGCTGTACTGCACAACCACCGCTGTACTGCACAACCACCGCTGTACTGCACATACGTTATCCAGGGTGCCGCTGCAGTGGCTATTAGGCTGTTTTAGCAACACCACGCCACAAGCGAAGAAGAAGACGCGAGCAGACATAGAATCTGGGCACTAGATATTTTTCCGCGTCTTGATATTCCGCGTTCTGGCGACAACATCATCTTCGTTGTTTTCATGTTCTGTTGAAAGCTTCAAAATTTTGCGTTGTTTTGGAAGCTGCAACAGTTACTTCAGCAACCAAACCAGTCAATCATTGCGATAATTTGCATTTGTAGTGAAGAACTATCGTGAAAACTGTGAAAGAAATCAATTCAGAATCAAGTGTTGCGCTAAAAGACTTTTCTGTTCTAGCCTTACACTTAGGCACCTATAGGCCAGTATGAAGGCGTTGCCAACCTTAAATGCTAAATAAAAAATTTGAATCAAAACGCTATGGAACCTTTTTTGACAAAGACGGCGTTCTCGTTGGCGATCGCGTTCTGTTGCTAAAGCAGTCTATTGTTCTTTGGGGTATGCCCTCCAATAATTTATAAAATCTATTGTTTTACAGTATTGTTTGTATAATTGCCTATTGTTTCTTTTGTTTAACGAACAATACGCGCCCCCAATTTTCTTCCTCCTACACTACTGGCCGCTGAAGACTGGATGGAAATTGCAATTTGCTCTCTGCTTCTTTAACAGTATAATGATTATAAGAACCTTAGTGTGGTAAATGGGGTACGTAAAACATGTTCTTCAATATAACACAGATTTTGAAGATAATATTGTCCCTGTTTTATAGTGCAAAATATAAAAGCGAAAATCAAAGGTGCGAAACCAAGGGCATGAAAATAAACGAGAATAATACTTTCAGTCTTTATATCCATTAATACCTATACTTGAGATTCTTATTCTTAAATAATTATTTAGTGATCCAAAAAGTAAAAAAGTAGCTCCCCCTCCCTAAAATAATTATGTTTCATAAAATCTTTCCTGCTGCAGAATCTTAGGTATCAAAGTTGAACCACGTAAATTTCAGCCTGATAAGCGTCTCTCGAAGAAAAATGAAAATCCTATGTGGTTTTTTCTAAATTGCGATAGACAGCGGAAACACTTTCGGGCATACTTAAAGCTTTTTCCTTCTGACACTCCTCAGAGTATGAACGTCAGAAACAGACCGAAACAATAAACTAAGACGGAATTTATACCCAGATGCGGCTCGAAATGCACCAATCAGAAAGAAAAGCTGAATTGGCATTGCTTTTTAAACAACAATCAGCTTCAGGCGGAAGAACAATGTAAATTAATTGAAGAGTCCAAGCGAGAAAATGCACTTTTTGTGTCTACACAGAACCGCCTTTTTGGTTTTGATGTAGACAGATTCCAAAACGCTGGGATGATCGAGGATCTAGCCCTGCCAATTATTCGAAAACAATCCTCGTTGTTATTTTCCGCACACTCTAGGTGATCTGGTAAATGTTGTCCTATGGCAGAATCATGTTTCAGAGTGGGTTCTTTTTTTCCGCTTTGTGATCCAAAACTAGAAATTTGTTTGTCACAAACGCAGGTGTAACTAAATCAGGAAATAGACAAAGTACAAAATAGATATAAGTGTTGTTTAACTAAAGAATGCTCAATCGTGTTGTCATCCATTTAATTCTATGCGTCTTTCAAGCTTTCGTTTACGTGGCTCAAATTTGGTTAGATTCTGCCACAGGAAAAATTTTATGGCTTACACGTTTTTTTTTTATAAGAACACTGAAATTGAAGAAAGCCATGCAATGTTCTTAATTTTTCCGATTTAAAGGCTCAAAATGTTCTTAACATGTTCTTAATTTTCTTGCTTTTTAAAAAGCTGTTCTTCTTCAAATTAGATGGTAATTGCTAAAAAGGGATGCGTATGTAAAAATATCACATATATTCACAATGATTGATAGTTCACCTGTTTTCTAGAGTTGAGAACAGGACAGCGCAACAAGAAAGTAAATTCTAATTTGTTTCTAGCTTCACAAAGCCTTGTAATGTTCTTAGCATGTTCTTAACTTTTTAGCCTCTGAAGCCTTATGTTCTTATATACTTTGTTCTTATAAAAAAAAACGTGTATTTAGCCCATGGGGTTACTTTTTTGCCCTTCCGATGTAATATTCTTATCGCCTATCTACGAATTGAAAGTTCTTTTATGACCATTTCAATTGTCGCCATTCCATTTTTAGAGCAACTTGCCTTAGAACAAGAAATTAGAGGGAGATTAGAAAATAATCATCAGTCATATGAAGGTTTGCTTTCGTGTTGAAAGAAATATTTTGTTTTTATATACTCGGTCTTTACTAAGTTAATTTCGTGATGAACTTTATTAATTTTTTGTTTCAACTTTAAAATAATTTCATTTTTTCCATCTCTTTGACAGGAGAACAGAGAATGAATGATACTGTGCCCGGCCATATTTAAGAGAACCAAAAACTTCAAAGGTAAAATGACTTATTGCTTTTTTCATTATATTTTCTTGCTTTTTCCCCAGCGAAGAACATGAATCTTATTATTTTTCCTTATTCATCATATTCTTAGGAATTTATCTTTATCATTCAAAGATACATAGTTTTAAGTGGTAGATTGAGTGCTGCTACTCGGCTGTGCCTGTAATCTTTTACGAGCTTTCCAGAACAAATCACTAGATTGCTTCGAACTGAGATCTAATTAGGCCCTGATATCATCGTAGGTTTCAACAGCCTGCGTGCAGGCCCAAACTATCCTCCTTTCAGGTTTGAGTCTGCATACAGGCCAAGGATGTAGTAAACCTTTAGGCTGGTACAATAGTTCTAGTTAAGTACCAAAATAAACAATGTTTCTCCGTATTTTTTGAAGTTAGGCCTAATTCATGCGTCGAACTTATGCCGCAGTGAATTAAAACCGAGCTACGAAAATTTTTCAAAGCGTCCATTTTATTCGGCATAACTGTGACACAACTGCGACGTATAGAAACAATACGGAAGTTAATCTTCGCTGCACAACTTCTGCACCACTATTTAGCAGCTCTGCCGCATGAAACTCCCTAACTGCACCTTCAACTGATTTAACTTAGTAAGGTTGAAGATAATTGAATAAAATCCGCTGCAGTATAACTTTGACGCATGAACTAGGTCTTAGAATTGGTTTCATACGAAAGCTCCAACGGAAACATTGAGATCTGAAATAACCGCCACGGTACAACGTCGATCTTTTCGAACTTTAGGAGTTCCTCCCCTTCAGCAGCAGAATTAGACATTTTCAATTTCGCTAATCTAAACACTCTGCCTTCATTTGTTCTACACTTTTTTTTTATAAGAAACCGGTTTATAAGAAACCTAGAACAAAACACCCCATAACTTTTAGATCTAAGAGGAAGGAGTTAAGAAACTTAAGAAATTTTTGTGTCAGTTTCTAACATACTGATTTCACATTTGTGGACGTAGTAATCAATTCTCGAGCATTTCCGTGCGATTTCTCGCACCAGCATGGCTAATTCTTTGTAATAAAATAATATTAATAATTTGCTAGCTATATTCACGTTTTTATCGTTTTTATTGCAATTTGTTTCCATTCAATTAAGAAGCTGTTAAGAAACTTCTAGAACTAAAATTGGGCCAAAAATTAAGAAACTTTTAGAACTAGGCCCCGAGCCAGATTTCTTATAAAAAAAACGTATTAAAAACATTCTCTCTTTCAGGTATGAAAGAATGCTGTTTGTTCATACTGGATTTTGTGAATTCTATTTAAAAAACTTTTATTTTACCCTCTATCAAATGCATAACACCAAACATTCATGTAAAACGAAACCCATGCATTACAACATAAAGTTATTTATTTCAAAACAACAACGATGTAAATGATTAATTATCTCATGCTGCCAGATTTGTATTGTAATGCCCTTATAGTGATTATTCCCTGTGTTTTTATCACCAGATATTATTTTACGTACGCATTATCCTACATTGTTTATTATTATTATATAGTAACTACTAACACATATTTACCTTTACAAGTAAAAGTTTTCGTCATAAAAAGAGGTGAAAGAGGCTGTTCTTATTACTATGCTCGTTCTGCTTAGCATTGTTAATGCAATACTTATGTTCATCCTCTTTAATGCGGTCTCTTATTTATCTTCTTGCTTAAAGGTGTTTCGCCGATAAAATCAGGACTATAAAATGTTTTTGGCACACAAGGCAAGGCTATATTGATGCTAAATGACCAAAAACTGCCCTAAATCGAGGGTTTCCAAATCGATTCAAATCATCCTAACAAGCTTTCTAAGAGTAGGGTAAGCAATTGCTCTTTAGTACGGTTCTTATTTATCTTCTTGCTTAAAGGTGTTTTGCCGATTAAATCAGGACTATAAAATGTTTTTGGCACACAAGGCAAGGCTATATTGATGCTAAGTGACCAAAAACTGCCCTAAATCGAGGGTTTCCAAATCGATTCAAATCATCCTAACAAGCTTTCTAAGAGTAGGGTAAGCAATTGCTCTTTAGTACGATTCTCATTTATCTTCTTGCTTAAAGGTGTTTTGCCGATTAAATCAGGACTATAAAATGTTTTTGGCACACAAGGCAAGGCTATATTGATGCTAAATGACCAAAACTGCCCTAAATCGGGGTTTCAAATCGATTCAAATCATCCTAACAAGCTTTCTAAGAGTAGGGTAAGCAATTGCTCTTTAGTACGGTTCTTATTTATCTTCTTGCTTAAAGGTGTTTTGCCGATTAAATCAGGACTATAAAATGTTTTTGGCACACAAGGCAAGGCTATATTGATGCTAAATGACCAAAAACTGCCCTAAATCGAGGGTTTCCAAATCGATTCAAATCATCCTAACAAGCTTTCTAAGAGTAGGGTAAGCAATTGCTCTTTAGTACGATTCTCATTTATCTTCTTGCTTAAAGGTGTTTTGCCGATTAAATCAGGACTATAAAATGTTTTTGGCACACAAGGCAAGGCTATATTGATGCTAAATGACCAAAAACTGCCCTAAATCGAGGGTTTCCAAATCGATTCAAATCATCATAACAAGCTTTCTAAGAGTAGGGTAAGCAATTGCTCTTTAGTACGATTCTTATTTATCTTCTTGCTTAAAGGTGTTTTGCCGATTAAATCAGGACTATAAAATGTTTTTGGCACACAAGGCAAGGCTATATTGATGCTAAATGACCAAAAACTGCCCTAAATCGAGGGTTTCCAAATCGATTCAAATCATCATAACAAGCTTTCTAAGAGTAGGGTAAGCAATTGCTCTTTAGTACGGTTCTTATTTATGTTCTTGCTTAAAGGTGTTTTGCCGATTAAATCAGGACTATAAAATGTTTTTGGCACACAAGGCAAGGCTATATTGATGCTAAATGACCAAAAACTGCCCTAAATCGAGGGTTTCCAAATCGATTCAAATCATCCTAACAAGCTTTCTAAGAGTAGGGTAAGCAATTGCTCTTTAGTACGGTTCTTATTTATCTTCTTGCTTAAAGGTGTTTTGCCGATTAAATCAGGACTATAAAATGTTTTTGGCACACAAGGCAAGGCTATATTGATGCTAAGTGACCAAAAACTGCCCTAAATCGAGGGTTTCCAAATCGATTCAAATCATCCTAACAAGCTTTCTAAGAGTAGGGTAAGCAATTGCTCTTTAGTACGGTTCTTATTTATCTTCTTGCTTAAAGGTGTTTTGCCGATTAAATCAGGACTATAAAATGTTTTTGGCACACAAGGCAAGGCTATATTGATGCTAAGTGACCAAAAACTGCCCTAAATCGAGGGTTTCCAAATCGATTCAAATCATCCTAACAAGCTTTCTAAGAGTAGGGTAAGCAATTGCTCTTTAGTACGGTTCTTATTTATCTTCTTGCTTAAAGGTGTTTTGCCGATTAAATCAGGACTATAAAATGTTTTTGGCACACAAGGCAAGGCTATATTGATGCTAAATGACCAAAAACTGCCCTAAATCGAGGGTTTCCAAATCGATTCAAATCATCCTAACAAGCTTTCTAAGAGTAGGGTAAGCAATTGCTCTTTAGTACGGTTCTTATTTATCTTCTTGCTTAAAGGTGTTTTGCCGATTAAATCAGGACTATAGAATGTTTTTGGCACACAAGGCAAGGCTATATTGATGCTAAGTGACCAAAAACTGCCCTAAATCGAGGGTTTCCAAATCGATTCAAATCATCCTAACAAGCTTTCTAAGAGTAGGGTAAGCAATTGCTCTTTAGTACGGTTCTTATTTATCTTCTTGCTTAAAGGTGTTTTGCCGATTAAATCAGGACTATAAAATGTTTTTGGCACACAAGGCAAGGCTATATTGATGCTAAGTGACCAAAAACTGCCCCAAATCGAGGGTTTCCAAATCGATTCAAATCATCCTAACAAGCTTTCTAAGAGTAGGGTAAGCAATTGCTCTTTAGTACGGTTCTTATTTATCTTCTTGCTTAAAGGTGTTTTGCCGATTAAATCAGGACTATAAAATGTTTTTGGCACACAAGGCAAGGCTATATTGATGCTAAATGACCAAAAACTGCCCTAAATCGAGGGTTTCCAAATCGATTCAAATCATCCTAACAAGCTTTCTAAGAGTATGGTTAGCAATTGCTCTTTAGTACGGTTCTTATTTATCTTCTTGCTTAAAGGTGTTTTGCCGATTAAATCAGGACTATAAAATGTTTTTTAGCACACAAGGCAAGGCTATATTGATGCTAAATGACCAAAAACTGCCCTAAATCGAGGGTTTCCAAATCGATTCAAATCATCCTAACAAGCTTTCTAAGAGTAGGGTAAGCAATTGCTCTTTAGTACGATTCTTATTTATCTTCTTGCTTAAAGGTGTTTTGCCGATTAAATCAGGACTATAAAATGTTTTTGGCACACAAGGCAAGGCTATATTGATGCTAAATGACCAAAAACTGCCCTAAATCGAGGGTTTCCAAATCGATTCAAATCATCCTAACAAGCTTTCTAAGAGTAGGGTAAGCAATTGCTCTTTAGTACGGTTCTTATTTATCTTCTTGCTTAAAGGTGTTTTGCCGATTAAATCAGGACTATAAAATGTTTTTGGCACACAAGGCAAGGCTATATTGATGCTAAGTGACCAAAAACTGCCCTAAATCGAGGGTTTCCAAATCGATTCAAATCATCCTAACAAGCTTTCTAAGAGTAGGGTAAGCAATTGCTCTTTAGTACGGTTCTTATTTATCTTCTTGCTTAAAGGTGTTTTGCCGATTAAATCAGGACTATAAAATGTTTTTGGCACACAAGGCAAGGCTATATTGATGCTAAGTGACCAAAAACTGCCCTAAATCGAGGGTTTCCAAATCGATTCAAATCATCCTAACAAGCTTTCTAAGAGTAGGGTAAGCAATTGCTCTTTAGTACGGTTCTTATTTATCTTCTTGCTTAAAGGTGTTTTGCCGATTAAATCAGGACTATAAAATGTTTTTGGCACACAAGGCAAGGCTATATTGATGCTAAATGACCAAAAACTGCCCTAAATCGAGGGTTTCCAAATCGATTCAAATCATCCTAACAAGCTTTCTAAGAGTAGGGTAAGCAATTGCTCTTTAGTACGGTTCTTATTTATCTTCTTGCTTAAAGGTGTTTTGCCGATTAAATCAGGACTATAAAATGTTTTTGGCACACAAGGCAAGGCTATATTGATGCTAAATGACCAAAACTGCCCTAAATCGAGGGTTTCCAAATCGATTCAAATCATCCTAACAAGCTTTCTAAGAGTAGGGTAAGCAATTGCTCTTTAGTACGATTCTCATTTATCTTCTTGCTTAAAGGTGTTTTGCCGATTAAATCAGGACTATAAAATGTTTTTGGCACACAAGGCAAGGCTATATTGATGCTAAATGACCAAAAACTGCCCTAAATCGAGGGTTTCCAAATCGATTCAAATCATCCTAACAAGCTTTCTAAGAGTAGGGTAAGCAATTGCTCTTTAGTACGGTTCTTATTTATCTTCTTGCTTAAAGGTGTTTTGCCGATTAAATCAGGACTATAAAATGTTTTTAACACACAAGGCAAGGCTATATTGATGCTAAATGACCAAAAACTGCCCTAAATCGAGGGCTTTCCAAATCGATTCAAATCATCCTAACAAGCTTTCTAAGAGTAGGGTAAGCAATTGCTCTTTAGTACGGTTCTTATTTATCTTCTTGCTTAAAGGTGTTTTGCCGATTAAATCAGGACTATAAAATGTTTTTGAGCACACAAGGCAAGGCTATATTGATGCTAAATGACCAAAAACTGCCCTAAATCGAGGGTTTTCCATATCGATTCAAATCATCCTAACAAGCTTTCTAAGAGTAGGGTAAGCGATTGCTCTTTAGTACGATTCTTATTTATCTTCTTGCTTAAAGGTGTCTTGCCGATTAAATCAGGACTATAAAATGTTTTTGGCACACAAGGCAAGGCTATATTGATGCTAAATGACCAAAAACTGCCCTAAATCGAGGGTTTCCAAATCGATTCAAATCATCCTAACAAGCTTTCTAAGAGTAGGGTAAGCAATTGCTCTTTAGTACGATTCTTATTTATCTTCTTGCTTAAAGGTGTTTTGCCGATTAAATCAGGACTATAAAATGTTTTTGGCACACAAGGCAAGGCTATATTGATGCTAAATGACCAAAACTGCCCTAAATCGAGGGTTTCAAATCGATTCAAATCATCCTAACAAGCTTTCTAAGAGTAGGGTAAGCAATTGCTCTTTAGTACGGTTCTTATTTATCTTCTTGCTTAAAGGTGTTTTGCCGAATAAATCAGGACTATAAAATGTTTTTGGCATACAAGGCAAGGCTATATTGATGCTAAATGACAAAAACTGCCCTAAATCGAGGGTTTCCAAATCGATTCAAATCATCCTAACAAGCTTTCTAAGAGTAGGGTAAGCAATTGCTCTTTAGTACGATTCTTATTTATCTTCTTGCTTAAAGGTGTTTTGCCGATTAAATCAGGACTATAAAATGTTTTTGGCACACAAGGCAAGGCTATATTGATGCTAAATGACCAAAACTGCCCTAAATCGAGGGTTTCCAAATCGATTCAAATCATCCTAACAAGCTTTCTAAGAGTAGGGTAAGCAATTGCTCTTTAGTACGATTCTTATTTATCTTCTTGCTTAAAGGTGTTTTGCCGATTAAATCAGGACTATAAAATGTTTTTGGCACACAAGGCAAGGCTATATTGATGCTAAATGACCAAAAACTGCCCTAAATCGGGGGTTTCCAAATCGATTCAAATCATCCTAACAAGCTTTCTAAGAGTAGGGTAAGCAATTGCTCTTTAGTACGGTTCTTATTTATCTTCTTGCTTAAAGGTGTTTTGCCGATTAAATCAGGACTATAAAATGTTTTTGGCACACAAGGCAAGGCTATATTGATGCTAAATGACCAAAAACTGCCCTAAATCGAGGGTTTCCAAATCGATTCAAATCATCCTAACAAGCTTTCTAAGAGTAGGGTAAGCAATTGCTCTTTAGTACGGTTCTTATTTATCTTCTTGCTTAAAGGTGTTTTGCCGATTAAATCAGGACTATAAAATGTTTTTGGCACATAAGGCAAGGCTATATTGATGCTAAATGACCAAAAACTGCCCTAAATCGATGGTTTCCAAATCGATTCAAATCATCCTAACAAGCTTTCTAAGAGTAGGGTAAGCAATTGCTCTTTAGTACGATTCTTATTTATCTTCTTGCTTAAAGGTGTTTTGCCGATTAAATCAGGACTATAAAATGTTTTTGGCACACAAGGCAAGGCTATATTGATGCTAAATGACCAAAAACTGCCCTAAATCGAGGGTTTCCAAATCGATTCACATCATCATAACAAGCTTTCTAAGAGTAGGGTAAGCAATTGCTCTTTAGTACGATTCTTATTTATCTTCTTGCATGAAGGTGTTTTGCCGATTAAATCAGGACTATAAAATGTTTTTGGCACATAAGGCAAGGCTATATTGATGCTAAATGACCAAAAACTGCCCTAAATCGAGGGTTTCTAAATCGATTCAAATCATCCTAACAAGCTTTCTAAGAGTAGGGTAAGCAATTGCTCTTTAGTACGGTTCTTATTTATCTTCTTGCTTAAAGGTGTTTTGCCGAATAAATCAGGACTATAAAATGTTTTTGGCACACAAGGCAAGGCTATATTGATGCTAAATGACCAAAAACTGCCCTAAATAGAGGGTTTCCAAATCGATTCAAATCATAAATGACCAAAAACTGCCCTAAATCGAGTGTTTCCTAATCGATTCAAATCATCCTAACAAGCTTTCTAAGAGTAGGGTAAGCAATTGCAATGCCTTTTCAAGGCGATTTTTAAAGTTATTCAGCCCATAAAATTGACAAACCAAAAACCCTCAAAATCGGGCATTTTGTCCCAAAAAGTGAACGCTATCCGTTAATGGCCAAAATCGACAAAAATGGTTTCAATTATCTTTCTAACCTTCAAAGGTCACTTTCTAGACTATTAGAAACGGCTATCTCGAAAATAGTGAACGGTAACGGGAAATTAACAATTTGAAATTGACTCCTTTTCTTCTCATGTATTCTGGTGCAAGAAATGTTAGATTGTAATGCATACTCACTGTGAATAAATTGCGGTGACAGTACAGGTAGAGGTCTGTCTGAAACCTGTCTTAGTATTTTAAATCCTCTTTAATATTGTGAAATATGCAGAGGGGGGAAAAACTAGATGAAAATTGTTTCATCTTGTAGGCCTCTGATTTCTAGCTTCACCGTGAAAACCAGAAATCACAAAAAATTCAACTTTCATTGAAAACTCTTTTATATAGCAACACCTTCATATGGCAGACGTTATATAGCAATCTCAGCAAATTAGTCAACAATCAACAAACAAAGCAACAAAGAATTCCCTCGGTGAATACCAAAAGGCCAGACCTAGACCCATGTTTTTCTTTCGGGGTGGATATTGCACTCATGGAAGCAAGGCTCTCCAGCAAAGAACATCTTCATAAAGCGATGAAATGACTTGCTTGCCTGCATTGATAACTATACTATAGACATAAAGGACAACTGTTGAGATTCATTCCAAAACCTGGTACGGTACAATTCTTTAAGGTACGGGTCCCCCTTCAGCATCTAGTTTTGCTGCCCAATCTGCATATTCAACAATATTAAAGAGGATCGGTACTGCTACCGCAATTGAATCTAACAACTCTCGCACCAGATTACGTTAGAAATAAAATTAGCCATGTTTGAAGAATGAGATCAGCCCAGATAAGCCTGAGATCCGCCTATCAGCTTGCAGCTTGCAATGAATAGTGTAGAAGAGTCCCCACTTTGTTCCCATTTGTTCCCTGTGATCCTAGCTGCGTTTTAACCCTGTCTGTACTGGGGGGAGGGCGTTTTTCGCCCCCATCCTACCAAGCAATCTATTGCAGCATAAAAACGGAGGCATTCTTAATGCCAAAACTTACTGACTTTCACTAAAATTTAATACTCTACATGATAACATAAATTTTGGAACAATTGAATTAGTCACGTGACTGTATGATGCCCATATTTTTAAGGCAATAACAAATAAATTCACATTTCTACTAATACACCTGCAGCTGGATGGCCAATCAGAACGATACATACACCAATCAACTCGTCTAATCACGGGCTTTCATATGATGTATAATTTGTTTACTTTATTTCTTATTTGTTAATTATTATATGTATGACGTCATACATCTTTCTGACGTCATAAATCTAACAATGTTGGTAAAAATTTTCAAAAAATGCCTTTTTTAGGGAGAGTAAACCCTGCGCAACAAGAAAATACACAATTATGGTTATTTCCATTCCTATTTTATCGGAATTAGGAGCGTTGACTTCAAGTGTATTCAACACGAAGTAAAAAATGTTGATTATTTGTAAAAATTTGGCTAAAATGTAACGTGTTTTTCAAATAAAAACATTTTGAGCAGCTTTGGAACGATGTTTTCCAATAAAAAAGCTCTTTTTTCGAAAAAGCTACTTTTCCATGAAAAATCCCAAAAAATGCGATGCCTAGTGACATGTCACGTGACTAATTAAATTCCAAAGCTATATTTAGAATGTGCATTACCAGGAAATACTTTGTACCGAGTTTGGTTATCCTATCTTGTATAGTTGCTGAGATAACAAGGGGCGAAAACGCCCCTCCCAGTACAAAGTTGATCGAAAATACCCCATTAGAGATAGGGTTAAGACTTTGTTCTTGCTTTCTCCTCAGCCATAGCTTTCCCCACGATCGTCATTGATCCCCATTTTGTTTCAAGTTGTTCTCATTTGTTTGCGGTGATTTCCCTTGTTTTATTTGTTCTCAGTTGTTCCTTTATCTTTTTCAATGATTCCCTGCATGTTCCTCCTTGTCACCTATCATTCCCACTTATTCCCACCGATTACTACTTCGTTCCCTATTGTACCGATTCCAAGTTATTCCCACTTTGCTTCAGCGTGTTTCATTGGTTCCCTTCTGTTCCGTTTATTCCCAGTCACTCCACGAGTTCCCAGCTTTATTGCTTGTTCCAGAATTTAGCGCACTCTGGATAATGCCTTCCTACTTAGTTTGTTGTTCAAACTCGTGTCAAATGTCGTAGATTTACAATCTTGGACAAAAATTATGAGACAAACTGACATTTTCATTAATATTTGTGTTACCGTTGTATTTTACCCCTCCCCGCTTACTCAATGTTGATCGAATGACATGGAATTGTTTTCTTTATCAATCAACATTGATCCAAGGGGGGAAGGGGGAGTGAGCTATTGATTAGCGAAGCTGAAGTTAAGGAATTGCTGGACTAACTCGGAGTCTTCTGTATGTCTCATTATATTTTGTACAAGATTGTAGAACAACCTCTTGGATTAATTTTAATTGTGTGCATTTGAATTACAATTAATATAAATGACCCAACTCATTGACTGTTTAGAATGTTTTCACAGAGAATGAAAATTCTTATCTTTTGTTACAACATTCCTGATTCCTATCTATCTTGGTAGGTAGGTAGGTAGGTAGGTAGGTAGGTAGGTAGGTAGGTAGGTAGGTAGGTAGGTAGGTAGGTATATTCCTTCCGGTTTGTCGAAAATCTCTACATCATGTTTTCATTCTTCAAACATAAAAAGAGTCGATTTCAAATTGTCAACTTTCCGTTCCCCGTTCCCCATTTCTTGTTCCCCATTCCCCTTCCCCGTTAAATATTTTCGAGATAGCCTAATACAAACCATAAGGAGCATTTATAGCCCATAGTAACAAAGAAATAAGCACATCAAAATAATCCCAATTTGGACAAAACGGCATGACTAAGACTAGAATCGATCAAAATCAGGGTTTTCAATAAATCTTTCTAAATCATCAAAGATCAACTTCTAGACTATTATACTGTAAGCCATAACGAGCATCTCCGAAATCTAAGAAATAAGCTCCTCAAAATCGATCCAAAAAGGCAAGGCTATAGCGAAATTAAGGGCTAGATGAGACCTTGAGCCGGAAAAGCACCAAAACATCGAAAAGTCAAAAAGTCAAGGCTAGGCTAAGGCATAATGGCTAACAGTCTACCAAACCAGTGTTTTCAAAGCCTTTTCCAAATCTCCAAAGATATCTTTCTAGGGTATTATTTGGTTATAAAGAGCATCTCTAACCCATTTAATAGAAAAGGCACCTAAATATCGACCCATTTTGGCCAAAAAGGCAAGGCAATACTAAAGTACAATTGCCATTAATCGACCAAAATCAACGCTTTCAAAAATCTTTCTAAATCATCGCTTTCTAGGCTATCATAAGCCTATAAGAAGCACCCTTAACCCATTAAATGAAAGATAAAACACTTCAATATTGACCCGTTTTTGTCCAAAAAGCCAAGGCTATATCTATAAAGCAAAATGGCTAAAAATAAACAAAATCAGGGGTTTAAAAATATTTCGAAATCACCAAAAATCACTTTATAGGCTATTATAGCTAAGTCTATAAGGAGCATCTCCAGCCCACTGGAGCAAAGAAAAAGCAATATTGAGTCAAAATAACCATGAATAACCATGAATTTTTCATAGCTAATTGAATAATATTGTCTCAATAATATTTAAGCTTCCTAAATCCCAAGAAACACAAAAGGGACAACGCTATCAAAACGCTTGAATATGATGGCAAAGTTTTCAACAATGATAAAGATATAGCAAATGCTTTGAACGCACACTTTTGTAAT
Organism: Chrysaora quinquecirrha; assembly: GCA_014526335.1. Lineage (NCBI taxonomy): Eukaryota > Metazoa > Cnidaria > Scyphozoa > Semaeostomeae > Pelagiidae > Chrysaora > Chrysaora quinquecirrha. Next base: position 681,291 of record JACTAT010000101.1, read on the forward strand.
GTGGGATGTTGCAAATAAAATCATTCAAATAAATGTTGCAAATAAAATCATTCCACCGAATGTTGACTTTTCTCGGTACCTTTCAAACCCGGTTCAAAATTCATTCTACCTTACTCTGGTAGAAGAAAGTGAAGTATTAAAGGAAATACAAAACCTTAATGTAAAGAAATCACCAGGAAACGATGATATTAGACCGGCCATGATTAAACATGCTTGTCCTTACTTGATTAAGCCTCTTACACATGTGATTAACACGTCCTTTTCATCTGGAATAATGCCTGAAATCTGGAAAATCGCTTAAGTTATTCCAATTTTCAAAACTAGGGCAAGAACTGTTGCGGATAATTATAGACCGATTTCTTTACTGTCCTGTTTCGAGAAATTGCTAGAAAGATTATTAGCGAGACGTATAACTACTTTTCTTAAAAAGTATGACATCCTGTATAATCTACAGTTTGGTTTCCGCGAAGGTCACTCGACTACACAAAGTATTTTAGAACTTCTTGAAGAACTTTACCTAAATCTAGACTAGGGCAATGTATGCCTTTGATACGATAGATCACAATATTCTTCTTCATAAACTCAAATTTTATGGTTTTAGACGCAAAATTTATGAATGGTTCTCTAGCTACCTTAAAAATAGAAAACAGTTCACATTCACAAATGAAGAAAATTCTACCCTTGGTGAAATAACCAAAGGTGTACCTCAAGGGTCCGTCCTCGGGCCAATACTTTTTACAATTTATGTCAGCGATACGCCAAACTGTACGAAACTTATTCCAAGACTCTTCGCTGACGATACCAATGTTTTTAATTTCGGAAATGATATCCCTCAACTGATCCATGAAACTAATTTCGAATTAAGTAAACTAGACGAATGGATGAGGGCAAACATGCTAAAAGTAAATACTTCAAAAACCCATTATTGTTTTTTCCACCCTTCGTCAAATACGGGGGGGGGGTAACTTCAATAGATCAGTGACGGGGGTGTGCCATTTTCGTAATAAAAAGTTGACCCCAAAATTTATGAAAATTCTAAAAAGTATACCCCAAAGTTCACTATGAATAAAGTCTCAATATGAATATAGTACATAGAGATACTCAAAGTCTGTTTTTAGAGTTATACAGCTGAAATTTATTTGGCAGTTATCGTGACTTTATCAAAATTGATCATCTTTGCAAAAAATGATACCCCAAGTTTGTAATTTTAGCAAATTTGATACCCCAAAATTTATTTTCCACCCCTAAAAAGGTACCTCAAAAAATTGCACATCCCGTATCCATACATATGGGAGTTACCCCCCCCCCCCCCGGCGTCAAATAAAAGTACAAATGAAGCGTACTTAGTAAAAATGGGAGACATTTTAAACCCGTCTGATGATATTAAATATCTTGGAGTTAAACTAGATGCACAACTGTCTTGGGTAAAACACATTGATAAGATTAAAAATGAACTAATAAAATATACGTCTATGTTCTCTAAACTCCGGCAATCAAAGATAGCCTATGCATTCGAAGCTTATGGCTGCGCTGTGACAAAACATCTCAGAGAACTTCAAGTCTTGCAAAACAGGATTCTTCGGATCCTAAGGTTTAAAGATCATAGATATTCGACCAATACAATCCATAAAGAAACTAATTTTCTCAAACTCAATGACTTATATGAACTTAAAATTCTAAAATTTATGCAGCGTGTTCATCACAATAAGGAAAACCTTCCCACAGTTTTTCAGAATTACTTTTTAACGAACGAAGTTTCGTACGAATATGAAACTCGACAACGTAAACATTACCAAATCCATAAAGCGAATAGAAAATGGGGTGATCTCACGATTAGAAATAAAGATGCTCCTCTTTGGAATACTTTGCCTACTTCACTTAAAAGTATACAAAATCCAAAAACCTTCTCCACTAAATTAAAAAAACTGATACTTAATAAATATTAACAAGACTTTGGTTATTATTTCATTGCCATATAAAAATTTAACTCAAATAAGCTGTGAGATCCTCGATTATTCTTCTATCATATGTATTTCTATGTTGTGCATTGTTTTACAATACCATTGTCAGATCCTGCTTGGTAAAAAAAAATAATAAATAAATAAAAAAAAAATCAAAAATAAAAAATTTATATATGAAATTTACAATTGAGCTGATTTGTCTAAATTCGTAACTCTTATGTGTTTTCTTTAATTGCTATGTAGTATGAAAGTTGTAATTGATTATTGTAGCTTATATAAATTGATGCTGATGTTACTTTTAAAACTTTAATTTAGCGGCCCAAGCTTAGATAAGCTCTGCTTCTCTTGGGTCGGGTAGAATACAAGTATTTTTATACTTAACTTTTCTTTTGTAAACTTGTATTTTACAAACAAATTTGAATTGAATTGAATTGAAAGATAAAACACTTCAATATTGACCCGTTTTTGTCCAAAAAGGCAAGGCTATATCTATAAAGCAAAATGGCTGAAAATAAACAAAATCAGGGGTTTAAAAATATTTCGAAATCACCAAAAATCACTTTATAGGCTATTATAAGTCTATAAGGAGCATCTCCAGCCCATTGGAGCAAAAAAAAGCAATATTGAGTTAAAATAACCATGAATAACCATGAATTTTTCATAGCTAAAAGAATAATATTGTCTAAGAGCAGTTTGAAGATATGTCTATTATGTTGATAAGCACAGACGAAGACAGCAGTGGGCTCTTCTCTTATTCAATCCAGGTAAGATTTTGTTTTTTCCGAAATAACCTATTGAAGAACTTTATCTTCAATGCACTCGTTCTTAGCTTCCAATTCGCAGAAGACACTCGAGAAAAAGATGACGCTCTTAATCTCAATATTATACCTTATCGGCCCTTTTTACGCCGGCCCTAATTTAACGCCGGCCGTTTTTACGCCGGCCCTAATTCCGCCGGCCTGAAAATTTGCTTCAGCGCCATTTAGGGCCGTGTTTTACGCCACTCGAAGAACAAGGAAAAAACAACAATATATTTTTACGCAATGTTGCGTCTTTTATTACTTTTTATTGCCTTGAATATAATTCATGGTAGTAAATTACAATTGTCTCACTGCTATCTACGTTCTCTTCATCATCGAACTTCGCTTCTATTGCATCTTCGTCTATTTGAGAAAAATTCCAAATTTTTGGCCCTATTAACGCCGGCCCTTTTAACGCCGGCCCTTATAACGCCTCTACGCTAAAATTAACGCCATTTAGGGCCGGCGTAAAAAGGGCCGATAAGGTACTTTTCAATCTTCGACAGAACACTACCAACTACTCCTCGTGACTACATTACACTCTATATTTCACAATTCTCTTGTTCCGCTAGAGCGGAAGTCTTCTTTATATCATTAATGTTGACAGCTTAAGATTGAGATTTTTAAATTTTTTGGCACAATAACAATAACAAAACAAAAGATAATAAAATAAAACATCATGCGGAGAGAAAACGTCATTGTTGCTGGCGCGCGAGGGTGCGCGATCACGACGCAACGCCTAGTTTCGCGCATAACCTTTTTGGCGTTTTTACAAAGAATAATTCTGATAAGAACAGTGAGTTCGCTGCTTGAAACAATAAGAACAAGAATTGACACAGCCGTGACACGATACGGCAGTACTAGCGCTGAGAAAGTGTTGCGACGTTTCGTTTTAATATAGCATTCTATTCGATTTTGATTAGTTAACTTAAATATGTATGTATGTATTGTTAGCTATTACATGGCAATCGAATTTAAATATATTTACAAACAAACAAACAAGCAATACGTGGATGTGTACAGTACGTGCTGAGACACGGCTGTACCAGTGCTGAGACACTGGTTGCAAAAAATGGTTTTATGTTTACTCGCATTTGAATGGCATTGGATTGTTACGGTCATGTGCTCAGTGAGAACAAAGGCTGATGGCACAGACAATGACACGTCGCCGACGGCTGTGCCACATTTTTCCATTAAAATCTTCCGGTGACAGAAGCGGCATAAGGGCCGGGAAAGTTGAACGAAACTCAGCTTTTTATGTCGGCACCACTGCGGTAAAGCAACTGCCTGCCACTGTAGAACCACCATAAGAAAGTGTTTCCATTAAAACTAACAACGTCGGAGCATTGTCAATGTTCCTCGAAGATTCCCTTATTCATGCAAAGATTATCTAAAATCGTGCAAAACCCTGTTTTATTTGATATATTGACATTAAATTGTTCTTGGAAACTTTGATGCACTTTGTGCAACGTTTCGTAATGCTTTGCCGGAGCAATGCCACATCTTGCATCCCACTTCCAATCATCCCTTTCGAAGAAAATTAGACTTCCTTGTAATGAAAATAGATTGAGGTCATTACAACTTTTTGGGCAAAATTGAAATCAAAAAGACTGACAAAAGCCTTCTCGCATCAGGTTGTTGGATGCTGCAAGTGGAACCGCTTGCCCTTTATAAAATGTTCCACCATATATCATGTGTTTGCCATGGACAGCTACCCTTGCAACTGGAACTTTTTCATCCTGTTTTATTTCATTCTTGAAATAATTTCGGCCAACAATTGCTGTTAGTGCCCTTTCGCCATTCCATAACCCAATTGGTATGGGCTGCAAATGCCAAGCGTATTCAATTCTGCGATAGCGCAACACGTAATTATCGATGATACTGAAATGGCAATAACAAAAAGTCAGTGGTAGAACAACGACAGGTTTCTTGTTTTCAAATAAAGTTTGTTCGGTAACTGCAGTAACAAAAATAGTATCAGAGTCAATAAAGCCGATGTACTCTTTGGTTGAGCATAATTCCGCATGCATCATATATAAATTCATTCTTGAGTATCCCCAGTTGTGATAAAAGTAGTTTGAAAGTGATTTGGCATGCTCAGTTCATTTATTTCAGGGCCTAAGAATGGCTACATTACATAAATCACCTTTTGCTAGAAATTCAAGAGCTATGTCAGGGGGCTGGTGTGGGTACTCCGATTAAGCCCGACAGGGGGTCAAGTGTGTTCGAGGGTCTTACCAAATGACTATCAAATGGCTCAATTATAGAAAAAAGGAATGATACTGTATCTTTGTGATATTTTTGGTAGCTACTATTGTTTGAATTCAAATTTCTGGTGTTTGGAGCTTAGTTTGCATTTTGCAACCTTTTGTGCATTTGAATGTTAGCAAACGTAGAACACTTTATTGCTGGATTTAATGCTGTCAAAACAGTATGATTGCTAGACTTTTACGCTACCATTTGGGGGTTATTGTAAAATTTTACTTCCATTTGAGGGCCATTTTTTTATCTAAGCTTGGCCCCCTTAAGCCCTGACTGGACCCCTGCCAGGCCTTTATTTGGAGTACCCCCCGCGATCTGCGTTGTCCTTATGCGTGTCGTAGTTATTTATTTTGTGAAAGCGTATCTTTTCCTCCTTCCTCTAGCTTTCACCAAAATGCAGAATTCCAGATTATTCCTAGCTATTACAATCGTATTTGGAGTACCTATTTCTATCTATCAGTTCATCGACACAAACCATTATCAAGTGGGAAAAAATTTTGTACCTCCTGCCCAAAATGCCATTTCTCTGTTCAACGAAAAGAACGAAACGAACCGAGATGGAGATATTAGTTTCGAGGTGTACGTCCGACTTACAACCATCAAAGCGCAGATGAAAAACCTTGAAAACTGGCCTATACCTTCAATAAAACTGTTCTTTGAAAAGAAACTACTAAATCTTGTTGTTGTGTTGGACGATGAAAAGAAAGAAGACCACGAATATGGCGACAAACTGCTGAAAGAACACCAAGGTATAAACATCAGAATTTGCTATTCAAAAGCACTTTCAAACGACATTTATCACAACTGGGGATACGCCAGAATGTATATGGATATGATGCATGCGGAATTATGCTCAACCAAAGAGTACATCGGCTTTATCGACTCTGATACTATTTTTGTTACTGCAGTAACCGAAGAAACGCTTTTTCACAATAAGAAACCTGTCGTTGTTGGCAAGATCGGAATTCCAATAAACCCATGCTGGATACAAACAGGCGAGTATGTTCTTGGTTTTAAGCAAGTTATACAAGCAATGGCATATTTTCCTGTTACGTTTAAAATCGCGCATATTAAAGAGATGCGAAAATATGTAGAAGAAAAGCACAAAAAGCCCTTTGCTCAAGTGTTTAAAGAGGCTCCTGAAGTTTTAAATCTGCCAGTGACTTATTGTTATTGCCATTTCAGTATCATGGCTAATTACGTGTGGCGCTACCGCAGAAGTGAATACGCTTGGCATTTGCAGCCCATACCAAATGGGTTATGGAATGGCGAAAAGGCACTCGCAGCTATGGTTGGTCCAGATTATTTCAAGAATGAAATAAAACAGGATGAAAAAGTTCCAATTGCAAGGGCTGCTGTCCATGGCAGACACATGTATTTAGGTGAAAAGTACTACGGAGGGCAACCAATTCCACTTGCAGCATCCAAAAACTTGATGCGAGAGGGTCTTTGCCACTCTTTTGGATTTCAGCTTTGCCCCAAAAGTTGTGATGATTTCAATCCAAATTCATTACAAGGAAGTCTATTTTCATTTGAAATGCATAATTGGAAGTGGGATGCAAGATGTGGCATTGCTCAGGCAAAGCATTACGAAACGGTGCACAAAATGCATCAACATAACCCAGAACAATTTTATGTCAATCTATCAAATAAAACAGAGTTTTGCACGATTTTAGACAATCTTCGCAAGAATAAGTGAACCTTCAAGGAACATTGAACATTCAGATACTAACCAATTAAGCTCTGATATTTTATCCGTTTTCAGATGGTATCTATAGTCACCATCTTATCTTAGATATTTATCTAGAAAGTAACAGCTTCTGTTCTAGAAAGAAAGCAGTGCCAAGTAACTACAAATACAAACCTACGTACAAAAGTTGATTTTGGCAAATTTTTCGTTTGGCGCCAAAACAAACTTAGGCCAAAGCATAGAAAATTGAGTATGAGCTAAACGAGAATTAGAGCCCTAAAGGCAAAAAACATCGGAATTTAATCTTTACAAAAGTGGGGATTGCTCTGCAAGACAAGCAAGATGTCATAAATTTTATGGAAGTTGATGATCTACGTAGCGCGCATTCGGCTCACTTAGGCTCAGTAGTGAAAATTCCTTAAACTGCATTTCAATAGGCAATATTGAAATACATTATGGTTATCCCTTTATGATATGTGTAGCTCACTCTTTTCATGAACGAAGTTTGCCAAGCAGCACCAAGGCAGCACCCAGGTTTTCATGGAGGGATACCATCAGTACAGGGGTGGATGTTCAGTACAATGGAGGGATACCATCAGTACAGGGGTGGATGTTCAGTACAGTGGAGGGGAACCATCAGTACAGTGGTGGGCGTGCAACTCATTAGAGAAATTGCAACGGTGTTGTATGAAGGTGAAGTATCCCTAAGCAGACAGTGATGCGTTTTGTGGTGCCTACATCTGTAAAAAACCGCTCTAAACATACACTTTTTAATAGAAGAGTGTTCTGGGCTTCCATTTTTGTGTTCGAAGAATTTCGAACACATTGGTGTGGGGTGGCGTGTCACTAACTAACTAACTAACTAACTAACTAACTAACTAACTCACTGACTAACCAACGCTTGAACAATGGAAAACATGTAACAATAGTATAAGCATCTCAAGAATGCCATTAGGGCCATTGTCTCGGCCATTTATGCGCAATTTGCGGTTAGTTCTTCACAATCACGGCCAGCAAGCCTCTTTGTCGATTTAAGGTCATGTGACAATTTTTCTCTTCGCACAAGCTTGATTGCATCTGACTCATGGCTGTTTACCATTTGAAACTGGCAAATTGCCACCTTGGATTGGTAAATGACATTTCACGCATTCTCAACATTAATCAAAGAGTCTTGGCAAAGAGCGGCAATTTCAAACCAGTTTTCAAAACAAATCTTCATTATTATCATCCTCACCATAAAAATCGTCATAATAATAATCATAATAATAATTATCACCATCATCATTATCATCATCATCATCATGATTACCATCACTATCATTGATGGTGTGGCTGCGGCAAGATCTAAAGGAACTCACCACCACCACAATCACCCCTACAACCATCACCACCACCACCCCTATCGCTATCATACAACCACCCCTAAAACCATCACCACCACCACCTTTATCACCACCACCAGCCCCCTAAAACCACCACCACAGCCACCCCTACAACCATCACCACGATCACCTCTATCACAACCACCACGCCCCTTATCACCACCACCACAACCACCCCTACAACCATCACCTCGACCACCCTTATCACCACCACCACAACTACCCATACAACCATCACCACGATCACCCCTATCACAACCACCACAACCACCCCTTCAGCACCACAACCACCTCTATCACCACCACCATACCCACCATACAACCACAATCACCCCTACCAACCAGCATCATGATCATCGTGTTCATCAACATCATCATCATAACCACCACCATTATCATCATAATCATTATCATCATCGTTGTGCATACCGATAAACATCTTTCATCATTTGACCGAAATAGCTATATTCAACCAGAGTCGTTCTTCGAACATGCCCATAGGGCCCCTATGTTTGAAAAGTCGCGCTAATTGATACAACTAGTTATTGATACCTGACTCCCGACGCTCGCTGCTTTCTTATAGAGAGTCAGTTGCACGAAATGCCAACTCTAGACAACCATGAAATATTGAACCATTCAGAAAGTGCTGTAAATTTCAATGAATCAAAGTCGAATTATATTTCTTTAGACAACACGATAAATACATAAATACCGAAAGAATACTACAAAACTCACCTATAGACCCAGGAATGGGTTATAGAAACTAAACAAAATGGCGGAACTGGCGGCTTCTTACTGTAAACCTAATCTAGAAATATTAGCTATTCAAACAGCAAAATACTCGCATTGTCACTTTCTGTGAAAGTTGGCTTTTGCTCAATGCCTGACATATCGATGTCTCCATGGTCCCTTGTTAAGCCACTTCTTAGTAGTTTCCCAGCGAACGAAAGAACAAATTGTTCGCGAACATTGCCGCTTTTTTGTGATGCAACAGCTTCAAGCATTCCCGGTATCATGCCTGCTTTAAGATTTCGTGCTACACTGTTCTGTTTCGCGAAACCTTTCAACAAAGCACAGATAAATTATTTAGAATTCTAAATAAAGACATTTCAACTACATTTTGTTCCGTCAAAAGCCGATTTCTCTACCATAAGTCAGCATTATAGGAGAGAAAAGGAAGACAATGCAAAGGAGAGGAAGAAGAGCGGATTACGCTGCACTAAACCGGGATGCAGCAAGGAATTTTCAAGGAAGGATGCCCTTCAAAGACATCTCGATAGTGTGCATAAGGGAATGAAAATCTCGTGTAAAGGCAAGGGAAGGGCACCATCTGGTTCAGGAGGATTTGAATGCAAGGTGAACGGCTGTCGGAAAAAAATTGCCGACAACAGGTGCTTGAAGAGGCATTTTTCAGCATCTCACAGCAAAAGAAAATACATGTGTGAGTTCTGTAAGATGCAGTTCTCCTACAGATCTGGTTTATCCAGACACGCATGTGCAGTGCAGAAACTCTAAGTGGTAGAGAGAACTGTGGGCCCTGAGTAAAACATAACAAGGACGCTAAGTCATTAATTTGAAAACAAAAATTTGTGGTTAATACTTTTTATCATAATACGATTTTCGTTTTGTTGGTAAACTCAACTTTTGTTAGTATACGAGTATTTTGCTGTTTGAATAGCTACTATTTCTAGATAAGGTGTGCAGTAAGAAGCCGCCAGTTCCGCCATTTTGTTTAGTTTCTATAACCCATTCCTGGGTCTATAGGTGAATTTCGTAGTATTCTTACGGTATTTATGTACTTATCGTGTTATCTAAAGAAATATAACTCGACTTTGATTCATTGAAATTTGCAGCACTTTTCGAATGGTTAATACATTGAGTTAATTTTTAAAAAACCCTAACTTGCAGGCCAGCACACGTCCGAATCTACGGATGTTGCAAGGTGTTTAGGGAGAGACGCATTCTTATTTCATATATATTTATGAACACAAAAGAATAATAACTAACTATATACAAAACTTGAATTCATATAGGGCGTACCCCGTACATATTTCGTGACTGTCTATTTCGATTAAAAAAACCAAGACTTCCAATTCAGAGGCGTGCGTTGTAACAAATCCAAGTGTTGGGTAACCCGGTGATTAGGCCCGAATGTGCAGCCAATGGAATGCAATCTGTACAACATATTCCCCCGATTTTGAATTATGCAATAGTCAAAATACTACAATGTAATATGAAAGTTACACAAATGATGAACTTCGAAGCTAAATGTTGTATGAGCCTGCCATACATTAAAGGGACAAGTGAAAAAATCCGTCGATCTTTGTCGAAACAAAATAAACGGTGTACTTTTTAAAAAGTACTTAAAAAGTCACTCTCAAGACCAAAAGACAAAGTTGACGATCTCGAAAAATCAAACGTGGTATACAAAATATCATGCAGAGACAGGGGTGTAGCTACTGGGGGGGTTGTGGGGGGTGTCACACCCCCCAATATTTCCAAAATATTGAAAACATTCGGGCAAATTTTCGAAAACATCTTTTTAATTTATGGAATTAAATGTAAATACTCACTTTTAAGATAGAAAATGATGTTGAAACTCTAAAAAAAATTAATTATTCACTCATAGTTATGTTTTCATCCGATTTCTCATTTATTGAACTTTCAGGACTTTTATGGGAAACGAGAAAATTCGGGCAAATTTATTGACACTCCCCCCCCCAAATATTTCAAGTATAAATACGCCCCTGTGCAGAGATTGTCCTTAATCATATATAGGACAATCGAAAAGAGAGACAGGAACTAGGCTCAAAGAACATAAATCAAATATGACCCATGGTCGAATGGACAAAAGTGATCTTGCCAATCATTGTTGGACGGAAAATCACCAGATGGATTGGGATAACATTTCAGTGATTGATGGGGATAAGAACTGGAAAAACAGACTTGTTAAAGAAAGCATTCACTCAGTTCTATCAACTCCTTGTATCAATCAATTATCCTACTCAATCCCAGAAGTCTGGTTGAATAACATCAAAAGTTGCACTGAACGCAAAAAAATTCGAGCTTCCTCGCTGGTCCGGTTAACTTCACACCTTTTGATCCGACCTTTGCAATAAATAGGAAAGAAATTCATTTCTCATTGCCAGATGATGAGAGACGGGTCTCTCCCGAAAAGTTGTCCTACTAAATATCAAGAGCTTGTCATGATAAGTGGTGACTATCATGTCTAATACGGTGTCAGAAACAGCCTTAAGAATGATTTCTTAAACACCTGATTCTGGTTGATTTTTAGCCATTGTGCCTTAGTATAGCCTTGCATTTTTATCCAAAAATTGATCGATTATGAGGTGTTTTCTTTCTTTGATCCAATAACCTGAAGATTTTTTAATAATGTTTCTTCGGTAACTGCAGTAACGAAAATAGTGTCCAAGAGGATAAAGCCGATGTACTCTTTGGTTGAGCATAATTCCGCATGCATCATATCTAAATACATTCTTGAGTATCCCCAGTTGTGATAAAAGTCGTTGGAAAGTGATTTGGCATGCGCAGTTCATTTATTTCAGGGCCTAAGAATGGCTACATTACATAAATCACCGTTTGCTAGAAATTCAAGAGCTATGTCCGGGGGCTGGTGTGGGTACTCCGATTAAAGCCCGACAGGGGGTCAAGTGTGTTTGAGGGTCTTACCCAATTACTACCAAATGGCTCAATTATAGAAAAAATAGCAACGCTGTAGCAATGTCCGAAGGACGCTGATGATGATGATAATAACGATGAAGATGATGATAATAATGACGAAGATGACGAAAAAGAAGACAACGATGATGAGAATGATGATTATGTTGATCGCGATGGCGATGATGATGATGATGATGATAATGGTGATGATGATGATGATGATGATACGTTGATCACGTTGAAGACGACAATGATGGTCACCGTCTTCAACATGATCATCATCTTCTTAAACAATGATGATCATGTTGAAGACGATGACTGGTGATGCTGATGATGATGATGATGATGATGATGATGATGGTGATCCATTATGATGTTAATGCGAATGATAACATTGATCATCAGATGTACCTTTCCTGGAAGAATCCCAAACTTTGAATCGAAAATAGAAATTCTGTAGTTACGTATACTGCACTAATAAATTCGAACTCATCGGTTAAACTGTGTATAACAAATTAATCCGTTCAGTGCACCGAAACCTGTAATCTTCGTTTCAAATGATGAATTAAATTCTAGCACCTTCAAAAGCTATCATAAGAATTCGCATACTATGCAGATGACTATATTCGATCATTAGTAGCACTTAGAAGAATTGATTGCCAACTTTGAGTCATTCATTTTCAGATGATTCTCGAAGCCGCAAAACTGTCTTCTGTCTTTGGCCACAATTTCTACTGCGCCACAATCTCCTCCTCTCTTCACACGAAATTATCTTACACCTGAGACAACTTCTAGAAACTTCTGACAATAACAACCCAATCAAAATTGTATGAAATTATTTCAAAATAAAAAATCAAATCAAATTAGATTAGATTCGAGCAACATTTTGCAATATTGTACTCAAACCTTTTTTTCGAAGCTCGACCGAGCCGGCTTTTTTGCGAGAAGCGTCTATATGCCTATCTAGCCTATCTACCTATCTACCTATCTACCTATTTTTATGTTTGAAGAATTCAAACATTATGCAGAGGTTTTCGGCAAACCGGAAGAAATAGACCTAGATACTTAGATACCGGCTATTAGTAATCACCGGCCCCGGCCCTGCAGCCCCGACCCCGGCTCCGTCCCCGGCCCTGGCCCCGGCCCTAATTTTTCAACATGTAATTTTTATTTGTAATTACCGGCCCCGGCCTTGCAGCCCCGTCAGCGACCCTGATTTTATTTCTCCTGCTTTCTGGGTGTTATGATTTGGGTGAAGTTTAGTTATATCGAACTCGCTATATATCAATCGAAAGCTCTAAGTCAGGAGAATACATATCTGCCCTTATCAACCTCTTTTGATGCAACAGTAAAGAGTTATTACAGTCAAAGGGCAAAAAGGCACTTTGATGACGTCATCTAAATGTCCAACTTCTGGTCAAAATTTCACAGGGCCCATCTCGGATTTGGAATCAGATTTTCCCAAAATGTGTAATAAAATTCAAAGTTAGGTTGAAAGTCAGATTGTGAAAATCCCCTGCCTATGAATCAATAAGCTTCAGAGAGTTATGTTTGCTGTATTAGAAATATACGTTTTGTCTTACTTTTTTTATAAACCTATAAGCGTCAGCTCAGAGAGTTGTGTTAACTGTATGTAAGCAATATACGTTTTGTCTTACTTTTTCATAAATATATGTCCTGAGTTGAGAACCGGTATTTTAGACTTATTGTCTTTCCAGGCTGAATGGAACGTTGAGTGCTTCCTTCATATCGAGTGTACACTTTTTTTAAATAAGCAACTTGACTTTCGTCCAGCCCTTAAAGTTGCTTAAAATTTTAGATATTTCAGCCCTCAAAGTTGCTTAAACGTCTGACTTCGCGGGTCAAAATCGTCATCTATTAGGCCTACAACATCACTTCGGAGACAGTAAGTGGAAAACGTTAGCTGATGAACTTCAAAATGCAAAACATAAGAACGAAGAACAATTTCCTAACACAAACAAGAAAGAGAATAAGCTTGGTTGTTTGGCTTCTTAGTTCCTTAGTTCAATTGAGCCCTCCAATTGCTTAATGTTAAGGTCAGTTCAGCCCTACAATCTTGGACAAAATATATTGGAACGGCCTAAATAGTTTTGCTATTATCTATTGATCCCCCCTTCTCCCCCGTTACAATGTTGTTTCGTACAAACGTTGTCTTGTTCTACTACCAACATTGATTTGGGGGTAAAAGGGGGGAGAATTGGAGTTATGGAAGTAGAAAATCAATGGAATAGGCCATATTCATCGGAGAAAATGCCTTGTTCCAGATATTTTGTCCAAGATTGTAGTTGCTTATTGAACGGTTGCTTATTAAAAAAAAGTGCATTGAAGGATATGAAGGAATGATAATAATAATAACTCATGATATAAAATGCCGGTACAATACCGAATACCCCTTCTTTCTTTCTTATAAAAACCCTACATTTCAGTTACATAACTGTCGCACACAGAAATGTTTTTAGGCCAATCACCCATTTCTGTGGTTTGAGGGTGGCGGAAAATTTGAGCATGAATATCTCAACTAACAAGCTACTAAAAACTTCAAATAAAATATTTTTATTCAAGTTAGCTATTAAGAATAACGGGAATTATGGAAATCGGAAAAAATAAAGTTTTGGAAATTAGGGCTGGGGCCGGGGCTGGGGCCGTATATTACAAAAAAATTACATGTTGAAAAATCAGGGCCGGGGCCAGGGCCGGGGACGGGGCCGGGGCTGCAGGGCCGGGGCCGGTAATTACTAATAGCCTTAGATACCTAGGAATCAGGAATGTGGTAACAAAAGATAGGAAATTCTATTCTCTGTGCACACAATTAAACAATCATTGAGTTAAATCATTATTTTCATTGCAATTCAAATGCATACAATCAAAACAATCGAAGAGGTTGTTCCGAGTCTTCGAAATTTGGCACGAGTTTGAACAACAAACTTATGAGGAAACGCGCTAAAATCTGGAACAAACAGAAAAGCTGGGAACTCGTGGAATGAGTGGGAATAAACGGAACTGAATGGAACCATTGTAACATGCTGAAACAAAGTGGGACAAAGTGGGAATAACTTGGAATCGGAGGGAACAAATGGGACGAAGTAGAAATCGGTGGGAATAAATGAGAACGAGAGGTGACAAGATGGAACAAACAGGGAATCAACAGAGAAGATGAAGGAACAACTCAGACAAAACGAAATTTCCGCAAACAAGCGAGAGCAAATTAAAACCCATTAAAACTAAATGGGGATCAATGACGATTGCGGGGGAAAGCAGGAACAAAGCCTGAAACAGCTAGAATCACAGGGAACATTTGTGGAGATTAATTAGTCCACACTGCAAGCTACAAGCCAATAGGCTTATCTCATGCTGATCTGAGCTGATCTCATTCTTCAAACATGGCTAATGGGTACCTTTAATCTATCTATACATGCGTTCCACGACACCCTCTTAATATGTCCTTCGGACATAAAAAGGAATGACACTGTATCTTTGTGATATTGTTGGCAACTACTATCATTTACATCCAATTTTCTTGCGTTTGAGGTTATTTTGAATTTTGCAACCTTCTGAGCATTTGAATGTTAATAAACGTAGAACATTTTATTACTTGATTTGATGCTATCAAAACAGTGTCATTTTTAGCCTTTTCGGGGCTATTGTAAAATTTTACCTCAATTTGCAGGCCTTTTTTAAGTTAAGCTTTGCCCTCTTTAGCCCTGCTAGACCCCCTGTCAGGCCTCAATCGGAGTGTGATAACTCAACTCTTTCGAGTTCTTTTTAGAATATTCCCAGAGCAGAGTGAAACAACAAAGAAGAGGTCGATCTATGTAGTTCCAAGAATTAATATTCGACAATCTATTTCATACCATTATAATCTCAAATGACAACTATCCGATCTCTCAGTTTACTCATACGATCTGACTATATTTTCACAACATTCATCAAATAAAGCTCATACAAGGAACTACTTTTTTAATATTATCAAATGAAATTAAAGGAATACAAAATACGTAAATAAAGTCGTGGGCTGTATGAATATAATCTAAATATAAGCTGAATTTCCCTGTTAAGTATAAGAGAGCTTTTATGACTAAACTAAATCTCGTAGCGATACAGAGGCTCTTACGCCTTTTTATACACAAATGAAACTTTATTACATTGCTTGGTAATAGTATGACTTCGTAGGCAATTAATTTGTTGCTTTTGTTAAAAGAAAGAGAAAAGAAAAAAAAAAACAAAAAAGTATAAAACAAAAAAAAAGTATGATAGTCTTTAATATCACGTTATGTTGTTTTAGTACATGTATTATTATCTTTGTTATTGTTATTGCAACTTACGTATTTTAAATGTTATTGCATAATTAAAACTTTAATTTAGCGGCCCAAGCTAGATAAGCTCTGCCTTTCTTGGGTCGCGTAAAATACAAGTATTTTTGTAGTAGATTTTATTTTGTAAACTTGTATTTTGCGAAAAATATTGAATTGAATTGAATTGAATTGAATTGAATTGAAACCATCAAACAAGGAAATAACATGTAACAGGAAAATATAAAAAATGTTACTCATACAATTACAAACGTTCATAGAAAAAACAAGAACGTCAATAGGAAAAATGTAAGAATGCGGACACAAATTTCCCAGCGTGCGTGCGCATGCATGTAGAGCATGTGAAGTTTCCACACGGAGTATCCCTCGGGATCTGCGTTGAATTTTCTTTATGCGTGTCGTATTCTTTTTTTTATGAAAGTTTATCGTTTCTTCGATCATCCAGCCTTCGACAAAATGGAGAGATTCAGATTATTCCTAGCTATTACAATCGCATTTGGAGTACTTCTTTTTATCTATCAGTTCATCGACACAAACCATTTTCATCAAGTGGGAGAAAATTTTGTACCTCCTGTCTACAATGCCATTTCTCTGTTTAACGAAAAGAACGAACCGAACCAAGATGGAGATACTAGTTTCGAGATGTACGTTCGACTTACAACCATGAAAGTTCGCATGGAGCACCTTGAAAATTGGCCTATGCCTTCAATGAAACTGTTCTTTCAAAAGAAACTACTAAATCTTGTTGTTGTGTTAGACGATGAAAAGAAAGAAGACCACGAATATGGCGAAAAATTGCTGAAAGAACACCAAGATATAAACATCAGAATTTGCTATTCAAAACCACTTTCAAACGACATTTATCACAACTGGGGATACGCCAGAATGTATATGGATATGATGCATGCGGAATTATGCTCAACCAAAGAGTACATCGGCTTTATCGACTCTGATACGATTTTTGTTACTGCAGTTACCGAACAAATTTTATTTGAAAACAAGAAACCTGTCGTTGCTGGATATATCGGAATGCCCATACATCCATGCTGGATACAAACAGGCGAGTATGTTCTTGGTTTTAAGCAAGTTATACAAGCAATGGCATATTTCCCTGTTACGTTTAAAATCGCGCATATTAAAGAGATGCGAAAATATGTAGAAGAAAAGCATAAAAAGCCCTTCGCTCAAGTGTTTAAAGAGGCTCCTGAAGTTTTAAAGTTACCAGTGACTTTTTGCTATTGCCATTTCAGTATCATGGCTAATTACGTGTGGCGCTACCGCAGAAGTGAATACGCTTGGCATTTGCAGCTTATACCAAATGGATTATGGAATGGCGAAAAGGCACTAAAAGCAATGGTTGCTCCAGATTATTTCAAGAATGAAATAAAACAGGATGAAAAAGTTCCAATTGCAAGGGCTGCTGTCCATGGCAAACACATGTTTTATGGTGGAAAATATTATGATGGGAAACCGGTTCCACTTGCAGCATCCAACAACCTGATGCGAGAGGGTCTTTGTTATTCTTTTGGATTCCAGCTTTGCCCAAAAAGTTGTGATGATTTCAATCCAAATTCCAGTTATGGTGAACTTCTAGTAATCTTCGTTCTGATTGGTCAGCTGTCTCTTCTGGGGAGGTCTAAGGTTTCAATGGTTTCAAGTTGCTGATTGGTTACTCGGGGAATGGTCTTTGATATTATTGGACAGAAATATGAAGCATTGTATTAAGTACCTACGGGTAGAGGTGGGAGTAATCGTACAGTTAAGCTTTTTAGGCCTATATTTTGCAATCTGTTTTTCAATGTACAAAAATATCTTTATATTATTTTAGACCAACCCTTTTTGTGTCAAAATATAGATTTTCAAGACATAAAACCTTTTCAGTGACTTACAAAATCGTTTTTGTTGGTAGTATTCGATGCGGGAGTTTTCGTACAGCGGCGGGAGTTTCCGTACAGTTTGTTATTTGAAAAAAAGAGTATAAAAACGCTGCAGTTTTATCAGTTTTTCAGTTCATGGTTTGGTCATAAGTCCCAAGATACGAAAAATGCTTTTGGAGTAAATTTCTGAGGGGTTTTATCTTTTTTAGGCAGTGTCAAATAAGACACTGCCTTAGTTTCCGGTCCTTCCGCACTACTAGTTTCTTTTTGGGCTCTCTCCGTTCTGAAACAACTCTCACAAATCAGCCAGCTTGGCACAAAAAAGAATATAGTTTTGCACTTATCCTGCCGTCCTTTGAATTGAATTTTCTTGAGTGTCCTATTTTAATAATTTTTAAAGTCGAAATGTACGATTACTCCCGCTGTACGATTACTCCCACCTCTACCCTAAATGTTCTTTAAAGATGGCATGATGGCAGGCAAATGCTTTTTGAAGGAAGATCACAAACAGCTATGTCTGATGAGACAAGAAGTAGTCTGATAATGCAACAATAAATCTCTGCTTCAAATATTGAAGATTACTTTTAACTAAAGACTTAATTGATATTTTTCCCTATACAATTAAGAAATAAGGAATGATTGAATATCTACTCTAAGAATAGAGTCAGCTAATTTATGTATAGCCTGTAAATTATTGTATGTAGATTTTGGCACACTGTTATGCACATTTTTTTTCTTATACCCTTGTTATACACTTCATGTTGAGTTTTCATGTTTCACCATTTGTCACTGCGCAAGTTCATTTTAAAACTGCACTTTAAAACTACATTTTAAAACTGCACCAATGGGTTATTCCTGCACCTTAAAATTAGGTATGAACAACAAAACGAAAAGCGTAACTGCCTGCAAATCACGAAGCTAGACTTCCAAAAACAACAGCATTGTCCAATTTTCCAAGGTTAAATACAAATACATAAAGTCTGATTAGTTGCATGCACCCATGACAAACTAATGTAAGTTGGTCTTTTAATCTGCAGGGCTTGAACTTTCCTATCATTGTGCCCGAAGAGTACAGTAGCGGTTTTAGCATTGGAACAGATGAAAGCGTTTGTTTGGCGCATCATCCCACAGCTCACCCTGTATCAAAGGACAGCAGGAGATTTGTTTGCGGGGACAGGTTTCATTCCAGTGCCAATCCGCACAAGTCTCCATTATGTCGATATCACGACATAAATCTCTGCCAGCAGGCATTGACAATAAAGACAAGCTACCAAGAGTCGTTGAATAAGAAGAAGAATAAAAATCGACTTCGATCCTCATGCATGCAATCAATGCATACCCATATACTCTACAATTTTCTGATGGATTTCTATGAGAATGAGAAAATCGTTCTAAATCAGCAAAGAAATCTGGAGGAAGAAACAGGAAAAACGATTGCTAGAGACGAATTTATGCGATTCGTTATACGAGACTGAAACTATAGATATGCGAGTCGAGGGGCATTTCACTCTGCAAAAAGGCGTACGAGACTTCCATTATAACTAAAGGACTTTCAAGGGACTTCCGAGAAAACAATAGGAATTCCAGCAAAGGTGTACGAGACTTTCAAGGAGTGAATTGCCCCTCGATGCGAGTAATAGTTATTTATATGTTATTATTTATGCCAGTAGTTTATTTGTTGTTAATTATAAAGTAAACTGTAAATTCTAATTTTCAAAATAACATTGTCATTTTGTAATTTTTTGCACATAACACAAATGACAACAAAAGAGGATCTACATATTCTTAGTCAAATCCACTGCATCTTGGGATCTTGTATAGCTATACGCGTTCTTCTGTCTAGATGTTTCATTAATTTTATTGTCACCCTTCAGTCTTTCAGTTTGTACCTACAGTCTTGGACTAAAAATATTTGTAACAAGGCCTCTTTTCCAAGGAATATGGCCCATTCCAGCAATTTTATACAAACAAGGGATATTATCAGTACAGTTGAGGGTCGGGTGCAACATTGCTTAAACCTTGGTGGGGGGTTGTAACTTAATATGTTTGATTTGAGGTACGGGTAAGTGCCGTTATATTATTGAGGGGTTCCTTTTCTTGCAAAGTGCGTATTTTGAAGGTTAAACGCTCTGATTGCTGATCTTATAGAAAAAAATGTAATTGGTGCCAAACACCCTTAATTTCTCTAATCCGTCATTCCTAGTAGCTACCATATAATGTTATGTTTGCTCCCCACTAATAATAAATATCACCGACATTTAAGAACATTCACACTATAGAAAAATCGTTCTTGTTTCGTTTCTGAAGATAACGAATTTCAAGTACGAAGGTCAAGATGCCTAAGTTCACCGTCGAAAATGCCAAAAGAAAGATTAAATTTGCATTTTGGATAACAAGGAACCCTAGCAGATTGTTAAAAATATATTCATTGCTTCACTTGCAAGATTCTCAAATCAGCTTTGGCGTTCAACAGAAGTTACTCCCAATCACTTTTGTTCCTGCCTTGAAACTTTCCACTTCGATTTCGATTTTATGTTCACCGTTGGAAATTTGATTTTACGCGCTATTATTTACAGAATTTTGCAACATTTAAAAATTAGGGAAACTCATCAAAGAGAGTAATTAAGTCTTTTATGGTCAAAAATATTTGGGATAATTAAGGGACAATGTAGGGACAACAGTAGATGTAGAGGTGACACTAAATCAGTATGCAATATAGGGGCGTTTTCCCTAACATTCATGGACGATATGTATTTTATGGAGGCCTGCATCAATGGTTTCTGTTCCATTATCTTGTATCTTGTGGAACAATCTATTGCTCTAGAGCTTGGCAGCCAAAATCAAAGTCAACTGAACAAAGAAAGCGCTGAAGGTAACTACATGTATCAACGCTAAATGTATCTTATTAAGTGCCTGATGACCCTAATTGCTGGGGGAGCTGATGTGGAATAGGCAGAACGGCACTCTATATCTAATTTGCGGGGGGAGAGTCAGAATGAACAGGGGATTCGTATTCATTTGACAAACTTTGTCAGGGAAACAGCTGTTATGCGGAGGTGAAATTCATACCAAGAAAGCATTATTAACCTAAGAAAAAATATTGACACCAATATTAATGATCGGGGACGCCAATAAATTAGACACCTAAAACAGTACGAGTTAGTCCTTTCATTTTTTATATTTTTGAACCAAAGTCTAAATAACTTTCAAAGTTGTCGCACTGTCAGAAAGTTGGAAAGTTAAGCAAGTATGGTATTCTTCGCATGGTTCTGGTTGCGAATTTACGTTTCACCACAATAATCACCATGTTGTAACTGTCGTAACTTTTTACACATTGACCATCCCTGACGAAATCCAATACGCACTGGTGGACCTGTAATAACGAAGCTCGATGTAACTGCCCCTGTCTTGCTTTTAAAGTTGTTCTTCTGTATCCTTTATTATTTATCTTCCATGCTCCATATTTCACAAATAATTAAGAGACGCAGACGATCATAATGCCTACTAACGCTGCCAGTTTGCTGACTGGACCTGCCCCGACACTCACTATCTATATAGGGTAGTATGGATGGCACTGAATATTTGCTTATATTTCTCGGGTTTATGGGGAAAATTTCGCGGTTTTTAGGCTTTGAGAATAAAAACAAAAGTCATTTACGCACTCTTTCTGCTTTTGCAAATAAATACCAGTATGACTAAACTGAGATTAACTGAAATACTGTAAGTAAATTTGGGATGAAAAACTATATTAAGCATGAAGACGGAACTTCACTGCTGAAGCAAATATTAAATAGGAAAAGATAAAACACGTGTGAGAATGCCTTACTCTTAGGTGCATCATCGCCGTCCCCCCACTAATCAATGTTTTGGAAAATTTCCAACCCCCCCGCTCTTACAGGGCCGTCGCTAGGACTCAACGACTGGGGGGTGTAGCTCGGTATTTTGCCGACAAAATGGGCGTGGCTTTTTCGAGATGGGTGTGGCTTGACTGTTGCTCTTTCCTTGGCGAATTTTTTTATGTTTCCCATGCTTTGCACACAACCTTAAGGCCAGGAATATTATGCTTGAATGATAGAACATCATATTGAAATGGGGGGGGGACACACATGCAAGAGGGGTCCGGGGGCATGCTCCCCCGGGAAAATTTTGAAAATTTGAACTCTAAAATGCCGTGAAACACAACCTTTTCAGCTGTTCAACAACAACATTGTAATCATTTGCCAGTTTGATTCTTGTATACACTGTATAATTTGAGACTAGTTTGATAATGCACTCTAGAGCGCTATACAGTTTGAAATAGGGCTAAACCTCTAATTTTAGACATAGGCAGTCTTGGCGACCCCCTGTATTGTATCTCCATCCTGTTTGCTGCTGCGCGCTTGTATCTGTTATGGCTTGTAAACTGGCATATACAGATACGATTAGCTGGTAAGGAAGCACTTTCTCTCAGCTTTGCTCGCAGTTACCAAACCGACCCCTAACTGTTATGAATACCTAACATATCGGCAGCTGTGGAAAGTGGATGCTGGTATTCGTCGGCAAGCTATGTGCTGAACGCTTTCCCGACATTTGCCGACACGTTTGTTTTGTTTCTTTTCATTTGCAACATTTCTCGCCCTTATTTCATGCCGAAAAATTCCGTTCTTCTCAAATTTGCCGACGGACGACTTGCCTGGGGGGTGTCACACCCCCACACCTCCCCGTAGCTACGGCCCTGCTTATTAGGACCCCCTCTTATTAAGTTTGTATTGATATTGATGTTGATATTTTTTACTAAGCTTACTTTGACGTTTTGTATACTCTATTCGTTGGTTAGAATTATGGATTTCATTAGCCTATTAACTCTACCCCTCACTTTGCATTTCAGCCGTTTCCATAGATAGTTTGTCAAACAAATCCAACCCTCCGAGTTTATTACAACCCCCCACCCCACCAATTAGATTCTGACGGTTGTTCCAACCATCCCGCCTATTCCGACCCCACCAGCAATAAGGCACGTAAGAGTAATTTCTTAAATGAATGTAAAACAAAAATTTTGAATGGAGAAAAATGACGCTAAAACGTTAATCAAAATTAGCAGGGATGTAACTTTTACCATGATTTATCATACAGCAGGGGATGCGAAGTATCGCGGATGGTTATAACCAGATACGTGGAGGGATATTATCAGTACAGTTGAGGGTCGGGTGCAACATTGCTTAAACCTTGGTGGGGGGGGGGTTGTAACTTAATATGTTTGATTTGAGGTACGGGTAAGTGCCGTTATATTATTGAGGGGTTCCTTTTCTTGCAAAGTGCGGAATTATCGGTATAATGTTGAGAAATAAGTCCGGAATTAAGGGCACCATTTGAGGAACCATGAGGAATTATTGGTACTATTCTGGAGAAATTTTGCAGAATTATTATGAGGCAAGCTAGCATTTACAAAATGAATGTAAATTAGAACTGATAACTTTATGGACCACATATAAGCAAGGCTGCCCTTTGAAGACCTTGGTAAACGACTTTATACCACAGTGAAAAAAGTATGGGAAATAGTAGATTCTGAGACGGAGAATCCAAATCTGTAATTTTTTTCGAATATCATAACAATGTTGCAAACAAAAGGGTTTCAAGTAGGGAAGCCTCGATTTCAATTCAGAACTCCCGACATCATTGAAGGTATCCATATTTGTGAAATACCTGAAATGCAAATTGCAAACATTCTCATATACGCGCACCCCGCCCACACCTATTTGCGCAAAAGCCACACACAGAAGCATAGTCATTATCATTTCCAAAGTGACGTACAACCAATATTTTACCAATATTTGTAGAACTGAACAAAGAGATAAATAATCGAATACACGCTTTTTTTATAAAGAACTTCGCTCAAGGCCTAGTTCTTAAAGTTCCTTATTTTTTTACCTCTTTTGAGACGATTGTAGTTCCAAAAGTTCCTTAATAGTTCTTTTATTTTAACTGCACATACAGTTTAATGACTACCGTACAGAGACATTTGCATGTAAGCAAAGCTCAAGACTACTCAAGGAAACATTTTGATACATGCGTAAATTACAATTTATGTGATTTTCGACTGCAAATGAATGAAACGGGCTTTCTAATTCTGGATTGTTTGCAGTGATAAAAATATTCAACAATGAAAAGTTCCTTAGTGATTTTTTATTTGTAGTATAAGTTCTTTAAATTTTCGGGCCTTCTACATGTAGGTTCCTTATAAATTGGTTCCTTATAAAAAAGCGTGTAGCCCGGGGGCAATGTATTTTGGGTACCAGGGACGTGCCGCCCTCGCTGTCAAGGGCATCCTTATTCATAATTTTCCTGTGATGGGTATAAACAACGGCCTTATATTCTTTTGTTTTCACTTCTCTTTGCAGTTGTTAAGCTTGATTTGAACTGACATATCATAAGGATATTTTTGTATATAAATTTAGTAATGTACGATTATACAGTAAGTTTGGGGCCAGGTCGAAAACGCGGAACTCTCGGAACTCTCGGAAATCTCGGAACGGAAAAAATTGCGCAAAAGCTCCCAGTTCCGTGTTTTCGAGTACAGCTCACCTCTACTCGAAAACGCGGAACTACATAAAAAACAATATTTACGATATAAAAAACCCAGTTCCGTGTTTTCGAGTACAGCTCACATCTACTCGAAAACGCGGAACTACATAAAAAACGATATTTACGATATAAAAAACCCAGTTCCGTGTTTTCGAGTACAGGTCACCTCTACTCGAAAACGCGGAACTACATAAAAACAATATTTACGATATAAAAAACCCAGTTCCGCGTTTTCGAGTACAGCTCACCTCTACTCGAAAACGCGGAAATACATAAAAAACGATATTTACGATATAAAAAACCCCGTTCCGTGTTTTCGAGTACAGCTCACCTCTACTCGAAAACGCGGAACTGTTTAAAAACGTTATTTACCATATAAAAAACCCAGTTCCGTGTTTTCGAGTAGATGTGAGCTGTACTCGAAAACACGGAACTGGGTTTTTTATATCGTAAATATTGTTTTTTATGTAGTTCCGCGTTTTCGAGTAGAGGTGAGCTGTACTCGAAAACACGGAACTGGGTTTTTTATATCGTAAATAACGTTTTTACACAGTTCCGCGTTTTCGAGTAGAGGTGAGCTGTACTCGAAAACACGGAACTGGGTTTTTTATATCGTAAATAACGTTTTTACACAGTTCCGCGTTTTCGAGTAGAGGTGAGCTGTACTCGAAAACACGGAACTGGGTTTTTTATATGAAAATATGGTTTTTATATAGTTCCGCGTTTTCGAGTAGAGGTGAGCTGTATTCGAAAACACGGAACAGGGTTTTTTATATGAAAATATGGTATTTATATAGTTCCGCGTTTTCGAGTAGAGGTGACCTGTACTCGAAAACACGGAACTGGGTTTTTTATATCGTAAATATCGTTTTTTATGTAGTTCCGCGTTTTCGAGTAGAGGTGAGCTGTACTCGAAAACACGGAACTGGGTTTTTTATATCGTAAATATTGTTTTTTATGTAGTTCCGCGTTTTCGAGTAGAGGTGAGCTGTACTCGAAAACACGGAACTGGGTTTTTTATATCGTAAATAACGTTTTTACACAGTTCCGCGTTTTCGAGTAGAGGTGAGCTGTACTCGAAAACACGGAACTGGGTTTTTTATATCGTAAATAACGTTTTTACACAGTTCCGCGTTTTCGAGTAGAGGTGAGCTGTACTCGAAAACACGGAACTGGGTTTTTTATATGAAAATATGGTTTTTATATAGTTCCGCGTTTTCGAGTAGAGGTGAGCTGTATTCGAAAACACGGAACTAGGTTTTTTATATGAAAATATGGTTTTTATATAGTTCCGCGTTTTCGAGTAGAGGTGACCTGTACTCGAAAACACGGAACTGGGTTTTCTATATCGTAAATATCGTTTTTTATGTAGTTCCGCGTTTTCGAGTAGAGGTGAGCTGTACTCGAAAACACGGAACTGGGTTTTTTATATCGTAAATAACGTTTTTACACAGTTCCGCGTTTTCGAGTAGAGGTGAGCTGTACTCGAAAACACGGAACTGGGTTTTTTATATGAAAATATGGTTTTTATATAATTCCGCGTTTTCGAGTAGAGGTGACCTGTACTCGAAAACACGGAACTGGGTTTTTTATATCGTAAATATCGTTTTTTATGTAGTTCCGCGTTTTCGAGTAGATGTGAGCTGTACTCGAAAACACGGAACTGGGTTTTTTATATCGTAAATATTGTTTTTTATGTAGTTCCGCGTTTTCGAGTAGAGGTGAGCTGTACTCGAAAACACGGAACTGGGTTTTATATCGTAAAATTGTTTTTATGTAGTTCCGCGTTTTCGAGTAGAGGTGAGCTGTACTCGAAAACACGGAACTGGGTTTTATATCGTAAATAACGTTTTACACAGTTCCGCGTTTTCGAGTAGAGGTGAGCTGTACTCGAAAACACGGAACTGGGTTTTATATGAAAATATGGTTTTTATATAGTTCCGCGTTTTCGAGTAGAGGTGAGCTGTATTCGAAAACACGGAACTAGGTTTTTTATATGAAAATATGGTTTTTATATAGTTCCGCGTTTTCGAGTAGAGGTGAGCTGTACTCGAAAACACGGAACTGGGTTTTTTATATCGTAAATAACGTTTTTACACAGTTCCGCGTTTTCGAGTAGAGGTGAGCTGTACTCGAAAA
The DNA here is from genome assembly GCA_014526335.1 of Chrysaora quinquecirrha. Classification (NCBI taxonomy): domain Eukaryota; kingdom Metazoa; phylum Cnidaria; class Scyphozoa; order Semaeostomeae; family Pelagiidae; genus Chrysaora; species Chrysaora quinquecirrha. Next base: position 707,975 of record JACTAT010000101.1, read on the forward strand.
CACGGAACTGGGTTTTTTATATGAAAATATGGTTTTTATATAATTCCGCGTTTTCGAGTAGAGGTGACCTGTACTCGAAAACACGGAACTGGGTTTTTTATATCGTAAATATCGTTTTTTATGTAGTTCCGCGTTTTCGAGTAGATGTGAGCTGTACTCGAAAACACGGAACTGGGTTTTTTATATCGTAAATATTGTTTTTTATGTAGTTCCGCGTTTTCGAGTAGAGGTGAGCTGTACTCGAAAACACGGAACTGGGTTTTTTATATCGTAAATATTGTTTTTTATGTAGTTCCGCGTTTTCGAGTAGAGGTGAGCTGTACTCGAAAACACGGAACTGGGTTTTTTATATCGTAAATAACGTTTTTACACAGTTCCGCGTTTTCGAGTAGAGGTGAGCTGTACTCGAAAACACGGAACTGGGTTTTTTATATCGTAAATAACGTCTTTTACACAGTTCCGCGTTTTCGAGTAGAGGTGAGCTGTACTCGAAAACACGGAACTGGGTTTTTTATATGAAAATATGGTTTTTATATAATTCCGCGTTTTCGAGTAGAGGTGACCTGTACTCGAAAACACGGAACTGGGTTTTTTATATCGTAAATATCGTTTTTTATGTAGTTCCGCGTTTTCGAGTAGATGTGAGCTGTACTCGAAAACACGGAACTGGGTTTTTTATATCGTAAATAACGTTTTTACACAGTTCCGCGTTTTCGAGTAGAGGTGAGCTGTACTCGAAAACACGGAACTGGGTTTTTTATATGAAAATATGGTTTTTATATAATTCCGCGTTTTCGAGTAGAGGTGACCTGTACTCGAAAACACGGAACTGGGTTTTCTATATCGTAAATATCGTTTTTTATGTAGTTCCGCGTTTTCGAGTAGAGGTGAGCTGTACTCGAAAACACGGAACTGGGTTTTTTATATCGTAAATAACGATTTTACACAGTTCCGCGTTTTCGAGTAGAGGTGAGCTGTACTCGAAAACACGGAACTGGGTTTTTTATATGAAAATATGGTTTTTATATAATTCCGCGTTTTCGAGTAGAGGTGACCTATACTCGAAAACACGGAACTGGGTTTTTTATATCGTAAATATCGTTTTTTATGTAGTTCCGCGTTTTCGAGTAGAGGTGAGCTGTATTCGAAAACACGGAACTAGGTTTTTTATATGAAAATATGGTTTTTACATAGTTCCGCGTTTTCGAGTAGAGGTGACCTGTACTCGAAAACACGGAACTGGGTTTTCTATATCGTAAATATCGTTTTTTATGTAGTTCCGCGTTTTCGAGTAGAGGTGAGCTGTACTCGAAAACACGGAACTGGGTTTTTTATATCGTAAATAACGTTTTTACACAGTTCCGCGTTTTCGAGTAGAGGTGAGCTGTACTCGAAAACACGGAACTGGGTTTTTTATATGAAAATATGGTTTTTATATAATTCCGCGTTTTCGAGTAGAGGTGACCTGTACTCGAAAACACGGAACTGGGTTTTTTATATCGTAAATATCGTTTTTTATGTAGTTCCGCGTTTTCGAGTAGATGTGAGCTGTACTCGAAAACACGGAACTGGGTTTTTTATATCGTAAATATTGTTTTTTATGTAGTTCCGCGTTTTCGAGTAGAGGTGAGCTGTACTCGAAAACACGGAACTGGGTTTTTTATATCGTAAAAATTGTTTTTTATGTAGTTCCGCGTTTTCGAGTAGAGGTGAGCTGTACTCGAAAACACGGAACTGGGTTTTTTATATCGTAAATAACGTTTTTACACAGTTCCGCGTTTTCGAGTAGAGGTGAGCTGTACTCGAAAACACGGAACTGGGTTTTTTATATGAAAATATGGTTTTTATATAGTTCCGCGTTTTCGAGTAGAGGTGAGCTGTATTCGAAAACACGGAACTAGGTTTTTTATATGAAAATATGGTTTTTATATAGTTCCGCGTTTTCGAGTAGAGGTGAGCTGTACTCGAAAACACGGAACTGGGTTTTTTATATCGTAAATAACGTTTTTACACAGTTCCGCGTTTTCGAGTAGAGGTGAGCTGTACTCGAAAACACGGAACTGGGTTTTTTATATCGTAAATAACGTTTTTACACAGTTCCGCGTTTTCGAGTAGAGGTGAGCTGTACTCGAAAACACGGAACTGGGTTTTTTATATGAAAATATGGTTTTTATATAATTCCGCGTTTTCGAGTAGAGGTGACCTGTACTCGAAAACACGGAACTGGGTTTTTTATATCGTAAATATCGTTTTTTATGTAGTTCCGCGTTTTCGAGTAGATGTGAGCTGTACTCGAAAACACGGAACTGGGTTTTTTATATCGTAAATATTGTTTTTTATGTAGTTCCGCGTTTTCGAGTAGAGGTGAGCTGTACTCGAAAACACGGAACTGGGTTTTTTATATCGTAAATATTGTTTTTTATGTAGTTCCGCGTTTTCGAGTAGAGGTGAGCTGTACTCGAAAACACGGAACTGGGTTTTTTATATCGTAAATAACGTTTTTACACAGTTCCGCGTTTTCGAGTAGAGGTGAGCTGTACTCGAAAACACGGAACTGGGTTTTTTATATCGTAAATAACGTTTTTACACAGTTCCGCGTTTTCGAGTAGAGGTGAGCTGTACTCGAAAACACGGAACTGGGTTTTTTATATGAAAATATGGTTTTTATATAATTCCGCGTTTTCGAGTAGAGGTGACCTGTACTCGAAAACACGGAACTGGGTTTTTTATATCGTAAATATCGTTTTTTATGTAGTTCCGCGTTTTCGAGTAGATGTGAGCTGTACTCGAAAACACGGAACTGGGTTTTTTATATCGTAAATATTGTTTTTTATGTAGTTCCGCGTTTTCGAGTAGAGGTGAGCTGTACTCGAAAACACGGAACTGGGTTTTTTATATCGTAAATATTGTTTTTTATGTAGTTCCGCGTTTTCGAGTAGAGGTGACCTGTACTCGAAAACACGGAACTGGGTTTTTTATATCGTAAATATCGTTTTTTATGTAGTTTTGCGTTTTCGAGTAGAGGTGAGCTGTACTCGAAAACACGGAACTGGGAGCTTTTGCGCAATTTTTTCCGTTCCGAGATTTCCGAGAGTTCCGAGAGTTCCGCGTTTTCGACCTGGCCTAAGTTTGGTCGTTCGTTTTTGGGATTTTCGTACAATGTCGGGAAAACATGTTCAAACATTTAGTATAATTATGGGTAGGCACTTCTATTTCTGCTCCTTGGGCGATATAGGAGTACAAGTATACGTATGATATAGGAGTACAAGTATACGTATATACACTAGAGGGCCTTGAAACCTTGAAACCCTTGAAACCTAGGATAGAGGTGTGTGATATAGGAGTACAAGTATACGTATATACACTAGAGGGCCTTGAAACCTTGAAACCCTTGAAACCTTAGATAGAGGTGTGTGATATAGGAGTACAAGTATACGTATATACACTAGAGGGCCTTGAAACCTTGAAACCCTTGAAACCTTAGATAGAGGTGTGTGATATAGGAGTACAAGTATACGTATATACACTAGAGGGCCTTGAAACCTTGAAACCCTTGAAACCTTAGATAGAGGTGTGTGATATAGGAGCACAAGTATACGTATATACACTAGAGGGCCTTGAAACCTTGAAACCCTTGAAACCTAGGATACAGTAGAGGTGTGTGATATAGGAGTACAAGTATACGTATATACACTAGAGGGCCTTGAAACCTTGAAACCCTTGAAACCTAGGATAGAGGTGTGTGATATAGGAGTACAAGTATACGTATATACACTAGAGGGCCTTGAAACCTTGAAACCCTTGAAACCTTAGATAGAGGTGTGTGATATAGGAGTACAAGTATACGTATATACACTAGAGGGCCTTGAAACCTTGAAACCCTTGAAACCTTAGATAGAGGTGTGTGATATAGGAGTACAAGTATACGTATATACACTAGAGGGCCTTGAAACCTTGAAACCCTTGAAACCTTAGATAGAGGTGTGTGATATAGGAGTACAAGTATCGTATATACACTAGAGGGCCTTGAAACCTTGAAACCCTTGAAACCTTAGATAGAGGTGTGTGATATAGGAGTACAAGTATACGATATACACTAGAGGGCCTTGAAACCTTGAAACCCTTGAAACCTAGGATAGAGGTGTGTGATATAGGAGTACAAGTATACGTATATACACTAGAGGGCCTTGAAACCTTGAAACCCTTGAAACCTTAGATAGAGGTGTGTGATATAGGAGTACAAGTATACGTATATACACTAGAGGGCCTTGAAACCTTGAAACCCTTGAAACCTTAGATAGAGGTGTGTGATATAGGAGTACAAGTATACGTATATACACTAGAGGGCCTTGAAACCTTGAAACCCTTGAAACCTTAGATAGAGGTGTGTGATATAGGAGTACAAGTATACGTATATACACTAGAGGGCCTTGAAACCTTGAAACCCTTGAAACCTTAGATAGAGGTGTGTGATATAGGAGTACAAGTATACGTATATACACTAGAGGGCCTTGAAACCTTGAAACCCTTGAAACCTTAGATAGAGGTGTGTGATATAGGAGTACAAGTATACGTATATACACTAGAGGGCCTTGAAACCTTGAAACCCTTGAAACCTTAGATAGAGGTGTGTGATATAGGAGCACAAGTATACGTATATACACTAGAGGGCCTTGAAACCTTGAAACCCTTGAAACCTAGATAGAGGTGTGTGATATAGGAGTACAAGTATACGTATATACACTAGAGGGCCTTGAAACCTTGAAACCCTTGAAACCTAGATAGAGGTGTGTGATATAGGAGTACAAGTATACGTATATACACTAGAGGGCCTTGAAACCTTGAAACCCTTGAAACCTTAGATAGAGGTGTGTGATATAGGAGTACAAGTATACGTATATACACTAGAGGGCCTTGAAACCTTGAAACCCTTGAAACCTTAGATAGAGGTGTGTGATATAGGAGTACAAGTATACGTATATACACTAGAGGGCCTTGAAACCTTGAAACCCTTGAAACCTTAGATAGAGGTGTGTGATATAGGAGTACAAGTATACGTATATACACTAGAGGGCCTTGAAACCTTGAAACCCTTGAAACCTTAGATAGAGGTGTGTGATATAGGAGTACAAGTATACGTATATACACTAGAGGGCCTTGAAACCTTGAAACCCTTGAAACCTTAGATAGAGGTGTGTGATATAGGAGTACAAGTATACGTATATACACTAGAGGGCCTTGAAACCTTGAAACCCTTGAAACCTTAGATAGAGGTGTGTGATATAGGAGTACAAGTATACGTATATACACTAGAGGGCCTTGAAACCTTGAAACCCTTGAAACCTTAGATAGAGGTGTGTGATATAGGAGTACAAGTATCGTATATACACTAGAGGGCCTTGAAACCTTGAAACCCTTGAAACCTTAGATAGAGGTGTGTGATATAGGAGTACAAGTATACGTATATACACTAGAGGGCCTTGAAACCTTGAAACCCTTGAAACCTTAGATAGAGGTGTGTGATATAGGAGTACAAGTATACGATATACACTAGAGGGCCTTGAAACCTTGAAACCCTTGAAACCTTAGATAGAGGTGTGTGATATAGGAGTACAAGTATACGTATATACACTAGAGGGCCTTGAAACCTTGAAACCCTTGAAACCTTAGATAGAGGTGTGTGATATAGGAGTACAAGTATACGTATATACACTAGAGGGCCTTGAAACCTTGAAACCCTTGAAACCTTAGATAGAGGTGTGTGATATAGGAGTACAAGTATACGTATATACACTAGAGGGCCTTGAAACCTTGAAACCCTTGAAACCTTAGATAGAGGTGTGTGATATAGGAGTACAAGTATACGATATACACTAGAGGGCCTTGAAACCTTGAAACCCTTGAAACCTTAGATAGAGGTGTGTGATATACGAGTACAAGTATACGTATATACACTAGAGGGCCTTGAAACCTTGAAACCCTTGAAACCTTAGATAGAGTTGTGTGATATAGGAGTACAAGTATACGTACATACACTAGAGGGCCTTGAAACCTTGAAACCCTTGAAACCTTAGATAGAGGTGTGTGATATAGGAGTACAAGTATACGTATATACACTAGAGGGCCTTGAAACCTTGAAACCCTTGAAACCTTAGATAGAGGTGTGTGATATAGGAGTACAAGTATACGTATATACACTAGAGGGCCTTGAAACCTTGAAACCCTTGAAACCTTAGATAGAGGTGTGTGATATAGGAGTACAAGTATACGTATATACACTAGAGGGCCTTGAAACCTTGAAACCCTTGAAACCTTAGATAGAGGTGTGTGATATAGGAGTACAAGTATACGTATATACACTAGAGGGCCTTGAAACCTTGAAACCCTTGAAACCTTAGATAGAGGTGTGTGATATAGGAGTACAAGTATACGTATATACACTAGAGGGCCTTGAAACCTTGAAACCCTTGAAACCTAGGATAGAGGTGTGTGATATACAGTACAAGTATACGATATACACTAGAGGGCCTTGAAACCTTGAAACCCTTGAAACCTTAGATAGAGTTGTGTGATATAGGAGTACAAGTATACGTATATACACTAGAGGGCCTTGAAACCTTGAAACCCTTGAAACCTTAGATAGAGTTGTGTGATATAGGAGTACAAGTATACGTATATACACTAGAGGGCCTTGAAACCTTGAAACCCTTGAAACCTTAGATAGAGGTGTGTGATATACGAGTACAAGTATACGTATATACACTAGAGGGCCTTGAAACCTTGAAACCCTTGAAACCTAGGATAGAGGTGTGTGATATAGGAGTACAAGTATACGTATATACACTAGAGGGCCTTGAAACCTTGAAACCCTTGAAACCTAGGATACAGTAGAGGTGTGTGATATAGGGGTACAAGTATACGTATATACACTAGAGGGCCTTGAAACCTTGAAACCCTTGAAACCTAGGATAGAGGTGTGTGATATAGGAGTACAAGTATACGTATATACACTAGAGGGCCTTGAAACCTTGAAACCCTTGAAACCTTAGATAGAGTAGTGTGATATAGGAGTACAAGTATACGTATATACACTAGAGGGCCTTGAAACCTTGAAACCCTTGAAACCTTAGATAGAGGTGTGTGATATAGGAGTACAAGTATACGTATATACACTAGAGGGCCTTGAAACCTTGAAACCCTTGAAACCTAGGATACAGTAGAGGTGTGTGATATAGGAGTACAAGTATACGTATATACACTAGAGGGCCTTGAAACCTTGAAACCCTTGAAACCTAGGATACAGTAGAGGTGTGTGATATAGGAGTACAAGTATACGTATATACACTAGAGGGCCTTGAAACCTTGAAACCCTTGAAACCTAGGATAGAGGTGTGTGATATAGGAGTACAAGTATACGTATATACACTAGAGGGCCTTGAAACCTTGAAACCCTTGAAACCTTAGATAGAGTTGTGTGATATAGGAGTACAAGTATACGTATATACACTAGAGGGCCTTGAAACCTTGAAACCCTTGAAACCTTAGATAGAGGTGTGTGATATAGGAGTACAAGTATACGTATATACACTAGAGGGCCTTGAAACCTTGAAACCCTTGAAACCTTAGATAGAGGTGTGTGATATAGGAGTACAAGTATACGTATATACACTAGAGGGCCTTGAAACCTTGAAACCCTTGAAACCTAGGATAGAGGTGTGTGATATAGAGTACAAGTATACGATATACACTAGAGGGCCTTGAAACCTTGAAACCCTTGAAACCTTAGATAGAGGTGTGTGATATAGGAGTACAAGTATACGTATATACACTAGAGGGCCTTGAAACCTTGAAACCCTTGAAACCTTAGATAGAGGTGTGTGTTGTTGAATAAGAAGGCATTATCTATATACTATACATATATTCTATATACTCTACCCTATACTTGTATACATAAACATGCACACACACAGATATATACATACACACAGATATATATATACATATATACACACACACACACACACACACATATATATATATATATATATATATATATATATATATATATATATATTTATGTTGATATTGTGTATTGTATGACGTAACAATTAGAACTGTCTGTGGGTACCCTAAAATTTATATTGGAATTTGTTCTATTGTTATGCAAATGAGAATTTCAAAATGGACCAATCACGTTTGATGTTGCTAGAAGTTCACCAAGACCCCCAAATTCATTACAACAAAGTCTATTCTTTTTCGAAAGGGATGATTGGAAGTGGGATGCAAGATGTGACATTGCTCAGGCAAAGCATTACGGAGCGGTGCAAAAAATGCATCAAAATAACCCAGAACAATTTAATGTCAATCTATCAAATAAAACAGAGTTTTGCACAATTTTAGATAATCTTCGCAAGAATAAGTGAACCTTCGAGGAACATTGACATTCAGATACAAGAACATTAAGCTAGGAGATTTTATCCGTTTTCAGATGGTATCTTTCGTTACCATCTTATCTTAGATATTTATGTACAAAATAACAGCATCTGTTCTAGAAAGAAAGCAGTGCCAAGCAACTACAAATACAAACCTACGTACAAAAGTTGATTCTGGTAAAATTTCGTTTCGCGCCAAAACAAACTTAGGCCAAAGCATAGAAAATTGAAAATGAGCTGAACGAGAATTGGATCCCCAAAGGCAAAAAACAAGCTCTCGAAAACAGCTGAATTTAATCTTTACAACAGTTGGGTTAGTATTGCTCTGCAAGACAAGCAAGATGTCATAAATTGTATTGAAGCTGTGGATCTACGATACACTAGACTTGCTCCAAGTCTATTTCTTAATATCCTTCTCCAAAGGTCCACCATTCCGTGTTAACAAAGGAGATTGCCAGAGAAATAGACTTGTACCTTTCCAGCAGTCATGAATAATTAATGAGATTCCCGCTCCAGTGGCTTGCTGATAAGAAGGGGTACGGATTTTAGATTAGTAAACAAAAGGCGAAACTCTTTCTTTGATATTGAGAATAATACGCTAAAGGCATCTTTTCAATATGAATTGAGAGAATTAAGAACAAAAACCCCTTTGAATTTCATTCAGAGCGTTTGCATTGGCAGCCAAATGCATCTTTTGTCAAGAAATGCCTTCCAGGAGGCAACCCCCTGGGAGATTTTATAATCCGGAAAGAGCTTTGTCATTTCTTCGTGCTGAATGGCCGATTCTTTCACTTCAGAGAGAAGCGCCAACGGGCAGGATCTTGTCCGGTGACCTCAGAATACAAAAGATTTATCCAATTTATTATTCATGACTGCTGGAAAGGTAGAAGTCTATTTTTTTGGCACTCTCCTTTGTTAAAACGGAATGGTGGACCTTAGGATATTAAGAAATAGACCTGGAGCAAGTCTAACGATGCACGCATGTTTCTCGCCCAGGGGGGGGGGGTGGTACATGACTTATGCATGGACGGGGATGTACCGCCCAGATTTCAGAAATTTACCCACTTATAGTGTACACTCTTTTTGTTTTATAAGAATATTCGGGCTCAGAACCATCCTGTTTTTAAGAATATTGTAAGAATATCGCTTAGCCTCAGCTCCCATATTTGTGTCTCATTTTTTAGCAGATGCCTTTTTTGCAGTGATAGAATGAAACTTGATGATTGTTAACAACATTCGTATTGTTATAAGAGTTAATTTTTTCTTTCGCCCAACCATTTCCTTGTAATGGGATAATTTTTCTGTTAACTATTTTCCCCTGGAACCATATCCGATTTGAAAAAATAAGAATACTCTAAGAATATATTTAGGCTCAAAACGAACATTTCTCAAGAATATTGAGGCTGGAAAAAAATTATAGTATACTTATAAAAAAAAAGAGTGTACGTAAAGCATTGGCAGAAACAGACCCTATTTTATTAGTATCAATAAGCAGAATATGATAATAACAAGACTTTCTAGACATTATTATTGCTTGATATTGTACTACGAACATCTTTTACGGGATTTTGCCACATTTCTAACCGAATTAAAGTTAATCTTTCGACTTTTCTTCAATTGGACACTCACTTTTACGGGGTTTTTGTTAAAATAATACCCATGTTTAGAGAGTTTGAGGGCCAAAAACCCACCAATATGGGTGGCATATACCCGTACCCAAATTATACTAAGTACCCCCCTCCCCCCGGGGAAGTTCGGCTCACTCAGACTCAGTAGTGAAAATTCCTTTAACTGCAATTCCATAGGAAACATTGAAAAACGGTTCGTCAAAACCAAAGAAAATGTTTGGCAAGCATTTCACCACCTAGCAATATTTCTTAGCAACAAGGGGTTCGTGCTTGTACATTAGCAATAACATCGTTGTTGGACAGCAATGTTGTTGGACGTGGCCAAACGGTCAAACATTCCATCTTAACGGGGTGTTGAGACTTCACAGTCTGCAACTCTGCACTGGTTCGCGGTCAGTACACTCACACTCGGCATATTTTACTCAAGAAATACAGACTTTTTTTATCTCAAAGTTTTCATCTTAACTCCACACTCTGAAACTCACAACTGCTCAACAAATATGCTTACATAAAGTTATATTCATAAAACAAATAAAATGTGCAAAATGCATACAACTTGAAAACAAAACTTCTTCCTACAGATTAAAAATAAATGTTACATAAGGGAGAACTTAAAATTAATCCTTAATTTCCCAGGTTACACTCATTAATTACACACTAAAGAAAAATCAATTAAAATCATGTATCATGTGAATAGGCAATCTTACTCAACAAAGTTTCCTACCCTGCGTTTCGCTGCTTCGCAGTGCGTAAGCATCGCAGCAACCATAGGTTTCGCGACACGGTGTTCGCGACAAAAGTGTCATGGACTTTTCCTATACACTCACTCACTGGACTCCATCATCAGATTTAAAACATAGGGGCCCCTATGGGCATGTTCGAAGAACGACTCTGGTTGAATAAAGCTATTTCAGTCAAATGATGGAAGATGTTTATCGGTATGCACATTGATGACGGTAATGATTATTGTGATAATGGTGGTGGTTATGATGATGATGTTGATGACCACGATGATTGTGATGCTGTTGGTAGGGGTGATTGTGGTGGTAGGGTGGGTGTGGTGGTGGTGGAAGAGGTGGTTGTGGTGCTGAAGGAAGGGGTGCTTGTGGTGATTGTGATAGGGGTGATCGTGGTAATGGTTGTAGGGTGGTTGTGATAGGGGTGACTAGCTCGGCCGCTCGCGCTACGCGCGAGGCGGCGGCATCGCTAGCTCCTGCGGAGGGCTTCTCGCCGCTTCGCGGCTCGCGGGCGACGCTTCGCGTCGCTCTGCTCGGCTGCCGCTCGCTGTGCTCGCGGCAACCTCTCAGTGGCACGTGCTCCGCACGTGGTCTCGCTACTTGCAAACTCGTTGGGAGGCTGATCTATGCACATAGTAGTCGGCTATGCAAGAAATAAGGTGACTAACGTCATACATGCGCGGGATTTTAGTTGCGGTGATCGTTGGTAAGAATAAAATGCATCACGTGAACATCCGACCTGAATGGGAAATTCGTACGGACAGAATAGGAATCTAGAGTGACGTCACGTAACAGGGGGCTTTCCGTTTGAAATGTTATTGTTGAGGGTAAAAAGGCTCATGTGACCATCACAGCTGAGTGGGTAGCTCATAAGGAGGAAATAAGAATCTAGACTGGCGTTATGCACAAGGGGGGTTTAGAATTGTAACCTTTCTCCTGGGGGTAAACAGGATAAAGTGAAATGTGGATGACATGGGAATGTAATATGACAGAGTAAATATCGCAAACATCACTGACTATGCAAACATCGTTGCTAAGGGTTTCATTTGCTTAGTTGCTCGGTTGCCCAGTTGCCCCATTGCTCTGGTTGCCCAGGTGGTAAGTTGCCCTGTTGCTCATTTCCCCATTTCTCACTTGCCCTGTTGCTTGGTTTCCCAGTGGCTAAGTTGCTCACATGCCTAATTGCTTGGTTGCCCTGTTGCTGATTGGTTCGGTTTATTGGCTCAAAGTTGCTCGGATTCCCAGTTGTCCGGTTGCCCAGTTGCGGCGTTGCTCTGGTTTTCCAGGTACTCAGTTACCCGGTTGCTGATTTGCTCGGTTGCTTGGTTCCCAGTTGTTCAGTTTCCCAGCTTTCCAGTTGCCCAGTTGCTTGGTTTCCCAGTTGGCCAATTGCTGGGTTGTTCAGTTGCGCCGTTGCTCTGGCTGCCCAGTTGGTCTGTTGCCGAGATGCTGACTTGCCAAGTTGCACGGCTTCCCAGTTGCACAGTTGCTCTGGTTGCCCAGTTGCTCAGTTGCCCAGTTGCCAAGTTGCTCATTTCCCCATTCTCGGTTGGACTGTTGCGCCGTTGGGTGGTTTCCCAGTTGCGAAGTTGTCAAGTTGCTCAGTTCCTCACTTGCCCATTTGCTTGGTTGCCCTGTTGCTGATTTGCTCGGTTGCTTGGTTTTCAGTTGCCCAGTTGCTCGGTTGCCCAGTTGCGACGTTACTCTGGTTGCCCAGGTGTTCAGTTGCCCAGTTGCTCGGTTGACCTGTTGCAGCGTTGCTTGGTGGTCCAGCTGTGGAGTTTCCCAGTTGCCAAATGTCTTGGTTTCCAAGTTGCTCCGTTGCCCTGTTGCTTAGTTGCCGAGCTGCAGGGTTTCCCAGTTGCCACGTTGACAAGTTGCTTAGTTGCACACTTGCCCAATTGCTTGGCTGCCGTGTTGCTGATTTGCTCGGTAACTTGGTTCCTAGTGGTTCAGTTTCCCAGTTGCCCAGTTGCTCGGTTGCTCAGTTGCGCCGTTGCTCTGGTTGCCCAGTTGCCCAGATGCTACTTGCCAAACTGCTTAGTTGCAGTGTTGCTCCGTTGCTTGATTTCCCAGCTGCGCGGTTTCCCAGTTGCTTAGTTTCTCAGTTGTGCACTTGTTCATGCACCCAACTGCCTGGTTGCCCTGTTGCTGATTTGCTCGGTTGCTTGTTTCCCAGTTGTTCAGTTTCCCAGCTTCCCAGTTGGCCAGTTGCTTTGTTTCCCAGTTGCCCAGTTTCTCGGTTGCCCAGTTGTGACGTTGCTCTGGTTGCCCAGGTGCTTAGTTGCCCAGTTGCTCCCTTGCGCAATTGCTCGGTTGCCCTGTTGCAGCGTTGCTTGGTTGCCGAGCTGTGGAGTTTCCTAGTTGCCAAATGTCTTGGTTTCCCAGTTGCCCATTTCTTCGGTTGCCCTGTTGGTTGGTTGCCGAGCTTCAGGGTTTCCCAGTTGCCACGTTGACAAGTTGCTCACTTGCCCAATGGCTTAGCTGCCCTGTTGCTGATTTGCTTGGTTGCTTGGTTCCCAGTTGTTCAGTTTCCGAGCTTCCCAGTTGCCCAGTTGCTCGGATACTCAGTTGCGCCGTTGCTCTGGTTGCCAAGTTCCTAAATTGCCCAGATGCTGACTTGCCAAATTGCTTGGTTGCGGTGTTGCTCCGTTGCTTGATTTCCCAGCTGCGCGGTTTCCCAGTTGCCCAGTTTCTCAGTTTTTCAGTTGCTCAGTTGCCCAGTTGTTCATTTGCCCTTTCTGGCTGGTTGCCCTGTTGCTGATTTGCTCGGTTAGCTACTTGGTTCCCAGTTGTTCAGTTTCCCAGCTTCCCAGTTGGCCAGTAGCTTGATTTCCCAGTTCGCCAGTTGCTCGGTTGCTCAGTTGCACAGTTGCTCTGGTTACCCAGTTGCTGAGTTGCCCAGTTGCCAAGTTGCTCGTTTCCCCATTCTCGGTTGGCCTGTTGCACCGTTGGGTGGTTTCCTGTTCCGAAGTTGTCAAGTTGCTCAGTTCCTCACTTACCCAATTGCTTGGTTTCCAGTTGCCGAGTTGCTCGGTTGCCCAGTTGCGACGTTGCTCTTGTTGCCCAGGTGCTCAGTTGCCCAGTTGCTCCCTTGCGCAATTGCCCGGTTGCCCTGTTGCAGCGTTGCTTGGTTGCTCAGCTGTGGAGTTTCCCAGTTGCCAAATGTCTTGGTTTCCAAGTTGCCCAGTTGCTCGGTTGCCCTGTTGCTTGTTTGCCGAGCTTCGGGATTTCAGTTGCCACGTTGAAAAGTTGCTCAGTTGCCCAGTTGCTGACTTGGCCAATTGCTTGGCTGCCGTGTTGCTGATTTGCTCCGTTGCTTGGTTGCCCAGTTGCTCAGTTGGCCAGTCGCTCGGTTGCGCTGTTGCTTCGTGGTTTTGTTATGAAGATGCCTAGTTACTTGGCTGCCCAGTTGCTAGTTTGCTTTATTTCCTAGTTTGTCAGTTGCTCAGTTGCCCAGTTGCTGGGTTGCCTACTTGCTCTGTTGCCCAGTTGTGTAGCTGCTCGGTTGCCCAGTTGCTTGGCTGCTCTGTTGGTTAGTTGCCGAGTTGCAGAGCTGCTCGTTTGCCCAGTTGCCGAGTTGCCGTGTTGCTTGGTTACCGAGCTGCCCAGCTGGTTAGTTGATGCTGGTTTGCACGCACGTCTGCACAAGTTTTTATCTGATGTACCCCCTTAATACAATGCCTAAACATCATTGTACCCCCTTAATTAATAGAAGTCAAAGAGCAAAACTAAAGGGTTTTGCAAAAAATTTTACACGCTGTAAATTTGACGCAACCTCTTAATACAACGCCTTAATAGCGCTGTACCCCCAATAGAAGTCAAATAATAAATCAAGTGGGTATAGCTAAAGCTTTGACATGTTGTACTACTTCCATATAACATTTCTTAATGCTATCGTACCTTTAATTGAAATCTAAGAAAAGAACGAAGAGGTGTTTCAATTTTATTTATCTGATGTACCCCCTTAATACAATTCCTTAATACCATTGAACCCCCTAAATAGAAGTCAACGGGATACGCCGCCTTAATACAGTTCTTAAATACCCCGGATTCCCTGAGTATAACGTTAAATTCCCGATTCCTTGATTCTCTAATTCCCCGTTCCTACTTTTACAGACTGAGGACCATTTAGGGTCGTTAACGTAAAATTGCTTGAAGGACATGGTCGAATGAATTGAAACGACGCAACAGTTGCAATTGAACAAAAATAAGTGTATTCACTGTATTATTCACTCTATTTGAAATCGAATCTCATTCCATAAAATTAATAAGACATAAATTCCCACTGACCTTGACTACTCAAGTCAACTGACATGACGCAACAAAATCCCGAAAAAAAAACAGTTTACTCCAGTCAGTTGAGATGACGCAACCAAACACGTAAACAAACATCGACAGAACCGAGAATGCTCTGAAATAAATTCTTAATTCTTTTCTTACGTTCATTGTTTTGTTGTGATTGTAAAACGAAACAAATAAAAAAGAACTGAACAAATGATAAACGCCTTCACCATTTTCCAACAGCAGTCGAACTTTTGGACATATATTCCTCGTTGCTTGTAAATGTACGAATGGATGTGCCACGAAACACGGGGATCATTCTAGACCCTTCAAAACCCCGTGACGCAGCACCGAAATGGATTAAACCCCGTGACGGGACGTGCCCCACGATTGGTTGCGCGAACGAGGTCGATTGTTCCCAAAGCGTGGCGAATTGCCAACGGGGAGCTCGCGGGGTTCGTTCCTGAAATGTTTTCGAAGGGCGGGGGAATGCTGCCTAAGTGTACAAAACGTACGCTCTTTTGTTTTCCTTTGTTTTTCCGCGCGACATTAGACCAATATCGTGAACAATAATCGGTATTTTCGAGGCTGCCCCAGCCGTGGAAGCAGCCTGCCCCAAACGAGGGAGCGATGGCTCACCTACACTTCGGCCGGCCAACGACCCAATGTAGCTAGCCAACCGGGGACCGGCCGTACCACGGGTCGAACTGTCAGCGGAAAGCCGCCTGCCAGGACCACCGCCCCAGACGCAGATTAGTATATGGAGATTATTTAGTTAGTAAGTTAGTAAGTGAGTGAGTGAGTGAGTGAGTGACATCCACCCCACACCAATATGTTCGAAATTCTTCGAACATAAAAATGTCTTTTTTCAGATATTAGGGGTAGATACAACGGGTGACATGATCTCCGGCCAAATTTTGATTCATGCACAACTTAATGCAGCACTGTGGGTTTGACACCTTAGAAAACAAGATGTGATCGCCAGCTTCTTTCATGCGGAGCCTTACTTCTCTTAAAAAGGCCGCGGACGTTTATTAAAATTACCGTAGACGCTTCAATAAACGTCCAGTCTCTTTGAAACGCTCGTCTCTAAAACGTCCCCTTCTTCAGTCAAATAGGACTTTATTGATATTTAGTGCGGCCTTTATTATAGAAGGGCATTCATAAGAGGGAGGAACGTCATGAAGAGACGAAGAAAGGAAAAGACGAAACGATAGAGGCGATAATTAAAAACTTTCCGTAGAAGGGGGAAACCTTTATCAGATGTAGGTGTTTTTATGTCCGAAGGACATAATGAGAGGGTTTTCGTGGAACGCATGTATTTATGTATATATGTATGGATGTATGTATGTGTAGACGCTTTTTCCTGCCAAACTCGTAACAATAGATTAGTCACAAATATGAGGCGGTAAACTTTGAAGTCGCCTAATTGGTCATCATCAAAACTAACTAATTGACAATTACGGAATTTTCAAACAAGTAGATGATTCATTGTGGTTTTCGAAGTTCTTATTTAGATAATTAGATTTTTTCGTCCAATTAGAAAATTCTCGAAGCTCATTTATATCATATTTACTGTAATGTGACTCAGTTGTTGTTGAGAAGATTCCCGAATTGCTTTTGCATATTTTGGGGAAAATCAGAGTAACTTATTGATGAAATTTTGTAAAATCAGTTGTGACTCGGTTGCCCTCCTAATATTTACTGATTTTATATTCTGTTTGTTGTCTCTCCAAATACTATTTGCATTGTGACAGTAACGCAGGAGCGAATCCAAGATTTGGTTAGGGCGGCTGGCTACATGGGCAAAACAAGTTCGAGTCGCTATTATCATAATGCTTATGAATGATGATGATGATGATGATGATGATGATGATGATGATGATGATGATGATGATGATGATGATGATGATGATGATGATGATGATCATGATAACGATAATGATATTTAGTGAACTGAATATATGCTGACACATGATATATATTCATCATAAGTGGGCTACCACAATTGTTACAATTGCCTTGACTGGGATTCGAACCACTATGATAATGATATTGATGATGATATTAAAAATGACATCATGACAAAATGATGATTGTTGCGTTGATGATGATTATGATGGTGATGATGATCACGTTGAATATTGTCATCATTATCATCAATGTCATCACTATGATTGATGATGATAATGACAATGATCATGATCATGATATCGCTGATGATGAGAATGACATAATGATGATTGTTGCGTTGATTATGATGATGATGATGATGATGATGATGATGATGCTGAAGATGATGATAACTATAATGATTATGACCATTAGCCTAAATGTGTGTTCTTGTGTTCCGATTTTTCAAGATATGTATGGTATATACAGGTACGAGTTCTAAGCAACATCACATTAGTTGATAAGCTTATGAGTATATTCAGAAATGCATCTAATTTGAAGTTTTGTGCTACAAATGTCATTGTCAAACAACTTTGCTGTTGTTGATCCATGGCAAGTTTTATCATAGATCATTATACGTCATATTATGGTTGCTACTCATGATGTCATACCTATATCCTATACAGAAGTTGGGCTTATTCTGGGCTTCTGGCCTCACTTTGATACACATATTAAAAGTATATTCTTGCTCTTCTTAACAATGCATTTGTTGTTCTACCGGAAGCGAATTTCAAATTTTTATCTTTTACCATTGATGACCATTTACCATATCCATGTTTCTTTATTCCTTCGACCAACTGCGCATCTTCTAAAGCACTAAATACCAAGAGACGCTTGTCGTTAACAACATTATCATTATCTATTGTATTACAAGAAGATATGGGCTGAATCTTTACTGTTTCATTGCAAGTAACTTTATTGGACGATTCAGGTGCTGCCTTTGTTATGAAATCGTGCAAAGAATTGTCCATTTGAATGCCATCATCTCCTCTGAGCTTTTTAATACATTCGTTCCCTTTCTCAGCCACTGACCTTGATCTTTTCTTTTGATAATGTATTCTTGCAACATTGGACGTATGCTTCTGATCCTGTGAAATCATGTCCCTTTCTTCTGTTGTTAAATTATCTGCACTTTCTGCCTCTATCTGTCTGTATCTCGTGGGATGAATGTACTTGCCAATAGCTTCATAAACCATCATGCCCATTGCGTTGTGAATTCTTGTGCATTGTGATCCATTACGATTAACCAACAGAAAATTCTTAAAATTTCTTAAGGGCCGAAGGCCTAAAAAGAAATTAAGATTTCATGATTATAAAATCTTAAGATTTAATTGGCATCAACAAGGATTTCTGGTCCAACTAAGGATCAGGATTCTAGTATTTATCCTTGCGGTTTACGTCAACGATTCGTAAAAGAGTAAGAAATAACACTGATAGAGAAATGCAATTATTTATTGTGTCATTTCCATAATCATGAAATCAATTCTTGTTTTCTTGCTGCTATTGTTGGGAATTTCCCCCTCTTCTTCCTCGAGTACGTCCTCTTCCTCTGCTGGATCCTCTTCCGCCTATGATTAAGATAATGCAGACTGTATTCACTGAAGTAGGGTAGGCGGGTGGGAATTAAATCTTAAGATTTTATAATCATGAAATCTTAATTTCTTTTAGGCCTTCGGCCCTTAAGAAATTTTAAGAATTTCATTTCTTATAAAATCTTAAGATTTAATTGGCATCAACAAGGATTTCTGTTTCAACTAGGGCCCAGTCTCCTAGTTGATCAGCCTTTTTCAAAGCTAATGTGGTTGACCACTTTTCCTTGATGCCAACAAAACGGTTGTGTAAGTTTCAGAGGAAGACTGTATCTTTTTGTGATAGTGTTTTTCCCACACTGAATTTCCTTTCCAGTTACCCCTGTCTAAGATATCTTTAGTTGTTAATCCCATTTGGAAAACTTTTGAGGAACTGGCTGGGGAGTCTACAAAACGAAAACCGAAGAACGAAGAACAACAAAGCGAAGACCGAAGACCGAAGACCGAAAACAATATCCAAATAGAATACAATGAAATACGCTTTTACGAAACATAATCAACGATCAAGACAAGAAGCAAAAGGAATAGATTAAACCGCGATGATGACTAAAGTCGATGTCTTCATTTTAAAGAAAAATGGCCAAAATCTGTAAAACGAAGACATCACTATAAAACGAAAAAGAAACCAATCCCTGGTCTAGATCATGAATACTTGCATCTATAACGTCCAGAGCACCCTATAAACCAAATATCACAACTAACCAAGCTCGTGGGGATGAGTTAAGTCAATGTCTTCGTTTTAAAGAAAAATGGCCAAAATCTGTAAAACGAAGACATCACTATAAAACCAAAAATAAACCAATCCCTGGTCTAGATCATGAATACTTGCATCTATAACGTCCAGAGCACCCTATAAACCAAATATCACAACTTACCAAGCTCGTGGGGATGAGTTAAGTCGATGTCTTCGTTTTAAAGAAAAATGGCCAAAATCTGTAAAACGAAGACATCACTATAAAACCAAAAATAAACCAATCCCTGGTCTAGATCATGAATACTTGCATTTATAACGTCCAGAGCACCCTATAAACCAAATATCACAACTAACCAAGCTCGTGGGGATGAGTTAAGTCAATGTCTTCGTTTTAAAGAAAAATGGCCAAAATCTGTAAAACGAAGACATCACTATAAAACCAAAAATAAACCAATCCCTGGTCTAGATCATGAATACTTGCATCTATAACGTCCAGAGCACCCTATAAACCAAATATCACAACTAACCAAGCTCGTGGGGATGAGTTAAGTCAATGTCTTCGTTTTAAAGAAAAATGGCCAAAATCTGTAAAACGAAGACATCACTATAAAACAAAAATAAGCCAATCCTGGTCTAGATCATGAATACTTGCATTTATAACGTCCAGAGCACCCTATAAACCAAATATCACAACTAACCAAGCTCGTGGGGATGAGTTAAGTCAATGTCTTCGTTTTAAAGAAAAATGGCCAAAATCTGTAAAACGAAGACATCACTATAAAACCAAAAATAAACCGATCCCTGGTCTAGATCCTGAATACTTGCATTCATAACGTCCAGAGCACCCTTTAAACCAAATATCACCACTAACCAAGCTCTTGGAGATGATTAAAGTCAATGTCTTTGTTTTAAAGAAAAATGGCCATAATCTGTAAAACGAAGACATCTCTATAAAACCAAAAAAACGCAATCTTTAAAAGATTTCTTTAGTCTAGATCATGAATACCTGTATTTGCAGATATAACGTCCAGAGCACCCTATTAACCAAATATCACAACTACACGTATTTTTTTATAAGAAACTCGTTTTATAAGAAACCCAGACTCTCGATTTTCCAAAAATTTAAGCAATTCTAGTACTGGAAAATTTTTGCCAAGAAACTTTTCACCTCAGCCTGCTAAATATTTCATTACATTTACCGTGTTTTGTCCGCACTAAAATATTTTTGTGACATGGAGATAAATTTAAAAGCCACAAGCATCCAAATACGTCGATAAATAGGTTTAAAACATCATTCAGATAAAATAACTATGTCACTGATGGACATTCAAGAAACCCGTAAGGAACTTTCAGTACTCAAAATCTGAAAATTTTAAGAAACGTTCAGTACTGGATGAAGTTTTTAGTTTCTTATAAAAAATACATGTAACCAAGCTCGTGGGGATGAGATAAGTCAATGTCTTCGTTTATAGTACTCTGGACGTTATATATGCAAGTATTCATGATCTAGACCAGGGATTGGTTTATTTTTGGTTTTATAGTGATGTCTTCGTTTTACAGATTTTGGCCATTTTTCTTTAAAACGAAGACAATGACTTAACTCATCCCCACGAGCTTGGTTAGTTGTGATATTTGGTTTATAGGGAGCTCTGGACGTTATAGATGCAAGTATTCATGATCTAGACCAGGGATTGGTTTATTTTTGGTTTTATAGTGATGTCTTCGTTTTACAGATTTTGGCCATTTTTCTTTAAAACGAAGACATTGACTTAACTCATCCCCACGAGCTTGGTTAATTGTGATATTTGGTTTATAGGGTGCTCTGGACGTTATAGATGCAAGTGTTCATGATCTAGACCAGGGATTGGTTTATTTTTGGTTTTATAGTGATGTCTTCGTTTTACAGATTTTGGCCATTTTTCTTTAAAACGAAGACATCGACTTAACTCATCCCCATGAGCTTGGTTAGTTGTGATATTTAGTTTATAGGGTGCTCTGGACGTTATAGATGCAAGTATTCATGATATAGACCAAAGATTGCGGTTTTGTTGGTTTTATAGAGATGTCTTCGTTTTACAGATTTTACTCTGGACGTTATAGATGCAAGTATTCATGATCTAGACCAGGGATTGGTTTATTTTTGGTGGTTTTATAGTGATGTCTTCGTTTTACAGATTTTGGCCATTTTTCTTTAAAACGAAGACATTGACTTAACTCATCCCCACGAGCTTGGTTAATTGTGATATTTGGTTTATAGGGTGCTCTGGACGTTATAGATGCAAGTATTCATGATCTAGACCAGGGATTGGTTTCTTTTTCGTTTTATAGTGATGTCTTCGTTTTACAGATTTTGGCCATTTTTCTTTAAAACGAAGACATCGACTTAACTCATCCCCATGAGCTTGGTTAGTTGTGATATTTAGTTTATAGGGTGCTCTGGACGTTATAGATGCAAGTATTCATGATCTAGACCAGGGATTGGTTTATTTTTGGTTTTATAGTGATGTCTTCGTTTTACAGATTTTGGCCATTTTTCTTTAAAACGAAGACATCGACTTAACTCATCCCCATGAGCTTGGTTAGTTGTGATATTTAGTTTATAGGGTGCTCTGGACGTTATAGATGCAAGTATTCATGATCTAGACCAAAGATTGCGGTTTTGTTGGTTTTATAGAGATGTCTTCGTTTTACAGATTTTGGCCATTTTTCTTTAAAACGAAGACATTGACTTAACTCATCCCCACGAGCTTGGTTAATTGTGATATTTGGTTTATAGGGTGCTCTGGACGTTATAGATGCAAGTATTCATGATCTAGACCAGGGATTGGTTTATTTTTGGTTCTATAGTGATGTCTTCGTTTTACAGATTTTGGCCATTTTTCTTTAAAACGAAGACATCGACTTAACTCATCCCCATGAGCTTGGTTAGTTGTGATATTTAGTTTATAGTGTGCTCTGGACGTTATAGATGCAAGTATTCATGATCTAGACCAAAGATTGCGGTTTTGTTGGTTTTATAGAGATGTCTTCGTTTTACAGATTTTAGCCATTTTTCTTTAAAACGAAGACATTGACTTAACTCATCCCCACGAGCTTGGTTAGTTGTGATATTTGGTTTATAGGGTGCTCTGGACGTTATAGATGCAAGTATTCATGATCTAGACCAGGGATTGGTTTCTTTTTCGTTTTATAGTGATGTCTTCGTTTTACAGATTTTGGCCATTTTTCTTTAAAACGAAGACATCGACTTAACTCATCCCCATGAGCTTGGTTAGTTGTGATATTTAGTTTATAGGGTGCTCTGGACGTTATAGATGCAAGTATTCATGATCTAGACCAGGGATTGGTTTATTTTGGTTTTATAGTGATGTCTTCGTTTTACAGATTTTGGCCATTTTTCTTTAAAACGAAGACATCGACTTAACTCATCCCCATGAGCTTGGTTAGTTGTGATATTTAGTTTATAGGGTGCTCTGGACGTTATAGATGCAAGTATTCATGATCTAGACCAAAGATTGCGGTTTTGTTGGTTTTATAGAGATGTCTTCGTTTTACAGATTTTGGCCATTTTTCTTTAAAACGAAGACATTGACTTAACTCATCCCCACGAGCTTGGTTAATTGTGATATTTGGTTTATAGGGTGCTCTGGACGTTATAGATGCAAGTATTCATGATCTAGACCAGGGATTGGTTTATTTTTGGTTTTATAGTGATGTCTTCGTTTTACAGATTTTGGCCATTTTTCTTTAAAACGAAGACATCGACTTAACTCATCCCCATGAGCTTGGTTAGTTGTGATATTTAGTTTATAGGGTGCTCTGGACGTTATAGATGCAAGTATTCATGATCTAGACCAAAGATTGCGGTTTTGTTGGTTTTATAGAGATGTCTTCGTTTTACAGATTTTAGCCATTTTTCTTTAAAACGAAGACATTGACTTAACTCATCCCCAAGAGCTTGGTTAGTTGTGATATTTGGTTTATAGGGTGCTCTGGACGTTATAGATGCAAGTATTCATGATCTAGACCAAAGATTGCGGTTTTGTTGGTTTTATAGAGATGTCTTCGTTTTACAGATTTTGGCCATTTTTCTTTAAAACGAAGACATTGACTTAACTCATCCCCACGAGCTTGGTTAGTTGTGATATTTGGTTTATAGGGTGCTCTGGACGTTATAGATGCAAGTATTCATGATCTAGACCAAAGATTGCGGTTTTGTTGGTTTTATAGAGATGTCTTCGTTTTACAGATTTTAGCCGTTTTTCTTTAAAACGAAGACATTGACTTAACTCATCCCCACGAGCTTGGTTAGTTGTGATATTTGGTTTATAGGGTGCTCTGGACGTTATAGATGCAAGTATTCATGATCTAGACCAGGGATTGGTTTCTTTTTCGTTTTATAGTGATGTCTTCGTTTTACAGATTTTGGCCATTTTTCTTTAAAACGAAGACATCGACTTTAGTCATCATCGCTGTTTAATCTATTTCTTTTGCTTGTTGTCTTGATCGTTGATTATGTTTCGTAAAAGCGTATTTCATTGTATTCTATTTGGATATGGTCTTCGGTCTTCGGTCTTCGGTCTTCGCTTTGTTGTTCTTCGTTCTTCGGTTTTCGTTTTGTAGACTCCCGAACTGGCTGCCCTCATTGAATGTGATTTGAATGTTTTGGTATCAATACCTGATTTCTCTAATAGGGACATTATCCATCTGGTTAGAGAAGATTTAGAGATAGGTTTGTGTGGTGGACTAACACTAAGCCAGAATTGGTCTTGTTCTTCACCAGTTAGGATTTCTCTCCAAGGTTGTGTCATTTTCAGGTATGATTCTATGCATGTGATTGGGCACAATTCCCTGTCCTGTGGGAATGCATGAACTTTTATTGGTAGGATGGTTTTTCCCTGCTTTGAGTGTTTCATGTTCTTTGTGGGATAGATTTCATAACAGTCATTAATTTTGACTGCTTGAGATATTGTCATAGCATATAATTCAGATCCCCTGTTAATTGAAGTGAGTCCCAAAAGAGTTATTGTTTTCTGAGAAAGTTGCATAGAGGTTAACTCATCATTATGGGCTAGATTAGATTTAATGTACTTGAGGACCTGTTCCACATCCCATACAAATGTATATTTTGGTAAAGGGGGTCGCTCTTTGGAAATGCCCTTTAGGAGAGCCGTGACTTGGGGATGTTCTCCAATTTTAAATCCCTCTATTGGGCAATGCATTGCAGATATTGCTGATCTATAATTGTTAATTGTTCGGTATGCTTTGCCTTCATCATATAGTTCAGCTAGAAAGTTAGTGACAAACTTTAAAGGGCATGTAAATGGATCTGCCTGTTGTTTACTACACCAGCAAGAAAACTTTTCCCAGTTTGCATTGTAATTTTTTCTTGTACCTGGTGCTCTTGCATTAAGGATAAGGTTGGAAGCTGATTTTGATATGCCTGCACTTTGCATCTGTTCCCCGAGATGAGCCATGCCGCTAACCGTAGAGTTTGGTTTTCCAGCAATGGATGTGTTGCCCCCCTCTGGATTTGAGAGTAGGTTGTATTGTTGTGGGAGCAAAAGAGGGTCCCTTATTGTCATGTCCAAGAGTTGAGGGTACCAAGGCTGACCTACCCATAGTGGGGCAATTAGGATCATCTGTATACTGTGTTTCATTACTTTCCTCAGAGTTTGACCTAAGAGATTGAAAGGAGGGAATGCATATGGAAACATCTGGTCCCAGTTCTGCTGTAGAGCATTGCTTGCCTCGCTGGTTGGTTCTGATTTCCGGCTCATATACCGAGGAAGTTGGTGTGATAGCCGTGATGCAAAAGATCGATCTGAGGGTCCCCAGTCTTCGGCATATTTTGTGGAATACTTTTGGGTTCAGTTTCCATTCGGATGAATCCCATGTGTTCCGGGATTCGTAATCTGCTTCCTTGTTCAGACTGGATGGTATGTATTCTACAGTGAGGGTGATCCCTGCTGATAGTAGATATTCCCATATTTGTTTGGCTATTTGTATCAGAGTTTGGTTTCTTGTGCCCCCCATTTTCATTATGTAGGACAGGGCTGTCGTATTGTCCACCTTCAGGTGGACTGATGTCACCTTTTTGCTTTTGGTGAATGTTTTGATGGCGAGTTCTGCTGCCATCATTTCCAGAACATTGATATGTAGCTTCTTTTCCTGTTGGGACCATTGGCCCCCCGTAGAAACACCCTGGCAGTGTGCTCCCCAGCCTCCTTGTGGCCCCCCTGCTGCATCGGATGTGATTGTCATTTCTGGGGGAGTGATTTTTATGGGTTTCCCAAGCGAATTGTAGAGGGTCAGGTTTTCCTTCCACCATTGCAGCTCTAGACGAGCTTCTGGTGAAAGTGATATCTTTGTCTCGTAAGATTTTGACTTCAGGTTTGATCCTAGAAGGTTTTGCAGATATCTGACCTGAATGGGAGCTGGTGAGAATGCCTGGGCTGTGGACATCAATTTCCCCACTATTTTGGCCACTTCCCTGAGTGATACCTGGGGTGACTCCAACGTGTGGTGACAAAGTTGGATGATGGTTGTTGCCTTGTTCTCTGGTATGGCAAATGTCATTTCTTCCGAGTCTATTTTTACACCCAGGAACTCCAGCATTGTTGCTGGGGTTAAGACAGATTTCTCCCAGTTTATTACAAAACCAAGATTTTGGAGTAAAAATAGAGTTGTGTCTCTTGCCATTGCTATTTCCTCCTGGGATTTTCCCATTATTAAGATGTCGTCTATGTATATTACCAATCTTATTTTTAGTTTCCTTAGGAGGGTTATTGGTGGTTTTAGAACTTTTGTGAACACTCTTGGTGCGGGTCCGAGCCCAAACACCAGAGCCATGTATTCGTACATCTTTCCGTCCCATTGAAAGCGCACGAGTTTTCTGCTTTCTTCTGCAAGATTTACCGAGTAGTATGCATTTTTTAGGTCTATTTTCACCAATAGGTCCCCCTGTTGGAGTAGTTCCTGTGCATTTTTTCAGTGTTTCCATTTTGAACTTTTCGTAGGGAATGAATTGATTTAGTGGTTTCAGATTTATGATTGGTCTGTATTGACCTTTTTCCTTTTTCTCCCTCAGAAATATGTTGCTCAAGATTTGCCCTACTTGGTTGTTTGCTGAGCGGATGACACCCATTTTCAGCATGTTTTGCACCTCCTGTGAGATTAATTGTTTTTGAGTGTTGTTCATGTTTAGCTGTTTTGGCAGCTTGCTTTGGTATGGTTTGCTCAGTAGGGGTATTTGGTAGCCCCTTATCCATTCCAGGATTATTTGATCTTTTGTTATTTTCTTCCATTGTGGCAGAAAATATTTTAATCTTCCTCCCATTGGGAGTTTTGCATTTGTTTGAGAAATCAGCCCCTTTATTAGAGGGTGGACATTTTGTTGAACTACTGGTTTTAAGGCAATGCTGGAAAGGGGTGTCATTCTCGCTGATGGACATGTTCTTACCTCTTGTGCCTCTTGTTGAAGGTTGGGAGGTTCTCCATGGCTCTGCCAGGCCACTGTCATGCCTTCGTGTGGCAGAGCCGCCTCGAAAGGGCTGCTTTCTTTTTGCCCCATTTTGCAAGTATGGAAGCACGTTCAGCTCCACAGCCTTTGCATCCTTTTGGATTGCTTTTAGGAAATTATTCCCAAAAAGACTGGAGGTTTCGGAATCAAGTTCCTGCTTATATTTCTCTCTTACCCAGTGATGGGCTCTATCCCTCCGACGTGCAAGGGAAGTCAGAACAGCCCTCCTCCTATGGAAAGTGACTGCTGAGATAGCTTGTGTGAGCAAAGTCACACTCTGATCAAGCTTCTCTCTGATTTTGTTTGGCTTGATTTTCCTAGAGCCCTTTTTGTGGCACATTAGCCAAAGTTTGCCCAAAGGGCCCATAACATCCCTGATTTTGGATGAAATTCGTGACAGTGATCTGTCGTTTGCTGATGCATAACCGTTTTTGGTTTCAGCCAAATATGTCTCAATTATGTGGTCCATATTTGGAGTCGGAGGGATGTTTTTGGGGACTGGTGAGTCCTCAAGTATATTATCTTTGATTTCATCATCAGTGTAGAATTGTCTGAGCTCACGGGAAAAGATTTGGACAATGTTTTCGGAAGGCTCCATGAATTGACATCAGCAGATTTTGTCATCTGCCAAAGATGGTCGGAGTGTTCCTCCTCAGATGACTCAGATTCACTACTAGTGTACTCTGAGTCTGAGCTCGAGCTGGATGATGAGGAGGAAGAGTATTCTTTCCTCTTTCGTTTGGCTTTCTTTTCAACGGAGGCATTTTAGCCTTCCTTTTTGACTGTTTTCGCGGAGGCGTTTTAGCCTTCCTGCGCTTTCTTGGAGGCGTTTCAGCCTTCCGAGTTCTCTCATGCGGGCTCGCATGGTTTAAGTTGTCATCGCTATTATATCCCCGAATATCCGGGTAATCCTCTTCCAGTGAGGTTTCCTTTTCCAATGATTCGAAATCTTCACTCATTTCATTTGTTTCTTGACTTTTATCATTTGTCGTTGGCGTAAACCGTTCGTTTTCCGACCTCTGATCGTCTGCTCGTTGAGAAGACGCCATGTTTTACTTGGGCGGAAAACGAACAAGGCTGATCAACTAGGAGACTGGGCCCTAGTTGAAACAGAAATCCTTGTTGATGCCAATTAAATCTTAAGATTTTATAAGAAATGAAATCAGAAATATCTCGGCCACGCTGAAGTTGTTCAAAACACCAATAGACACTCCTTTGAACTTTCTGTACTCGATTAACTCCATCATTGCACTGATGTAGCTTACGTTACCAGCATATCCAATGGACTTCTCTTGGTCTAAGTGCTGTATAAAGTTGCTTATATGTTCGATAGATCCAAGGTAGTAATCAACACGATCATCAGTTGATATGTCGACTGATGTGTCTTCACTTGAAAAGTATACGAATTTTATTGCCCTTGAACAGATCTGATTTGCGTGTGATATCGTGCGTCCGCCACCAGTTGCACTACACATCCATTCTTTGAACTTCTCTGCAAATATAACTTCCCGCGTATTACAAGATAAGTCGTTACCTTTCATTGTCTTTTCTCGGTCTTCTTGCACGGATTTTTCTTTGCCATCCAATATATCTTCAGGATAGTTCTCAAAGTAGTAGTACCAAGTATGCAAATTAGTGATGTGTTTTCTGCATCCTCTTTGACTTCGAAATCCTTCGTGTCTGCATTCTGCAACAGGACATTTGTATATGCCATCGTGGTTTGGTGTCAGATGTAGCCTTCTCCGTATGCTAGCAGCTCCAGGAAAGTTCTTCCACCGCTCCATTTGGACATAAAGTCCCAACTGATTGATACTCTCAAAAAGCCAGAATATATACATCTCAAAAATTCTCATGGGAAATCTAAGGTGAATTCGTGCAGGTCTTGCTTCGTGCAAATATTCTATTGAAAAAACTGTGAAAAAGTGTTTTTACCTAAATATGGTTAATGAATTTCATATCCGTTCGTCTCGTTCATGTTCCATAGTGTGCCATATAAGGTCATCAATGATCACATGTATGTAAAATCAACAACAACATCAACAAGGACTAGAATAATTAAAATACTGATGATTGAAAGGATATGATGTAACAATAGCTGTTGTTGTTACATCTATTATCTACATTGTTATCTTTTGATTTAAAAAAAATACTGTTGATGCTAAGGCAATGATGTAACAATAGCTGCTGTTGTTATCTCTATTATCTACATTGTTATCTTTTTATTAAAAAAAATACTGTTGATGCTAAGGCAATGATGTAACAATAGCTGCTATTGTTATCTCTGTTATCTACATTGTTATCTTCTTTCTCAATTAAAAATACTGATGGTCTAAAGGAAATGATGTAACAATAGCTGTTGTTGTTATGTCTATTATCTACATTGTTATCTTTTTATTTAAAAAAAATACTGTTGATGCTAAGGCAATAATGTAACAATAGCTGCTGTTGTTATCTCTATTATCTACATTCTTTTTATTAAAAAAATACTGTTGATGTAAGGGAAGTTATGTAACAATAGCTGTTGCCGTCATAGTAAAGCATCTATCACATCATTAACTTAATCTGGGAATTCTGGAACATAGGAACTAAAGAACAGGGGTACTACGGAATTTCGGAATAAAAGAATAAAGGAACGTTCCTCATATGAATTCCATGGTCCTTTATTCCAAAAGAGGGGAACACTTATCAACGATGACAAGTTCCAAAGTTCAACGAACAAATGAACAAATAATGTGTTCCCCTGTTCCTCGTGGTATTCCTTTATTCCGTTTTGTGAAAAATAGAACAAATAGGCCAGAATGGTTTCTACTAAATATGCATTGTTCTATCTCTACCAGCATTACATCAGTGGAATTTATGTTCATATGTCGTGTCCACAGTGTCATGGGAAGCATCACAAAAAGAAATCGTGCCATTCAGCTCGATTTTATGAGCATAAGCATTGTTACAAAATGCTTACACTGTCATTTTTTTTGTCGAATGTTGATGATAATGATAACAATTTCCATGATGATGATGACGATTATGATAGCGATTATTGTCCTTCGGACATTGCGATAGCGTTGCTCTTTTTTTAGGCTGGGCGTTTGTCACATGTAAGACTGTATTTGCTTCAATTTCCAATTAACTTAAATGCTGCATGATCAGCCACTTCTCAAATGGAGTCCGACCGGCAAGGTCACATCAAAAGTCCGACCAGATATGCGAGAAAATGGGAAGTCTGGACCTGTTTATCTTAGCCTCTAAATATCCGGTACCCCCCCAAAAAACTTAATCCCATTCTAGCTTTACTTGTTGCTCAAGATTTCAGGCCGGATCGAGAGAGTACAACAGACAAAAGACATGATTAAGACACCTTTGCCAAACCACAATCCACAATGTTTTAATTACAAAAAACCTTGGAGACAGATGCATGTTATTCTGATGTTTACAATCAAACGATAAACTTAATGAAGAACTTTATACAGTTATTATATTCTGAACAAACCGTTTGGCTGAAAAAATCGTCCCTGATATTTTTATCTACTTTAACGTTACAGAAAATTTGAAATGACATTTGGGAATGAGACAGCAAGTTGCACAAAATCAATTTGATGCAATATGAATCAAAATGAAATAAAATGTTTTCATTTCATACGATGTGTACATTGATGTACATTTTCAGTCCATTAATTGGTTGGTAAGGG
>JACTAT010000101.1:739779-789657 GCA_014526335.1 Chrysaora quinquecirrha
TAGGCCTCGTATTTGTCTTGCCACTTAGCGTATATGGTACAGAAAGTTTTTGATACATTTGTGCAGTGGTGAGCAGTCCTTGAAATAAACCCTGCTGCATCATTGCATATAAAACCATGATTCTAAAGGCAAACCATCTTACCTGAAATATGCTCGCACCATATGGAGTCCTCCATGCATTTAATAAGTTATCTTTTCCAGTACTAATAAACCATTTGCCACTGGTTGCATATTTCAAAGATAAGACACAGCTTTCATGAAGATGCAATTGATATTTATCAGGTTTCGCAACATGCAGTACTTCCACATTACTGCTTTCCATTCTAAAATAGAAACAATGGACATGTTTAAAAGCTTACCTTAATTAAAAACACTAAAAGGTTAGAGAAACAATATTTGCAGGCCAGTAGTTGGTTAAAGTAAGGAACTTCGTTACCCAGAGGGCGACGCAATGTCTGGATACCTAAACGACAAGATAATATTTTTGAATAAAGACAGCACTATTTAGTCTCCCTAGACTCAAAATGACCAACTATAAAGCCGAAGTTACGCGAGAAATTTTCTATGACAAGTTTTCTTGCTCGTGTAGACTGACGAAAAATTACTTTGAAAAATTTTTTCCTTCACAAGTTTTACTTGCTCGTGTAAAAAGATAACAAGATTCTTTGACAATTTTGATTCTTTAATCTAAGTATGAGAAAAATTGTCAAATCCACTAGTCAAATCATCCACAATAGCAATTTTCGCATAGGAATTCTTCTTCTACGACAAATGCATTTGTTGAAGAACTGTCAAGCCAGTGCTAAAACAATTACACTTGTCATATGAAAAATTGTCAGTTTACTTCAAATTGGTCCCATATAAAGCAGCAAAATAAAATTGTCAATAAAAAACTGCCACAGAAAAATGTCTCGTGTAATTTCGGCTGAAAATTGGCATTTTGGTCCTCAACAACTAAAACAAGGCTACGTTTACACGAGAGAAAATAGATCGGATCTGAAGTGGATCGGATCCAGAAATTCTAGTTTTATTACGGGTAAGTCTCCGTTTCACGGATCCGATCCCCTTTGGGTCTGGAAAATTTGTGGTTATTCAATATTTCTGTAGTAATTGTTATAGTATTGTCAAAGAGAGCAAGTTTGGATCGGATCCATCTGTTTACACGATGCAAAAGTAGATCGGATCTAAATTTGAACGCTTTTCCAAGCGATCCAAAAGTAGGTCGGTTCGCGGATAAAAAGTGGATCGGATCTACGAAATTGTGTGCAAACGCAAGGCCTACCCGTACCAAAAGTGGATCGGATCCACTTTAGATCCGATCCATTTTTCTCGTGTAAACGGGGTCTACAAGAAGCGCATAAATTCTAAATTTGCTGCATACATCACTGGTATTGAGGTTCTGTCCATTTCAGCGCTTTTCAAGTTAGATATTCCAAACCTTTTAAGTTCGTGAACTAGTGACTAAGAACAACCAAATTCCAAAATATGAAAGGAATACAAAATTTGAACATTCAGAGATACTCCAAAATTTTCTTTTGGATAAAATTTCTAATGCTCCTTCCTTTTGAAACGAAACAGAACGTGTTGGACATGCACCACTCTCAGAGTGACATTTAAGAACACAACTTTAATTGGAAGTCTATCTTAAAACAGAATGTGTTTACGGAGGAGACACTTGACAAGCGCTTCAGAAGAATTTACTTAATTTGATCAAACAATGAAAGAGACTTAATTATCAGAATAGCATGTTGGAAGACTATCAAATTTAGATAGTATGGCAGAGAAAAGTGATGATATACAAAGACACACTTACCCAACAGCTAACCACTCGCCAGTTGGACAATACCCTAATGAGAATATCTGGGAGCTGAAATCATGTTGTTGTAGCTGCCTGCCTTCTCTTAAATCCCATGAACGCACTGTGTTATCGAGACCACCTGAAAAAATCACAATATAAAATATTAGTTAAAATTCTGCCGGAAATATGGGTAATCTTGTGACCTAATCTCTTTGACTGAACAAACTTTGAACCAAAGCTAAAACGTAAGAGTACCAGTGACTATTGTGAAAGATTCAAAATTGAACAAACTGGTTATGCAATTTAAGCGTTGATCTAGTCTGCATACACACGATGCCGAAACAATTTCGAACCGGTAGAATATTGTGACGGATAAGCTTCCCATTCACAGCAAAACCGTGAACAACTCAGCCGGTATAATTTGAAGGAAGGAGCATTGAAGCAGCATAATTTGAGAAAGGCCACATGATGAAAATGATGAAAAAGAATATTTTTTTACTTATTTCTATAATTTTGAGAATTCGAGTTGGAAACAGTTTTCTTCCGTTTTCAAATTATATCAACATCATGTTAGCAATAGCTAAAGTTTTGGTACCGTGACAATTTATACCATTTTCGAATTGAGCCAGTGTCGTTGGTGTGAAGATAGTCTTACACAACACAAAATCCTCACAGTACGGGAAAGGTCTTTATACCTTCACTGTCTCTCAGGGCCTGAGCTAGCTCACTTAACAAATCCAATGATAGACAATGACCACTTTCGTGATTTTATTCGCAATTTATTGGGGTTAGCTCTTCTTCTTGAGGGTGCGTTCTTTTGGAGCGAAGAAAAATTTTGATTCGACATGGTACCGTTCTTTTCATTACAGTAGCAAAGCTACTTGGCTATTCCTGACCGTATTAAGCGAATTGCTTTCGTTGCAATTCTCTTTTATTGCTTAGCTAAGCAACAAAAATTTTCTTTGTTCTTTAGAACTGATGCGATTTTTCGTTGCCGTTTGTTGGCGCTTCTTTAGGTTATAATCTACAATCTTGGACATACATTACTGGACTTCTGATGGACCTTTCCAGTCCCCCTTCCCCAAGATCAATGTTGTTGTTGACTTTGAATGTGAGGCTTGATGAGAGCAGAGGCATTCTCCTGAAATCTTACAATACAAAAGCATTGATTGGTGGGGGAGGGGGCAAAATGGAATGTTAACATCAATAACAAACAGTCCGGATTTATTTTGTACAAGATTGAAGGACTGGATCGAGTCTGGTTTTCGCGCCAAAATGGGGTGTGAGAGGCTATTTTTTTAAGATTTGTGTCAAGATTTGTCAGCTGTTGGATTAAAATTTTGATTTATTGCGTGGAGTTTGAAAGAGGATAGACTTCTTGGAAATGTGAAATTTGCTTGAAAAAACAAATCAATTAGTTCTTTTCGAACAAATTTCTTTCTCTCTTCAAAAGAACACACCCTAAAAATATAACCTTATATGCAGGTCATATTACTACAATACATGAGCAAAAGTGCGAAGAAGTAGATATGTCTTGTTAACAAACCAGTCCATAGTCTTGTTCCATCTGGTGAAATGTCAATGCAACTTGCACCATCAGTATGTCCCTGAAACTGCTGTACCAGTGTTTCATTATGCAAATCCCAAACAGCAATGTTACCATCACTGCAACAGCTGAAGCAAACTTTTGAATCTGGACTTATTGCTAAAGCATAACATGCAGGTGCATTAGAAGTAAGTTCAGTTTTGATTCTTGGAGTTGATGAAGCTAAATCCCAAATCGTCAAAACGCTGGCTTCACCACCAACAATTAACGTTCTTCCATCAGGCAGCAGTTTGCAAGATCGAATATAGATATCCCTCTGAAAAAATAACGAAAAGGGGTGTAAATTGAGGGGATATGAGCAAATATTGACGTCCTGGGAAGTTCCTTTACCCCGAAAAAGATTTGTGAAAAGATCCTTTCATAGATAAATGCCGATTCCAAAATATGCCAATTCCATAATTTGCCTACTACATGTTCTCTTCAAATGCACGGTACAGGAATAGTTATCTCTTAAAGAAAGTTTTCGTAGGCCTATCACAGACAGGGTGGCTGCTCGTGATACTCAAAGCTAGGAGGTATAAATTGTGCAAGGTGACAGAACGCATGCTAATAGAAGAAAGCAAGAACAAAAGGCTCGATGTAACATGGTTACAAATTACAAAATCGCTAATATTACAACAGTGTAATGCATACCAGACATTCCAATGTCGAGACAGGTTTATTCAGCGTAGATTGTGTCACCGCTTGATTTATGTCCCACACTTTGACGCAACCCTGTCAAACATTTTAAAGACTTTCAATACTCGAGTTCATTAGATGTTCCACTTTATATGCACTTGGTGTCATCAAGATAAAATAAGAGAACTAAGGGCCTGTTTATATGTGGAAAATCAACCCACCTTCCAGCCCTGTAGCTGAGAGGTGAGATCTCACCTTCCAATACAAACCCTTTGTGATTTTCATCTTCTGTTTATATGGAAAACGTTTCATCCCGGTAAGGTGAGAAAGTTCATTGAGAAGTGGGATCTCACCTGGGTGGGATGAAATTTTCTCATATAAATGCTGGAAGATGGGATGAAAGCTGGACGGTGGGATGAAATGGCTCATTATGCGCAAGCACCAGACATAATCCTATTGTCTGAGAAAATTAAACAAAAGCGGAAATATGAGACAAGTGGCTGGAAGGTGGGGTGGAATTCTACATGTAAACACATGAAAACTTTGTCTCACTGCTCAGCTGACGGGCTGGAAGGTGGGATTATTTTGTCCATATAAACAGGTCCAAAAATCTATATTGTGCATAATTAATCCATAGGCAAAATCATACAGTTGTTTGTTTACAATTTACACGCAAAACGTTCAACAAGTATGACTACAAATGGGGCTGGAGTGACAAGATTTAGTTAAAGTATCTTGGTTCTCTTATTTTATCTTGGTAACCATTGTTTCAGTAAAATAAACATATATTCAGTTTTGATTTGTAAGAAATACTGAAAAGTTTACGACGAAACTAATTTTATATAAAAAACAGATACACGTTCTTTTGATAAGATTAGCCCAGTATTGAAACTTTCTCAGATATTGCATGTTTTCAGTACCAAAACATTCTTGTGACGCTATACGTTAAGGGGAATGACACACGAATGCAGACTAACACATACGCATGAAAAATAAAAAAAGGATAAAAGGGGAGTACGTATGCAAATTTCTTATTGCAATTCTAGATAAAAACTTTTCAACGTTCTTTAGTTTCAAGAATCCAGTATTAAACTTTCTCACATTTTTGAGAATTTTTAGCACTAATTTCTTAAAAAACCGCTTTCTTGTAAAAACAGTGTTCTGTTTTGAAAATACATCATTAACCAAGAATTTTTCCAAAAGTGGCATACCACAATAGATGGGATTCGAACCTGGACTGCATGACCAGAGAGCCAATGAGGATTCCACTGAGGTAAAGAGCTCAATGAAATCGCCGAGTAACTCTCCAAGTCATACAGCCCAGGGCTCTTTTCTCGTTTACCCTAGCGTTCACCATTCAGGACAAATACATCATTTTACAAAGCATACCTTTCCTCCTGTATAGACATGTCTGGTAGGATTACTAACAGTAACTGCACAGACGACTTCACCATGGTTCAATGTGCACAGTTGTCTTGCATGTCGAGGTATGTTTGGACCAAGTAATGCATCAGGTGGAAAAGGGACTGGTTGCATTTGACCCTCACCGGATACATGGAATGAATACGCTGGTTTTCCACTTGGCATTCCTAATGATTGCAGCATACCCATTCTTGATGGGGTGTGAGGATCAAAGCTCGACTAAAAATGAAAAACAACATTGTTTGAAAAATGGACTTAAAATAGGAGAAATTATCTAAAACAATTAAAAACAGGCTTTGCTAGAAGCTCTTTTGGAGATAATTTTTGTAGAATTTGTCCACTTCTGTTCTTATGTTGTGGCGACTATGGAGGAAAGATCACTTCCCAAAAAGTCAGAGTTGAAAAGCAATAATGAGGGTCCCTGCCTTATTTTAACACTGAATTGAAAGGAGTTGGCTACAATACCCATAGGCTTTTTGCTTTCTTTGGCGTCGTAAGAACGGTGGTTAAGGCCTGTAAGACCATAAAAAACCAGACATAATTACGTTTCAGATTCATTGTTTGGCTACATAAGCATTCGCTGCTGAGCATAAAAATTGCATAGAGCAAACTTTCCTGTTTTCATTTTTTCAAACAAGCTACGAAGCCGTTTAAAAATGATAAGAAAGCTTGTTAATGCAATAGATTGGGAGCAGGGTGTTCACGTATGAAAGCCATGGTGAGGTTTACATCGATTATCAATAGATGGCAGCTGAATTTACAAAAACCAATTGACATGCATTACAGGTAATGCGCCCATACAAAATTCAGTAAACTCGTCAATCAAAATAGTGTTTGATAACTTATTCGATATATCTGTCATGAAACAATCTCACGAAACATGAACATACGTCAATCAGCAAGCCAATTTGTTAAAAAATATCAGCAGAAATGCCTGTTATCTATGGATACATTAACTAAACATTTTTTTGCGTCAGCATCTTGTCCGCAAATTTTATGAATGTGCATGAATTCACAGTGACACGATTCTTTTAAAATTTACATTTCATAAAAATAAAAAACCAGAATTATCAATGCAGAAGAAAAAATAATATCCAATCATGGCTTACCAAAGGTGGTCTCCCATAAGGAATGCCTAGAGATTAAAAAGATTATTTTCAGAAGAGTGCTTAATGACGCAAACAAATGAATATCAAGCATGTGTAGGACAGCAAATACATAAATTATGAAAATCAGTGTTGGCAGCGGACGTTACGCACAATCAGAACTAGTTGCCGACTGCTTATCAGCGATTTTTCGAACTAATTTATGCCAACTGACCTGTCGACGTAAGAGCTCTGGCAATTAGTAGGCAACTGGTTCCGTTTTTATGGCAACAAGTCTGCGCACAGTTCCAGAAAGTTTGATATATTCTACTTTTGCGATTTGCTGACAACTGATTCCCGTCAGTCGCAGTCGACCTGAGCGTTCTTGCGACCGCTATCAATAGTATCCTATTAAATCTGTCTAATCGTAAACATGTCGACAACTAGTTAGCATTAGTTCTATTGTATCATAGGTAGACATAACCCTTGCTTCAAAGGCAGTCTGTCCCCTCTTATTATTGGCCGAAGAATCAATTGGCGTGATGTATGTCTATGCAGATTATTATAACTAATTCATTTTGACTTTTTATAAAGTGTGATAGGTAGAAAATTAAAAGAAAACAAATGGGATTTTGTTTTGCCTGCCTTCATTTAAAAGAAAAAACCACCAAACGTATTCGAGAAGCGTGGAAAGATGAAAAGAAACATTAGATGAAAATCTCCTAGGATTTCTCGTCTCCACCAGACTATTAGTAGCGGCTTAACAACCAACCCCTATAAAGTCATTATGGCAATGAAAATGCTTCAAACTTATATAAAATATATAGTTAATCGCTACATAGTTCATCAGATATATGGATTAACTTGAAAGCGACTATTTATTCGAAACGTTGCTTCATGAAATACTTTTCAATTGGTACTAAATCCTATTACTGCATTTTCATCTAAACTTTTACCGCACCAAGCAAACTCAATTTTTCCATTGTCTGATGGTGGAAGACGGATCTCTCCCGGAACTTTGCCCTTATAAATATCAAAGACTTGTCATGATAAGTGGCGATTTTCATATCTAAAACAGTGTCAGAAACAGCTTAAGCTCAAATACATTTAAAGTAAATTTTGTTCTATGTAAGGTTGATAGCTGGCCTAAAAGGTACCTAAACGCATGCAGTTAGGCTCATATCGCATGAGTACAAATTCGTATTCGGCCTATTTGCTCTGGCATTTGAGAATGGGGCGGCTGGTGAAATTATTCATAAATTTTGTTCGTATTTATCTTACCTTGTGATATATTGTTGCCCATAACAGAATTGCTGGTAGGAAATGCAACTGGGCTTAGTTCACTGAAATAAGAGACAGCAGTGGTGATTAGATTGATTGCTTTATAAATCAAGTCAGTTTCAAATACAAGCAGCTATATAATACAATATAAGCTGTAGATGAAGATACTTATCGAAATAAAAACTTTGAGCCAACGAGAATGAAACAGCTGATAACTAACCTTCCCATGCTGTGTGGTGGAATATATGGATAAGGACCGTTTCCAATTGAACTTGGAGGGCGTAGTGACGGAGCTAGAAACAAATAAATAACGATCAGCAAATCATATCACACAGAATACCATACTATAAGAAATTAAACAAAGTAGCTTGTAAGGCCGCTTTGAAAATCGGGCTAAATGAAATTCGTCCCAGTAGAATCGCTACTACAATGCCTGCCAAAATGCTTAGAAAGCCAAATTGGTCTCCTACTCCCCCCTTCCCCCTCTGTAAACAATGTTGGTTATTAAATGATGCTACTCCTCAAGGTTTGGCATTCTTCAAAATTACAAAACAATGCTTTCGTGGTAAGGGGGGGGGGTCAAGTCAGCGAGTGTTGAAAAAGACAGGAATGTAATGTGTGTTCTAAGCATTTCTAAGCAATGGCGGGCATTCTAGCAAAAATAAACTCCATTTTAGATCAAAGTAACCTTGTATACCTGTATAATTTGCGAGGAGTTTGCATTTTAAAATGAAAGCTTTTTTAAATCTTAAACAATGTAACGATGTAACTCACAAGAATTGCATCTCACTTCGTGCAACTTTGGCGTGGTTTTGTGAGAGATAAAAACTTAAACTTAACTAAAATTAGGCCAGCTAAGGCAAATAGGCATAAGTCCTTGTAACCAGGTACATGAATAGAATATACTAATGTTACCATATTCTGAAGAGAAAGTTCTGTCCAATAAATTCATAAAATTTAATATATCCATGGAATTCATCAAAATTTAGTAATCTTTCCCAGCAGTATTTATTTCTGCGTGACCAATCACAATTTCACGAAAAATACTTTGTTTATATAATATAATAGAACCTTTATTTTGTCAACAAAAGTTTCGGGTTTAAGCACTCTTAGGCCCTGGCCAAAAGATCAAACATCGTTGGTCAAACCGCTGAAAAAAATTTGTCAAAAAAAGTTATCCCGTTTGGCCATTAACAAAGCATTGCTTGCCAAAAATTCTTTTGCTTATAACAAAAAACTTTTTCAAGTTTTTCAAAAACATTGTGCAACAAAATTATATTATTTTTACTTTTTAAGTAATGTATAGCGACGTAGGCAATTGATCAAACATCGCTTGTGAAAGCAAATTGCAAATTTCGACCAAAGTTCGAGTTTCTAAAAATGGCCCCAACTAGATTTTAACGAACAAACTGTCACTGGTGAGAAAAACGCCTGAAAACAAAAGACTTGTAAAGCTGAATTTCCACTTCTCCTTCTGGCCAGGGGAACGGGAACGGGGAAAATAATCACGTGGGCATGCGCACTTTGCTCATCACATTTTTTCACGGGAACATTTCCCTGTCCGTTTAGTCAAGGGAAAAAGTTGAACTCCCTTGACGAAACGGACAGGAAAACGAAGAACCAATCAAAATGCGATTTTTTGAACGCATCGAGCGCGGAAAATTTAAATTTCAGTTGACGTGACGATGCAATTGTTGAAATTTCTAGTTATCCGATTGTTAATGTCCTGTGCATTTTTTCTGAAGAAATCAACTGGAAATCAATTTTTCCCGGTTTCTGTTGCCGTTTCCTATGCCCGTTCCCGTTCCTGTTCCTGTTCCCACAGAAAAACAGATAAATGGAAATCCAGCTTAACATGAAAATAAAACATTGTATAAACATACTTAAAGGTGACATTTTAGCCACAGGCGAAGATCGACCAGGACTTGATGAAGACAGCGTAGAATTCGATGTTGTTGATGGCCTATTGTCGACGATCTGAAAATGTGTAAAAATTTACCACACTGAAATCATTTCACAAGGCCCAGGTGTCATTTGATCTTGCTAACAAGAAGCTCGCCAGTTTTCTATTCAAAATTCAATTTATTGATTTTCTTTGTAGAATAACAGATTTCAAGTTTATAAAACATGATATACAGGTTTTTTTTATAAGGAACCTTAACTCTGAGTTGAGGCTGGAGTTCCTTAATTTTTCAACAAAACGAGGCTGAAGTTCCTTATATTGTTCCTTTTCATGAGATATGTTTGAATGCCAATTTTTACTGCAAATTCATATAAACTTGCTTCATTGTCTAACTTTAAATATTAATAGTCTTTTCTGGAAGAACGACGGGAAATACATTGTTATTCCGCTATTTTTTTGCACAAATCGTCTTGTTCTTGAAAAAACTTATTCTTAGTTTTTCACCCGAGCCTCGGCAGTTCCTTAAAGTTCCTTAATTTTTTGGGAATTTTCAGCCTTGAGTTCCTTGTTTTCTTCGTCATCTTAGAAAAAGAAAAACCTTATCTGGCTTGGGCCGCATAAAAGAACTGAACACTCCAATAAACTAAAAAAAATTCAGTCTAGAAAATAATTACTATAAAATAAACACTAGCCTTATCTGATATGGTCCAATGCAAGGTGTGGTGCTCGGATAGCTATCCGGTATAATGTAAACACTTGCCCTATCTGATATGGGCTTATTCAAGGTGCGGTGCTCCGATAGGTACCCGGTATAATGTAACTACTTGCCCTATCTGATATGGACTAATTCAAGGTGTGATGTTCCGATAGCTATCCGGTATAATGTAAATGATGCCTCGAACAAGTCAGCCAGCATTTGAGTTTTAGACTTAGAATTTCGAAAATATAGATAGAGACATTGATGTTGCTAGCGGCATTCAGATTTAGTAACACAAAGTTGATTTCATTTTGGTGCTTCTGAACTCACAGTTCGATACTTCCTGTCTCTGCATAAGGTATGTTAAATAGGGCAGCCGGGAGGGCAATCTCGACAACAAAGAGTGCACCAACAGCAAAAGAGGCAGGGAGAAAATGACTTACCTTGCCATGTTTACCAGGTGCGACAGATGGCAGTGACGAAGCAATCGTTGATATGGATTCTCTGACATTATCTTTTTTCGGCTTCTTGTCAACTGAGCTGTTTGGTAGAGGACTTGAGTCGCCATTTTCGAGTCGTTTTGATGCTGGTGGTGATCGAGAATCCTTAAAAACAAGGTTGGGCTTTGAATATTTTTCAAAGAAACATTTTAAACTGTCATTTTCTAAGAATTTTCAAAAATATTTGTATACCTTATTCCCTTTAATTTTCGCACCCTTCTAATTGTCACAGAAAATATTGCAAAAATCAAACGGGGATTCGTATTCTAATCGAGTTTTGAATTTTAAGATATTGTCAAAATTTTGTTTTACTTTGCTGAAAATTGTGTGATTATACGAT
Source organism: Chrysaora quinquecirrha (assembly GCA_014526335.1). Lineage (NCBI taxonomy): Eukaryota > Metazoa > Cnidaria > Scyphozoa > Semaeostomeae > Pelagiidae > Chrysaora > Chrysaora quinquecirrha. The sequence goes on from JACTAT010000101.1 coordinate 751,030, forward strand.
TTCTCGTGGGTTTCAAATTAGCTGAAACGTCAATTTAGACAAAATTTTGAGGAAAATTGAAATTGTATTATCTGCATCAACTGGAGCGAGAAACTGGAATGAGTGCTAAAACAAATTTTAAGCAAAAGCGCAAACATTAAAGGTGCAAAAATAATATTTATAGAAACTGCGATAAACAGCGGAAACATTTTCGGGCATACCTAAAAGCCTTTTTCATCCGACACTCCCCAGAGTATGAACGTCAGAAACAGACCGACACAATAAACTAAGGCGGAATCTATTTATTAAGTCACCCAGAGTGTGCGGAAAATTACAACGAGGATTGTTTTCGAATAATTGGCAGGGCTAGATCCTCGTTTCATTAATCGTCTGAGATCCTCGTTTCACCTCGGCGTTTCGGAATTTGTCCACATCAAAACCAAAAAGGCCGGTTCTGTGAAGAGAGAAAGAGTTCGTTTTCTCACTAGGACTCTTCAATGGTGTTAAAAACACAATGTCAATTCACCTTTTTTCTGATTGGTGCATTTCGAGCCGCATCTGGGTATAAATTCCACCTTAGTCTATTGTGTTTGTCTGTTTCTGACCTTCCTACTCGGAGGAGTGTCGGACAAAAAAAGCTTTAGTATGCCCTAATGTTTCCGTTGTTTATCGCAATTTTGAACTTTTGTACAACTCAAAGACTATTTATAGAAACATCAAATTGGCAAACATCAATATATTTCCTTTATATTGCTCTAAATAATTCAGTGACGTTTAACGAACACCGTGTTCAGAGAAATATCTTCAAAATCGCCATCTTCATTGCGCGAATCATATAAAAATGATGTTTGTCAATTTGATGTTTTTGTTAATCTTTGCATTAATCATCTGATATCTGCTGTCGTTTCCGAGGTTTAAAATAAAAATCTAAAACCAATCAGAATACATACATGGTTCACATATTTATTATTAAGCCTATTATAACTGTTTCATAGGGCGATACCAGAAAATATTAATCCGAAGCCGAGGGTTAATATTTTCGGTATTGCCCTAGTTATTACATGGTTTATTACCCTATGGAAAGGGCGTGATCATGACCCTTAACAATTAACCTAGTATCGCGTGCTGTATTAGACATGATAGTCACCACTTATCATGACAAGCCTTTGATATTTAGTAGGGCAACGTTTCGGGAGAGATCCGTCTCCCATCCTCGGGCAATGAGAAATGTGGTTTCTTTCTTAATTATTGCAAAGGTCGGATCGAAAGGTGTGAAATTAACCGGACCTGCTAGTATCGCGTTTGAAGCTATTACAATGAAGCCATTTGATGCTGCGTTCTAAATCTAAATGTTTCGAACGTTTGACGTAATAAGCAGGCATTATGATACTAATGCCTTATCATCACGTCACATTAGAAAGTTTTCAGCCAATCAGATTGCATAACAGAGTTGCTGCCCTGACCATAGGGTAATAAGGATAAATTAAAACTTACTTCCATAGTATCATCAACTACAAGTTCACCATCGCTTTTTTCAGCATCACTTTCCTGGAAAACAAAACATTTTTGCATGAAACACAAAATCTGCAGTTGTTTATAGCAACAAGGCGAACAAATAAAAAAATTATTCATTCAAAGAAAGCAGATAGTCGTAATATCCATACATTATAAGAAACTCGATTTAAAAAACAAGAAATGGACACTTGCGAAGAGAATTTGGAAAATTTAAGAAGCAAATTGATTTTGAAACTATAAAACTGGTTGCCAACATTATTCATAAACACTTATAATTAGTTTAGGTTTTCTTTAAGTGTTAAAGTTTTCTGGTTATTTTAAGTTCCGTTTATGAAGAAAAGGTGTCAAAAGTCAGCTTGAAGTCTCTGTCCGTAACAGTTTCTCATATGAAATAAAGCATTTTGCTCCCATTAAAAAGAAATTCGGTTGTTGTGTGTCAACACCGTTGGCATAAAACTAAAATGTCTGACAATGTTTGAAAGTAACAATGAACCAATAATTTGATCCAGTGTAACTATAAGACTACAAGAAAACGGATAACTAAAGACTGTTATTTAAGAAAAATTGGCTGGATTCAATTGATTCTAGAGAATGCAGCATGTAGTGCAATCTAATAAATAGAAAAACAAAATTGAGACCATTTGGAAAACCAAAATTGTAGAAATAAAGATTCACTACAATGAAGAGACGATATTTACAATATTTCGGGCTTCACCCAATCGTAGACAGGAAGTTCCTAGTCCTAACGAATGCACCATGAAAGATAAGAAGATATTAGGAATAACGGATTTTGCATTTCCTTTTATCATGTACTCGGATTTTCTCTAAAATTTAACCTTAATTCAATTGGTAACGAATTGAAAATTAGCTTAAAATAAGAACACATACATCAGCCAATCTCCATACTCCGGGATCTTTTTCTTCCCTTCGTCTTTTCTGGTTTTGGTGTTTGATATTCGAAGAGCCTTCGAAGAAGATAAAATGGATGATTTAATTCAATTTCCCATGCAAGAATAAAAAAATCTTCAACAAAATTTATCAGGGTATGTTGATATTTCGAAAATTTGAGAGGGCAGATAAGATAAAATAGGATAAATTTGGCATTTAAGAAGTAGAAATTGAAAAGGTTATGGTAGAAGTTTCTGAAAAAAAGATGGCGGCAGTTTGGGTCCTTTGTTTCTATTAAGGATTTTCTTAGAGGGGAGTTCTGAGAATAATTTTCTCAGTTACTGCAGCTGAGCACAAACAAGTTGAGCTAGTCGAATTCCCATAACTTTAGGGAAGGTTTTCCCAGAATTCCATTCGAACATCCTTAGGCCCTGGCCAAACGATAAAACATTGTTGGTCCAACATTTTAAATTTCCTTTACAACAAATGTTTGACCGTTTTGCCACGTCCAAAAACATTGTTGTCCAACATTTTGAAATAACGAAGCCTTTGCCAACTCGCAAGCACGAACGTCTCGCCGTTAAGAAATTTTGCTAGGTGCCAAAATGTTGCAAGTTGTTGAAGCATGACAATAACAGAGAAATGTTTGACAAGCAATGTTGGAACAGCGTCCAAACGATCAAACATTGCTCGACAAGCAAAAGTAAGCAAAATTTGTCGCGTGATGTTTTTGAAGAAGTTGAAAAACATTTTTTTGCTTGGAACAATCAAAAAATGTTGGACGAGCAATGTTTTTGGAGGTGGCCGAACGGTCAAACATTTCGCCTGACAAGCAAATTTCAAATGTTTGACCAACAATGTTTGATCGTTTAGCCAGGGCCTTAGTAAAACCAGAGAGATGGCATAAACGTACGTCACCCCTTTTGCGGAAACCTCTATTTAGTCAACCCTTCATGATGCAAGAGTCGAGAAACATCAGAAAATATTTCGTCAGGCTATATTGTTGCGAGACATTTTTGAAAGGACAGCAACGATCCACAGCAAGATCAAAAATAGAACAAATCTGGAAGTTAACAATAAGATAAAGAGAGGGTTATCTAGTTGACCCGTCATGATGCAAGAGTCAAGAAATCTTAAACAATATGTAATTTGGACTTTTTTATCAAACAACGCAGCTAATGCAAGTATATCGAATCTTTTTGTTTTCAAATTTCTATCGATGCAATAAAAATGCTGCAGCATTAAGGCCTGTTATTCTGTAATAAACTTTTATAAGGAATTTGCAGATGGGAGAGGGATCACTTTGCAATATCAAAGCTATTCAGATTTCGAATCTAATAAAGAGAATTGAAAAAAGTATAAACCTCTGCCATCATCACTTCCGTGTGAAGAATGACTGTCTGCAGTATTTCGATACTTTGCACCAACAGGAGAGATTGAGTTCTGTAAAAAAAAGATATAAACGTTTTTACCAGTGAAAGTCAATACGTCAGCATGTGGTATCTGTGGCGAAGTGGTTAGCGTGAAGGGCTCACAACGAAAATGTTGTGGATTTGAACCACGATCTTTTCACTGTGATTGCAGAGATAACAAACTTGGGCAAGTTGTTAGCACAAATGTGCCTCTCCTCACCAAGGTGCGAAATTGGTACCTCAGCAATGAAAGCAACAAAATTTCAGAAACGGCCAATGTGGCTGCACGCTGTTCAAAAATACTTTCAAAGGGTGACAAAAAATTCTTCAGCTAGGGGGTAATAGAATTGTAAAGCGCCTTAGAATATTGAATTATAGTTAAGGCGCTATATAAATACAATAACCTTTAATAAACTTTTTTGGTCAAAGACAAGACATAATACTGAGTTCATCCTGCAGATAATATGGCGATTTAACCAAAAGCAAATCACTTCTTGGATTCATTTTTGAGTGGTTCAAAGTTCCAAAATTGCGATAATTGTTTAAAAGCCCTGTTCGTCTGGCACTCCTCGGTTTCTCGCTTGGAGTCTTCAATTAATTATATTGATCTTCTCGTTGTATCCCGCTAGCTCATTGAAGTTTAAAACACAATGCCGATTCGGTTGTACTTTCTGATTGGTGCATTTCGATCCGTATATGGGTGTCATATTCAACTTAAGCCAGCTGTTTCGGTCTGTTTGACGTCCTATTCTGATAAGTGTCAGACAAAAAGCTGTTACGTATATGCAGAGATATTTCCGCTGTTGTCGCAATTCTTGGAGGAATCAGTAAAATTTGCTGGAAAATTTTTGTTATCAGGTAAATTCACTAGAAGCCTCATTAATCATGTTACATTAACAGAAATCTCGCTCGCATTTTTCAGACTTGAGGTTTGTACATTTGTAAAAGGTAAAACGCTCCTTGGGTCAACAGAAGACATGTGTAAACTGGTTTTACTACATTGAAAGAATAATTTATGGTTATTGACTTGAGTTTAAAAAAATATGGACAACTTACCACTCCTTCTGTTCCATGCAGAAAGAAGAATCGAAAAAAGAAACAAAAAAAACATTAGCTTCAGTTGTAACAACTATGTGTCTAAGATGTGAAGGTAATATATTTTAACTACAATCCTCGCCATAAGGGTTAAGATCCATTTCCACTTCGTTCGCATTTGCTGTTTGCTAGCGAATTTGCAGTTCGCCGCTTGCTTGCGAACAGAGCACAGCCTTCGCGATCAATTTTAGGCGATAAACAAAGTAAAACTCTTTCGAAATCTTGAGCTTGACATGCAGCGGAAATCAAAGTCCCTTCGCTTTCGCCTTTTTTTGATGACTAGAACAGCGAACAGCGAATGCGAACGAAGTGGAAATTGGCCTTTAGGAAGTTCTTTAGAAACACAACTTATCTTAGGGATCCCCGAGCCGAGATAAGGGGAGGCAATTGATTCATGCCGATCCGACAGAAATTTAAGAACAAATGTAAAGGAACTCATTCAGGGCGCATTTCCCCATTTACCTCCTGTTTCTGGCAGACATTCAAAATTCTGACAACGATAGAGTAAGCAGGGGCATGTTTTCCTGTAACAAAAAAACACAGCAGCGGAAAACGTTACGCTGACCGGAACAAACTCGAACTTAAATTCATTTCAAACATTCATTTTAAAGAGAGAACAAGATCCCTGGAGATGTCTGCGAAACTTTTCAACTTCGAGGACAGAAGGTTTTGCAGGCCAACCAAACCTACCGTTGTCAGAAGACGGTACCAAAAAAAACGCTCAATAATAAAGCAACCGCTCAATAAGCAACTAGGGCTGAAGTCACCTTAACATTAAGCAACCTGAGGGCTCAATTGAATTACTGTAGCAACTAAGAAGTCAAACAACCAAGCTCCATAGCATTTTTAAAGGATTTTTTACTGGGCGACAAAACCCAGGCGCGGGTCTAGAAGCAATGACCGTAGGTCGTTGCTTGAAACAGCAGGAGGTCTGGGGCACTGTAAGCCCCCAGCGGGTCCAGGGCAGGGCCCTGACGGGGGTTCAGGGGGCGGAGCCCCCGGAATCTCGTCATATTTTACTATCTCTAAGGCCGTAAAATGGCGCAGGATTATGGAAATTCTGCGAGAAATTTTAATTTTCTGCCAAATGCAGACAATGAAAGAGATTTTTCTTAAATATTTTTCATCCTCTAATATGCTGCCACTACTTGCTACAGTAGCTACAGAATTTTTATTGAAGGCAAGCAAAAGCAACATCTATAGTTTTATTGTTGGTTTTTATCTCCGTTTTGCCTGTGAGTTTTCCTCGGGCCTTGTCGCCCAGTTTTCTAGATTTTTATGTCCTGGCGACAATTTTGGTGATCTGGGCGACATTTAGTCGCCCAGTCATGCAGTTAAAAATGCTATGCCAAGCTCATACGGTTTCTTATTGTTAGGAAATTTTTGTTCTTATGTTTTGCATGTTGAAGTTCGTTAGCTAACTTTTCCACTTACTGTTCCCCAAAAGTCGTGTTGCAGGCCTAACAGTTGACGATTTTGACCCGCGAAGTCAAGGGTGGTTGTTAGGTACAAAAGATGTTAAGCAGTTTTAAGCAACTTTGAGGACTGAAATGTCTAAAATTTTAAGCAACTTTGAGGGCTGGATAAAAGTCTAGTTGCGTAGTAAAAAAATGTACTAACTTAATCAAAACAACACACCGTACAATAAAACAGTTTGGCAAAAGAATGAAGAAGTTGGACATACCTTTTTCTTCTTTGACTGGCAAATGTGATGCTGACGACAGAACATTTGATAAAGCCAGCAGACCTGTTCCTGAGCCTGGAGGCAGATGAGGTGGAGGAAGTGATCCTGGGTGGGGTAAAGGAAGACCAGGTGGATGCGAATGAGGTAGCCCTTGTTGATGAAGTTGTTGCTGAAATGTAATTAACATCAAATCAAAAGAATGAAAACCATTGCCAAACGAAGAGAACCAAGATAGTCTAACAAAATCTTGTCACTTTAGTCCATTTTGATTCACCCTTCTTGAAGGTTTTCCGTGCATATTATGACAAAATCGTATAATTTCGTCGTTCAGACATTGATGATTCTTTGGAAACAAAGACTTCATCATTAAGTTCAAAACAAACTAAAATTATTCCTTTTCATTATCGGGTTTCTTTAATGTCTTGCACAGGTTGACCCAAATGGAAAGTGACGAAGGAAAAAACTTCACTTTCTATTCCGGGACCAAACCTAAACCGCAAGATAAACTACAGGAGTCTTGTAACAAAAATAGAAATTTTGTGGTTTACATCGTCACTTCGCCTAAGGATAATGTATGCACAAGTTAGGCCACGTTTACACGAGCGAAAATGGATCGGATCTCAAGTAGATCCGATCCACTATTGTTATGGATAGGCCTTGCGATAAACTAGACCTTCTGATTAACTTTATAATAAGAATAATTTCATTTATCGAAAACGGTTTTGTTGCACACGCCCTTGTAAATCCTAAACACAGCAAGTTAATGCTGAAAAACATTCACGGGAGTTTCGAGACAAACAATCTGTATACACTTGTTTTAAATAAGCAACTGGTCAATAAGCAACTAAGGGCAGAGACTTTGTTTAAATTTTTGGCTGAGATAGCTTTCTTTATACAAAATATCATTGCAAACTTGTCAATTACATAGACTAGCATGAAAGGAGACAAAAAAGAGTTTTTAGGAGTATCCAGTTATTCTGTGGGGACTGAAAGACCAGATAAGTTAAGCAACTTTGAGGGCTAGACCAAAAGTCTACTTGCTTATTTAAAAAAAACGTGTATATAATAAGTGGACACCAACCAAATATTTAGGTATAAAAATGATAAAAAAAAAACCAAAAATTACCCTTAGTTTTTCATCCGAGCCTCGAAAGTTCCTTAAAGTTCCTTAATTTTATTGGAATTTTCAGCCTCGAGTTCCTAACAAAGGTGTTCCTTATAAAATGAACGTGTATGTTTTCTCAAAAATCTTCTCTAGCGCATTAAAACACTCTCTGACCAGGGATTTATTATAGTTATTCATACGGTCTGCTAAGCTTGAGTGATCTAGGTCTGATATGGTCAATAACTTGATTGGCATGATCGACTGAATTATAAACCAGAATAAATACCTACGCCTATAATTGCATTTAGTTCATTCATTGTGACTTGTTTTGCTCTCTCGATTGCTTGTAGAACCTGCTGCTGGTGCTAAAAGATTAAAATTCATTATGATCATTCCGCAAACAGCGCTTCACAGCATGTAATAGAACATTATATTTACTCAAAATTAAACAAGAATGAAGCAGACTTTCTTCATTTCATATGAAAACCAACGAATTATCAAATTTAATAGCTTGAGAGAAGTTGTCAAAAATCGCGCTATTCTTAGGTGCCTAATAGCTTAGGGGGTCGGAGTACGCAGGGGGGTTGGAACTGCAGTCAGGACCCAATTGACGCGAGGGGTCGGAATAAACGGGAGGTCGGAAGCTGCTGAAACGGAGAGCGACGGGCCCGATAGAGAATTAGGTTAAGAAAATCCATAGTTCTAACCAACAAATAGAGTATACAAATGAAATTTCACATTAATAAAGTCATAGTCAATTAGGTAAAAATATCGACATCGATATTAATGCAAATCTTAACAAGCGGGGGATCCTAGTAAGAGCGGGGGGGGGGTTGGAAATTAAAGAAAACTAATTAGCGGGAAAACGGCAAATAGGCATCTAAGAGTTGTCAGTGCAATGTTGGATTACACAGTTCAGGTCAAAATTCAACAGCTGTGGTACGGTATGATACTAGTGTAAAAGTGTATATACCCTAGCGTGTCAGACTCTGCCGATGGAAAGGTATAAAAATATGCTTGAATAACGCACAGGGATGTACCTACACATTTGAATAGCTATGCGTAATTATCTTTTCAATTTAGTTGGAATTCCAGCCTTATCCACGAAATTTGTTTTTCTCATGAAGCTGTTACAACGAACAAGGTAAACGCCATATAGGTTAGGCCAATTGACCCAAAAGACTAAAAGTGTTGATATCGTGGCACAACGTTATTACACTTTTTAGTAATCTTCCCAATAAACAACTGGGACTGGACTGGCAAGAGCATTGAGCAAACTGGGGCAAAGTTGAATAACTGCAAGCAACTAAGAAGTCAAAAGGCCTTCAGCTAACGTGTTTCCACTGACTGTCTCCCAAAAGTCTCGTGGTGTTTTAGGCCTAACAGTAGATGGCTTTGACCAGCGAAGTCAGGAGTGGTTGTTACGTATAAAAATGTTACACGTTTTTTTTTATACGAAAGTGGTTTATAAGAAAGTAGTGTTCAACATCTTAAAATCTTAAGAAAGTTCAATACTGGATTACTCAAACTTGAAAAAGTTCCGTTTCATCCTTTCACTCCTAATGCTCTGTGTGTTATTTTTGCTCTTCTGTTCAGGTGCTCATCTTGCTATTAAACGAGTCTAACGATTATTTTCTTTGAAAAACGTGGTATTTGTGCAATGTATACAGTGCCTTAAACTGTGCATTCTTAGAAATACTGTATTCCAAAATTTTTGCTAAGAAAGCCACAAGAAAGTTTTGGTACTGAAAATATGAAATGTCTAAAAAGTTTCAATACTGGCTCAAAAAAAAACTTTCTTATAAAAAAAACGTGTAAGCAACTTCGAGGGCTGAAATGTCAAAATTGAAGAAAATCCGTTAAAAGCCTTGTACATATCCAGAGAGTTAAAGAGAATAAAATAAGATTAGAGAAATGATACCTCTTGTGATAGAAATGGAACCAGCTGTGTACATATGGCATTTAGACGCTTTGCTATCTCTGTCTGAATGTAAAGAAGAAGTTGATCAGTTTCAAAGTATTATTAAACATTTTACTCGAAAAGATCAATATAAAGGCCTGGCTAAATTAGGAGTCATGTCGCGAGCTACACTGTCACGCGTGACATGTCCCCTCGATGTCTCCCAGTCTAGCACCTCGGAAAACTTGCAACGCGCGACAAATTTTGTAGCGAGACACACGGAAAATTTTCTGGGAGGCAACAGAAACATTTCTTCTCTCCGCGGCGCGGGGAACACTTTGCTTGATAGCCACGCGCGTGTTTAGCCACGCAGGAAGACACGCCAAATGCAAAGTTGTGCGCGACATTTCTCCTAGTTTAGTCACAGCTTAATTAACAGCCGCGGAGCAAAATGACGCGCGGTACAATACACTATTTTTTATAAGTACCAAACAATTTTTGCCGAAGTTTGATGTTCTTATTTTTTTAAAAACATATAATAAATTGCTTCTGCGAACAATAGATAACAGTATATATACTATATTTTAGCAACTGCATAGTTCTGTTTTGTCTACATGAGATAAAATTCCTACAAATATTTTCTGGTTTCTTATTTTTGATCTGAGGCTAGACATGTTCTTATGTTGTTCTTTTTCTCGGAAAATCGAGCCTAGGTGTTCTTATAAAGTGTGTTATTATAAAAAAGAGTGCAGTATCATCTGGCAAGTACTATAGTTTGTTAATGGGCTGGTATATTTGTGGCCAATTCAATTCGATGCTTAGTTGTGCAAGCTTCGTCCATCAATGGAATTTCGCTCTTGCGATACAGTACATCTTTCATTGAAAACAAGAATGAAAACATCGATTTGTCAGGCATAATGAATATTTAAAATCACTGGTAAATGCTTTAACCACTATAAACTCGATAGTGTGATCATGTATTGTACACGTTTTTTCTTATAAGGAACACCTTTATAAGGAACTCGAGGCTGAAAATTCCCAACAAAATAAGCAACTTTAAGGAACTGTCGTTCTCGGTTTAAAAACTAAGAAACTCTTTTTTAAAGAACAAGACGATTTGTACGAAAAGGAACAGAAGTACAATATATTTCCCATCGTTCTTCCCCAGGTCTCTATTTATACTTAAAGTTAGAAATGAAGAAAAGTTTCTATGAACTTGCTGTAAAAATTTGTATTTATACACATCCCACGACAAGGAACAGTATAAGGAACTTTCAGCCTCATTTTGTTGAAAATTTAAGGAACTCCAGCCTCAACTCAGACCAAAGGTTCCTTATAAAAAAAACGTGTATACATGATCGTATTCGCAATACTGCAGGACAGGTATTAGAGAGTATCTTTTGAACCTATCACAAGACCAAGGCAAGACCCCTTGATTGGTAGAGCCGCGATTCAGAGTGCGCGTTTTTTATATAAGGAACCTTTGGTCTGAGTTGAGGCTGGAGTTCCTTAATTTTTCAACAAAATGAGGCTGAAGTTCCTTATATTGTTCCTTGTCATGACATATGTTTGAATACTAATTTTTACAAGAAATTCATATAAATTTGATTCATTTTCTAACTTGAAATACAAATATATTGTTATTCTGTTATTTTTCTGTACAAATAGTCTTGTTCTTGAAAAAATTTATTCCTAGTTTTTCATCCGAGCCTCGACAGTTTCTTAAAGTTCCTTAATTTTATTTGGAATTGTCAGCCTCGAGTTCCTTATAAAGGTGTTCCTTATAAAAAAAACGTGTAATTATTTCCTTAGCAAATATTGTTATAAGGCTTTTAAATTTTGTTATTTCTTTTAAAGCTGAAAGGCGTTCATGTATAAATATTGATGAAATGAAATGTCTTTTCGATTTTCAACTTTTCGCATGTGTTTTCAACCATAAACATCGTTTCTTCGTCATGGCTTTACTCAATTTTCTTTAAAGAAAGCCGAACAGCTTTGAGATCCCAAAAGTGTGAACAAACTTAAGAAACCGACTATAAGAAACTATATATTCCTTTTTCTCAAAATCGTGAAACTCTTCTATGTGATCTAAGAAGTAAGAAAAAACTAAGAAACTATTTCCGCTTTAAAGTCAGCATTTTATTTTACTGATGTGCTTCGTGTAATTTTTACGTAAAAACAATCCTCAAAACTAACATACTTGGGTCAACACCGGAACATTTCCACATTTCGACTGCTTTGAACATGATACTTCACATGAAAGACATATTGCACGAAATTTTCGAAATTTCGATTTGTAAGTTAAGAAACTCTACAAGAAACTTTCATTAGACAGCCTACTATGTCCCTCTGAGCATATTTCTTACAAAAAATGAATGCATTTTGGCATTCCGGCATTACAGTACTCTTTGCTCCAATGCTATATCGCAGCAGCATTCCTTCAACTATGTCAACGGCTAGTTAGCTACCAATGAAAGAACATTATATTGTTTAATTTAAATGTCATGAAGAATAATTAATTTTTAAATAATTAGTTGCTTTTAGGAAATTAAATTAACAAGCTGGAGGCACAGCACTGTTCCAATTTTATAAGCTCTAATAGAATTCACAAGACTTCCAGTAATGCCTGGTCGGTCAGTTTATTGTTAAGTTGTGGTTGCACGCAGACCTCGTTCTCAGACACATAAAAAGATTTGATGCCGAACGCAAATATTTCATGACTATGGGCAGCGTGAAAATGCTTGTGTGGTTTATGAATCGAGCAATAAGGCCCATTGAATAGTAAGCCCTTTTCAAGGGCAATCTATAAAACCCGGAATCTGGAATCTAAAAAACCCGGACTCTTTAAAACCCGGAATCTTTAAAACTTGGAATCTCTAAAACCCGGAATCTAGAAAACCTGGAATCTTTCAAACCTGGAATCTAGCATTATCTGACTGACTCCCTTCTGTTGGTCCATTTCACACTGATTTGCATAAAACAATCGACTTAATTGAATTTTCATATTCGTGCCATAGACCAATGGTCAAACACATTCTGATAATCAGCTCTTGAAAAGGCTATCTTTAAAACTCGCCATGGAGAATGACTTTTACACACTGCTACCTTCATTTCAAGGATACTGCACTGCCAATTTGTACCTTACGTTGCATAATGCTTTTGTATGTAGTAAACATGAAAAAATAATTACTGAGGTTTCGCATAAATCTGACCAAGGCCTCGCAGCATCGTGCTCTCAAGATAAAGGCTGTTCCAAAAGTCGAGCCATAACCAATCATACAAAACTAAAGTGAAGTTTACTTTAGTACACTTTTTTAATAAGCAACCGCTCAATAAGCAACTAGGGCTGAAGTGACCTTAATATTAAGCAACTCGAGGGCTCAATTAAATTACTGTAAGCAACTAAGAAGTCAAACAACCAAGCATATTCTCTTTCTTGTTGTTAGGAAATTGTTTGCACTTATGTTTTGCATGTTGAAGTTCTTTAGCTAAGGTTTTTCCACTTACTGTCTCCAAAAAGTCGTAGGGCTCGCAAAGTCAGGGGTAGTTGCTAGGTACAAAAAAGTTAAGCAACTTTTAAGCAACTTTGAGGGCTGAAGTGTCTAAAATTTTAAGCAGCTTTGAGGGCTGGACAAAAGTCTAGTTGCTTTTAAAAAAAGTGAATCTGGATTGTGTATAAGTGCATTCTGCAAAAGTGTATAAGTGCATTCTGGAACTGGGAAGAATTGACAATAATCCTCAAGTAATCCTGATCAAAGCAACAAATGCCTCAGTAGCCTCGGTGGTCACATGAAGTGAATAATGTCTACCACAAAACTCAATAGTATTAACCTGTTGTTAATGGACGGGATGTTCTTTTAACTGGACTCCACGACCCCACGACCCCAGACCATACGACCCTACGACTTCACGACCATACGACCCTATTTTTATTAATGATTTTTCATTTTCATAAATAGTGAATTCTAAGTTGATTTTCATTAAGAAGTATCAAGATGACTTTGATTTTGATTTATAAAATAATTCGGAATCATTTGATATGTGAACTTGACTTATTTCAGTAGGCCTACACTCTTTTTTTTAGAATATTGTTTATAAGAATATTCAGGGTCAGAATCATCCAATTTTTAAGAATATTGTAAGAATATTGCTCAGCCTCAGCTTGCATATTTGGGTCTCATTTTTCAGCAGTTGCCTGTTTCGCAATGTTAAAACGAAACTTTATGATTGTTAACAACATTCTTATTATTATAAAACTTGTATTTTTCTTTCGCTTGACCATTTCCTCGTAATGAGATAATTTTTCTTTTAACTATGCTCCCTTGAAACTATATCAGGTTTGAAAAAATAAGAATACTTTAAGAATATATTCAGGCTCAAAACGAAAATTTCTTAAGAATATTGAGGCTGGACAAAATTTAGAGTATTCTTATAAAAAAAGAGTGTATCGTGTTATCCTCGACAGTTTTCCCAGAGGTCAAAAAAGCGGTTTGATATGTAAACATTGCTATTCATCAATCTTGTTTCATTTTCCAATGCTATATTTTATTACATCGGTACCTGCAATGCTAAATTCCATTTTTGTTCGAGATCGGTAGAAAATTAACAAGAAACAAGCAGGCTGAAATCAAAGCCAGCCAGGCGTTCTTATAAAATAGCTTCTATGTTTACAGTCCCGATTTTAGCTACATTTTGACATTGGTCGAGGGATATCAAATGCATAAACTATACGTACCTTTAAACGCAACACCACTTATAACCTTCAAGACCATAAGCCATTCGTAGTCACAAATAAAATTGTTTTTGAGTTTTAGGTGGCCAATGCGAAAAAGCTTAGTTTTGTTGCTCAAGTTTACCTATCATTCCATTGGTGTCCCGCCATGCTGACATGTTTAATGTTAGAAATAACTTCAGACACCAATATGCCATTAAAGTAATCCAAGACTCGCGAATAACAATAATGCAAACTGCTGTTTACTTTTGCACAAGCCGCATGGATGTCATGATAGCTACTGATATAAGTCATGTTCACCTATCAAATGATTCCGAATGGTTTTATAAATCAAAATCAAAGTCATCTTGATAATTGTTAATGAAAATCAACTTAGAAATTACTATTTATGAACATAAAAAATCATTAATAAAAATAGGGTCGTATGGTCGTGAGGTCGTAGGGTCGTATGGTCTGGGGTCGTGAGGTCGTGGAGTCCAGTTAAAAGAACATCCCGTTAATGGACAACAGAGCGAAACCAAATGTTCACGACCACAAGCATGTGGTCAAGACACATGCACAGTATGTGGTTAGTACTTCTAAAGTAAAAATAGAGCTGAATTTTGACGAATTATATCAGCTGCACCGTTACCACATCGATGCCCACTAGTTACGTAAATAAACGCGGTAAATGCGGTTATCTGATAAAGCCGCTGAAACAGATAGCAACAAGTGTCAATGCCAAGGCTTGCTGTGGGGAAGAATATTGTCAATGAACTTTCATGACGGTTTCACAGTTCAATTAAGCTAGAACCTGAGTCATAACCATGTCACCCATCGGATCATGACTTTGGCAAGAATAGTTAAGGGTTTTAGGATTTTCGACACTTTTTAATGTGCCTCCACGACACCCCTGAAGGTTCCTTTAATTTCATTGGCACAGTCTCTCTGACAGTAACAGTAAAGGAGAGAATACTTTTAGCTCTCTACTTTTTTCACCGTTATTTTCCTCGTGCAACTGGGTTGATCCTGTGCTTCAAGTGCGGGATGATCTGCTGTCTTTTGCCCAGAGGGTGAGAGGGTGTTTATAGAACGCATGTATGTATGTTTTAGGTAGATGCATGATCTGGTTTGCCCTCTTCGAATGACCGCCCGTCCGACGTCCCAAAAATTCGAAAATTTAAAAGAGCACCGAAATAGATAGGGTACACTTTTTTTAATAAGCAACTTGACTTTCGTCCAGCCCTCAAAGTTGCTTAGAATTTTAGACATTTCAGCCCTCAAAGTTGCTTAAACATTGCTTAACATTTTTTGTACCTACTAACCACCCCTGACTTCGCGGGTCAAAATCGTCATCTGTTAGGCCTACAACATGATTCTTAGAAGACAGTAAGTGGAAAAACGTTAGTTAACGAACTTCAACATGCAAAACATAAGAACGAAGAACAATTTCCTGACACAAGAACGAGAATAAGCTTGGTTGTTTGACTTCTTAGTTGCTTACAGTAGTTCAATTGAGCCCTCAAGTTGCTTAAGGTCAAGGTCAGTTCAGCCCCAGTTGCTTATTGAGCGGTTGCTTAATAAAAAAAAGTGTAATCGGTTTATTATTGGCTCAGTTGACTTGCGAAAGTATTTATTAATGTTAGTCAAAAGGCTGCAACCTTTAACATCAACTTCTGGATAATATTCCATAAAAAGCTTTACTTTGACAAGAAAGATAGAGTTGATTAAATTGTAGCTAAATGACGTGAATGAAAGCACAATAATGAATAGGAAACCCAACAATTAACCACGAACTGCTCTTGAAACGATTAATTTTTTACCACAAACAATTGTTGCAAAAATAGGAGTATCCGGGCAGGGATTAAAATTTCAAATTTCAAATATAAATATTCAGGCGTTAGTTAACTCAATTAACATCAATCTCCAAATGCGATAAGATTTGGGCGTCATAATTATAAAATTAGTTATTGAGGAAACAGAAACCAATTTCATAAAACGCTAGGCAAGTTTCTGACCAATACTATGAGCTGTTTGTCTGGTATGTAAAGGAAGAGTGAAACATGAAGTGGGGAAAATTTGCGCAATGGACACCCTTTGCTTTTGTTAAATTACACTCTTTTTTTATAAGAACCAGGAAATTTTCATTGAGGCTGGCTGTTATTAAGTTTTGTCATTTTTGAGCCTGAAATGTTCTTCTTGGTTACTGAGACATCTAGATTTTGTCAGTGAATGTCTTTAGTGGTAATAGGGTTGTGTAAAAATGGAGCATGCTTGTCCATTTCATTCTTTGCTTGCTTTTTACGTTGCCTGACTGTCGTACTTTCATATTTAGCTGATATTCTCAGGGCTTATGAACACGCCCAGCCTCAGCTTATTCTTATTT
This sequence comes from Chrysaora quinquecirrha, assembly GCA_014526335.1. NCBI lineage: Eukaryota > Metazoa > Cnidaria > Scyphozoa > Semaeostomeae > Pelagiidae > Chrysaora > Chrysaora quinquecirrha. The sequence continues at coordinate 767,705 of JACTAT010000101.1, forward strand.
TGTTCTTAAAATCTGGGCAAAATCCAGGCTCGTGTTCTTATAAAATTGTTCTTATAAAAAAGAGTGTAATCTTTTCAGGTCTAGAACCACTCTAAAATAACATTTCAACCAAGGAAATTATTTTGTATTTCGGATGGCTTCAACTATAGCTTCAAAAAATAAAACAAATTACAATAGCTTAAATTATATTCTTTTATTGACTCTGCTTAAATGTCTTAACACAAAATATGTTACTTTAATTCTATCAAAAACAGATTCAGTCCCTAAGTAGTGTCTAGACTATCAGAATGACCTGTCAGTCTTTTTAAAGATTAAGGTCTATTTTGAAACTACCTGGAAAGGATATAGCAACAGTAGATGATAATAGCAAAGCCTGTCTAAATATCAAATTGCCTTTCAAGATCCAAACTGAATAATTGAAAAAAGATACAAACTAGACTGCACAAAAGACCTTTTGAAAACACTTCTTCATCACTTCTCAATCCGACCAGAAGTGGTAGAAGATGGCTTTAGCCCTCTGGATCCATGTAGTCTCCCCCCACTGATAGACAGTTATTAAGGTTTTGACTTCAACAAACTTTCTAGATTAAACAATTCTTACTCTCTTTAATCCCAAGAAAACACATTATCCTTTTTTAAATATTTTTGATACTGGAATATTCTTTGTAATACCAAAGATATCTAAGTGCTCAATAAGCACTTGATTAGACTTAGTACCGAGTCACAGTTATTGTTATTTACTTCAACTGGTGGATGCTCAAACTAAGCTAACCTGCTTGAGTGATCTCAGTTTGGTTCGAGTTTCAGTTGATGAACAATAACAACTTCTGCCACAGCAGCTATTTCTGTTGGCAGTTTTGATGTTCAAAGAATTTGAACATATTGGAGTGGGGGTGGAGTGTCACTAACTAACTAACCAACGCTTGAACAATGGAGAACGTGTAACAATACAAAGCATCCCAAGAATGCCATTAGGGCCATTGTCTCAACCATTGATGCACAATTTGCGGTTAGTTCTTCACAATCATGGCCTGCAAGCCCCTTCATCAATTTAAGGTTATGTGACAATTGTTCTTCTCGCACAAGCTTGATTGCATGACTCATGCTTTTTTCCTTATGGAACTGGCAAATTGCCACCTTGGTTTGGTAAATGACACTTCACACATTCTCAGCATTGATCAAAGAGCCTTGGCAAAGAGTGGCAATTTCAAAACAGCTTTCAAAAAAATCATCATTGTTATCATCCTCACCATGAAAATCGTCATAATAACAATAATAATAATAATAATCATCATCATCATTATCATGATTACTATCACCATCATTGACGGTGTGGCTACGGCAAGATCTAAAGAAATGGCACCACCACCACAATCTCCCCTACAACCATCAACACAACCACCCCTATCACCACCACCACAACCACCCCTACAACCATCATTGTGGTCATCAACATCATTATCATAACCACCACCATCATCATAATAATCATTATCGTCATCGTTGTGCATACCGATAAACATCTTTATCTTTCATCATTTGACGGAAATAGCTATATTCAACCAGAGCCGTTCTTCGAACATGCCCATAGGGCCCTTATGTTTTATAATTAGAGTGGTACACTGTCATAATAAGCACCCAGAGCTGATGCCTCCAGTGCCACCACCACATCTTATTGGTTGGACTCAAAAGAAGGAATTTTACAAGCAAATAAGAGGATTTTGAACCTTTATGATATATATCAAAACTTACCTGTTTGTGCATTTCAACATTTAACCCATAAGACATCTCATAGTACTAAAAAAAACAGAAAATTTATACTAAAAATTTAAACTTCAAAATCTATTACTATAGGAAAGAAGAGAATGAATTTTCAAATGTGGTTCAACTGCATTGCAAATGATGCTACTTTGATTAGGATGCTTTCAAAACACAACCAAAGTAGGGTGTTTATTGAAGAGAGCCTTGTTCAGAAGTCCAGCTTCATGCCCATGCATTCTTTCAAAGAATATGATTTGGATTAGCTGTCACTTTCTGCACTTGAGGTGTACTCAAATGCAAAGTACACTGCAGTGGCGTAGCAAAGGGGGGGTCAGGAGGCAAGTGCCCCAGGGTGCAAAGCAATGGGGCACAAAATTGTAAAATATTGTAATTAATGGAGGGATGAAAAATCATATTTGACTACAAATGTGACTAAAAATCAAATGTTAGGGGTGCAAGATTTGTGTCTGTCCCCAGGTGCTAATTACGCTTGCTACGGCACTGGTATAATGGTAACAAAAAGATATTATACATAAAAGCTTCATATACATAATTACAGCCCAGATGTGTATAAATTCTGTGTTAGTTATCGCAGAAGGTTTTTATGTTAATACGTATTCTGAGGAGTGTCAGAAGAAAAAAACTCACGAGTCTATATGACTAGTGAGTTAATTGATTTCATTGGGCTCTTTAATTCAGTGAAATCTCATTGGCTCTCAAACTTGCAGTATCCCACTCCTCAAAAAGGAAAATAAGAACATTTTGACGCTGAAACATGAAAACATTGAGCTCAATTTCTCGCTCATTGTACCCAATGGCATTATATCCAACAACAAATACTCATTTGCATTCCCAGATCTTACTGATTCCTCATTTCAAGTCCTGATGGCTTTCAATCTTTTGGAGCTTGTTCACCTTTACCCTTGTGTTGAAGTTGCACCCACATGCAATACAACATCAGAATATATACAGAACATATCCTGTTAGTTTCCTTATGGACTGCTACATCAGAGGCTAATTGTTACCAAGTTTGTAATCTGTATGAATGAAGTTCTGCAGTATCTGTACATTCTCATGTTGTAATACTTAGGCTGGGACATATTCACACCACTGATAACCAAGGAATCAAATTTTTTCACAACATCCAGTGTATCACCAATGCCATTCTTTCAAGTTGCCAGCACAAACACGATATTGCTTCTGTCTTTAGACAACTTTCCACAAGCCTTCTGTCAACTCAGCTGTCCATACTTCCAAGGTTGGTGAACAGGTACCCAGGGTATTTGTTCTAGAATATCTGTCTGGGGCACCCCGATCTGCATTAACAAATAAAGATTTCTTGCTTACTTAATTGCCTGCTGTGCAAGTTTCTTGCAGACTGTAATAATATGGCTGATGGTCTTCACTATCGTGACAAAGCACATGGGTATGTTATCGTTATTATTATCGCTACTGTATGAACAACAGTTACATAAATTTTGCAAGGGGTTCTCTTCCCAATAAATCAACTTTGTTATTTTTAATGTTTTAATAGAATATATATTCCATCAATCAGTTTCAATGATCTTCTTTGATTCTTAACAAGAATATTAAATCTGGAGATTTTTAATGAATCAGCCTCCTTAAACAGAGTGAACTGCAGAATTAAAAAACTGAGCTTTAAAAACAAAAAGCAAACAACAGAATTCAAAGACTAAAAGAAAATTTACGTCAACAAATAACATTTAGTTGAATTTCATAAGTTGATTGATAGGTTATGTAAACAGCTGTTGGATCTTTGAAAAACATTTTCTGATTAATTCTCATGATTATGGTCAAAGCCTGGTAACCTTGCAAATCATACTTATTCCTCCTGATGAAATTTAGCCATCAAAAACCAAACATAGATTTGATTAAGTGAAAAGTTTCTGAGTGTAAAAATTAAACAAGTGAATAAGGACAATGGCTTATTCATTACACCCCAGACAAAATTCATTAAAACTGTACATGCTTCATTTGACAATCCCACCTATCCTCTTGAAAACTGGAATAATCTGTTATTTTTCAAATTTCAAGAGAATTTTCCTGTCTCTGCAGGACAATATATATTTATATAGAATATTTTTATGTTTCCTAGTAGTGAAAATCTTATTGAGACATGGTTTTAACACGACTGATGTGGTTTCACAGCCCATAGATGTTCTAAAAAACACGAAAAAAGAATGAAAAAACATGTTCTAAATAAAGAGCCTACCATAACATAATGTCTTTGCATTTCAGTTTTCTCTGAGGCTAGCTTCTCACATTCTAACTTCAAGCTGAAAAGAAGTTAAACACCTGAGTCAAAATCATGTTAGAAGATTAATTATGAATTATGAATAGCGAATGCTTACTTCAAAAGAGTAAAACAAAGTCAAAAATCTAATTTGGCTAAAACAGAACAGGAAAATTGTGTTTATGACCAAGAATACGACAAAAGTTAACTTATTATGATGAAATGAAAAATTATGCTTACCAACCGCATTAGCAACCTGAGAATATTAAACTGAAATAAAATAGGAGATTAATAATGAACTCCATACCTGTGATTCTGTGCTTGGAGAAAATTGAACTCCTCTTTTATCCTGTCACATGTATCAGCAACAGAGAACTTAGAAAACGGTTGCCCAGATGGTTGATGCGGAGTCTAAAAAATTTAATTTCATTTTATTAGACTTTATCAGAAAGCTTAATTTCACTTTTTATGAAGCTTTTTGGAATAGCCCCAAAACAAAAGGCTATAAATTCTCCTTGGCACGGAAAGGAAATCATATGACAAACGACAAAGAAAGAATAAAAGTCAGAAAGGCCTAAAGCACATGAAATCTTACCGTATGTCGACCTTGATACATCTTGCTTGAAGAAATAAATCTGACTACCTATCCACAGAAAATAAATTCGTATTCGCAAATTTGTTCAAATATAAAAATGAAGTATCTTTGCTTCTGGCCAAAGTTCAGGCCTTCGGTAAGCTGTCTTTTCCAAACAATAACACAGTGTTGAGGATAGCAACAAACTTTGCCAAATTTTCCACGTTGACGCTTTTTCTTGACACAGATTTAAACTTTAAAATTAGAGGAATTATCAACAATCCATGTCAAAAGACAAGCTGAATTTCAGAGGCAAGTTCCCGCCATGAACATATACCACAACAAGGAGGCATTTCACGCAATGTTCAGAACAATCTATAGATCTATCGTTACACACAGATGAGACACTTGTTAGGCGGCACGCGGTTCTATAAGCAATTCGAACACCACAAGTAAGCAGTCCTAATATGGAGCCTACTTTAATTTGTTTTATTGCTCGAGAAAAGAAGACCAATAAACAACTTGATCATATCACTAGTAATTGGTATGAACACCACGTGGGATATTTTTCTCCTCAATAACCAATCTAAAAGCTGTTATTCTTGTTTGTTTCGATTGGTTCCCATATGGACGTCAATCAAACCCACGTGGGATTTGATTCTCGGATTATGAGACAGACATCTTTGACTGTTCAATTCAATTCACTTCAATTGCGATAGCCCAGCTCAATCAAGAAAAGAAGAACCTGCAGGCTGCGCGCATAGACATGGAACGAAACACATATTTGAGCGAAAAACTGGGATATTGATGAGGAAATTCAGCGACTTCAGCAAGAAAATCACAAAAAGATGAAAATATAGAATTAACACATGCTACGTATAAGAATAAAATGATAGGTAAAACAGTAATACGTATGAAAATTTCACTTAGAATTGCTAGATTTCAACTTCTCAACTTGCTTGAGTTTCAAGAATCGTATTGAACTTTCTTGAATTTTGAGAAGTTGAGCACTACTTCCTTATAAATCAGAACCACTTTCTTATATAACTCCCTCAGGTTTTCTAATGCTGGCGCTGGCGGTGTATTCGTGCACAGGAAAGTTGCCCCGTTAGGTTTTGTTCAAAGTTTTCACATCATCTTCAACGCTGAACCTCCACTTCTAACAGGTATTCAAAAATAGATAGGGTCCCGACATGGTCATTAGAGCAATTCTAGCTTTATGAGTTTCAAGATTTTCCGAGGGAGCTTGCCCGGACACCCACTAGTAGAGTCACCACGCCACTTTTTACTAGTGTCCTTTTTTACATTAAAGTAATTACGCTCCTCACCTCTGTATTAATTTGTTGGTCAAACTTCTGTAGGATTCAGTATGTTTATTTGTTAGGGATACTTTGTTTTATGCTTCATATATACTTTTCCAGTGTCTCTAGGGCACCCATGCAACTCAAAAAAAAAATTCAAAATTTGGAGTAATGAAAATTAGTTGACGAGCCAATTTTTTGCCCCAAAAATTACCATTTACTCGTATTTCTGCAGTGATGAAAAATCCTTAAATATAAGCCTTGTTGGGGAGCCGAATTCTACTTTGTTATAAACCACTTTCTTATAATAACGTGTAGTTTACCTCCACGATTTTAGATACGCACCCAGGGGGTACTCATTAACTTTGAATACGGAGGGGTCCATGCCAATATTTGGGGTCCGAAATCTTAAGCTTATTCAATATTTGGGGTCTGTGAATTATAATATGGACAAAAATTTAATATTTGGGGTCCGCAGATCTGAAGGAAGAATGGTGCAATTTGGTACGATTCATTACAATGACCCATCCAGCCGCCAAGAGCTTATAAATTGTAACTTATCATGAAACTGATGGCCTAACCTGAGAAAAAATTTTAGGAGTCCATAAATAGATAGCAATTTTTGGGGTCCCAAAAACATTAAACTCAATATCTAGGGGTCTGCAAGGAAATAGTGGCATGGACCCCCCGTATTGAAAGTTACTGAGTTGCCCCCCCCCCTGGGGATACGCATGCATCCTTTTAAACAGAACTAAGCAGTAGCATTGATATTCATTCACCTTATGCTCTGGCAGCTATAAAATGGGTGTGGCCAGGAATAGCTGCAATTTTCAGGGGTATGGTCGGAAAGAAAAGTCCCCCTTTCGAAAGGACGACACCACTGCAATGGAGACTATTCAAGTAAAGTGGAGTGATAACATCGGTACAGTGGAGGGATAACGGTGCTTTTGGGGATAACATTTTGGGTATTGACAGTATCGATTGACATCGTACTTCGTTTGCAGATTCTACTTGATTAGATGGGGATTCATTAAAAAAAGTGATTTGAAAAGGCTACTCCTAGCTTGAAAAAAGCCCAAGGGAGGGGGGACTCATTCACTTTCAATACGGGGGGTCCATGCCACTATTTCCTTGCTGACCCCTAAATATTGAGTCTAATGTTTTTGGAACCCCAAATATTGAGTTTAATGTAATGGAGACCCCAAATATTGTTATCTATTTTTGGGCATCGAAAATTTTTTCTCGGGTTTGGCCATCAGTTCATGACAATTTACAATTTATAAGCTCTTGGCAGTTGGATGGATCATTGTAATGAATCGCACCAAATCGCACGATTCTTCCTTCAGATTTGCGGACCCCAAATATTAATTATTGTCCATGTTATAATTCACAGTCCCCAAATATTGAATACGCCATGAACATATACCACAACAAGGAGGCATTTCACGCAATGTTCAGAACAATCTATAGATCTATCGTTACACACAGATGAGACACTTGTTAGGCGGCACGCGGTTCTATAAGCAATTCGAACACCACAAGTAAGCAGTCCTAATATGGAGCCTACTTTAATTTGTTTTATTGCTCGAGAAAAGAAGACCAATAAACAACTTGATCATATCACTAGTAATTGGTATGAACACCACGTGGGATATTTTTCTCCTCAATAACCAATCTAAAAGCTGTTATTCTTGTTTGTTTCGATTGGTTCCCATATGGACGTCAATCAAACCCACGTGGGATTTGATTCTCGGATTATGAGACAGACATCTTTGACTGTTCAATTCAATTCACTTCAATTGCGATAGCCCAGCTCAATCAAGAAAAGAAGAACCTGCAGGCTGCGCGCATAGACATGGAACGAAACACATATTTGAGCGAAAACTGGGATATTGATGAGGAAATTCAGCGACTTCAGCAAGAAAATCACAAAAAGATGAAAATATAGAATTAACACATGCTACGTATAAGAATAAAATGATAGGTAAAACAGTAATACGTATGAAAATTTCACTTAGAATTGCTAGATTTCAACTTCTCAACTTGCTTGAGTTTCAAGAATCGTATTGAACTTTCTTGAATTTTGAGAAGTTGAGCACTACTTCCTTATAAATCAGAACCACTTTCTTATATAACTCCCCTCAGGTTTTCTAATGCTGGCGCTGGCGGTGTATTCGTGCACAGGAAAGTTGCCCCGTTAGGTTTTGTTCAAAGTTTTCACATCATCTTCAACGCTGAACCCTCCACTTCTAACAGGTATTCAAAAATAGATAGGGTCCCGACATGGTCATTAGAGCAATTCTAGCTTTATGAGTTTCAAGATTTTCCGAGGGAGCTTGCCCGGACACCCACTAGTAGAGTCACCACGCCACTTTTTACTAGTGTCCTTTTTTACATTAAAGTAATTACGCTCCTCACCTCTGTATTAATTTGTTGGTCAAACTTCTGTAGGATTCAGTATGTTTATTTGTTAGGGATACTTTGTTTTATGCTTCATATATACTTTTCCAGTGTCTCTAGGGCACCCATGCAACTCAAAAAAAAATTCAAAATCTGGAGTAGTGAAAATTAGTTGACGAGCCATTTTTTTGCCCCAAAAATTACCATTTACTCGTATTTCTGCAGTGATGAAAAATCCTTAAATATAAGCCTTGTTGGGGAGCCGAATTCTACTTTGTTATAAACCACTTTCTTATAAAAATGTGTAGTTTACCTCTACAATTTTAGATACGCACCCAGGGGGGTACTCATTAACTTTGAATACGGAGGGGTCCATGCCAATATTTGGGGTCCGAAATCTAAGCTTATTCAATATATGGGGTCTGTGAATTATAACATGGACAAAAATTTAATATTTGGAGTCCACAGATCTGAAGGAAGAATGGTGCGATTTGGTGCAATTCATTACAATGACCCATCCAACCGCCAAGAGCTTATAAATTGTAACTTATCATGAAACTGATGGCTTAACCTGAGAAAAAATTTTAGGAGTCCATAAATAGATAGCAATTTTTGGGGTCCCAAAAACATTAAACTCAATATCTAGGGGTCTGCAAGGAAATAGTGGCATGGACCCCCCGTATTGAAAGTTACTGAGTTGCCCCCCCCCCCTGGGGATACGCACGCATCCTTTTAAACAGTACTAAGCAGTAGCATTGATATTCATTCACCTTATGCTCTGGCAGCTATAAAATGGGTGTGGCCAGGAATAGCTGCAATTTTCAGGGGTATGGTCGGAAAGAAAAGTCCCCCTTTCGAAAGGACGAGACCACTGCAATGGAGACTATTCAAGTAAAGTGGAGTGATAACATCGGTACAGTGGAGGGATAACATGGTGCTTTTGGGGATAACATTTTGGGTATTGACAGTATCGATTGACATCGTACTTCGTTTGCAGATTCTACTTGATTAGATGGGGATTCATTAAAAAAAGTGGTTTGAAAAGGCTACTCCTGGCTTGAAAAAAGCCTCAGGGGGGCTCATTAACTTTCAATACGGGGGGTCCATGCCACTATTTCCTTGCTGACCCCTAAATATTGAGTCTAATGTTTTTGGAACCCCAAATATTGAGTTTAATGTAATGGAGACTCCAAATATTGTTATCTATTTTTGGGCATCTAAAATATTTTCTCGGGTTTGGCCATCAGTTCATGACAATTTACAATTTATAAGCTCTTGGCAGTTGGATGGATCATTGTAATGAATCGCACCAAATCGCACGATTCTTCCTTCAGATTTGCGGACCCCAAATATTAATTATTGTCCATGTTATAATTCACAGTCCCCAAATATTGAATAGGCTTTAGACTTCGGACCCAAAATATTGACCCCCGTATTGAATGTTAATGAGTACTCGCCTGGGAAAAAAGCAGGTATTTTAATCTACATAACCTCATTTTTATGTTTGAAGAATTCAAACATCTTGTAGGGGTTTTCGGCAAACCGGATGAAATATAGATAGGAATCAGGAATGTTGTAACAAAAGATAGGAATTTCTATTCTTTATGCATAACAATCTAAAATCAACGAATTGAGCCATTTGTCTTAATTGCGATTCAAATGCGCACAATCAAAACAATTGAGAAAAGGATGTTTTGATTCTTCAAAATTTGGTAGAATTTGAACAACAAACTCATTTGGAAGCCATTATCATGAATGCGCTAAAGTCTGGAACAAACGATATAGCTGGGAACTCGTGGAATGAGTGGGAATAAACGGAACTGAAGGGAACCAATGGAACATACTGAAACAAAGTAGGAATAACTTGAAATCGGAGAGAACAACTGGGAACGAAGTAGGAATCTGTGGGAATAAATGGAATCAGAAGTGACAAAGGGGAACAGACGGGGAATCACTGAAAAGATAAAGGGACAACTGACGACAAACATAAAAAGGAAATTATCGCAAAAAAGTAAGAGCAAGTTGAAACAAAATTGGGATCAATGACGATCGGGGGGGGGGCAAGAACAAAGCCTAAAACAGCTAGGATTGCAGAGAACAAGTGGGAACAGAGTGCGGATTCGTCTACAATATTCGTTGCAAGCTGCAAGCTTACCTGGGCTGATCTCATTCTTCAAACATGGCTAATGGGTACACCTTTAATTCAAGTTAGTGGCTAATGGCAACTTTCGTTTTGAAATAAATAACTTCTGCTGTTTTTAGAAGTTTTATGGGGCTCAGAAAAAGTTCGCAGAATGCGTTATAGAAGGAAACGATAGCTAGCTACTTTGCTGGATATTTTAATTCTTTCTGTTAGCTACGTGGGAATTGGAAAAGTTTTAACAGGGGGCTTCAACTTTGTGGGAGCACCAGCACGCTTGAAGAAGAAGGGCATCGCAAGTGCTTCTTCTCAACCCAGAAGACACCATTAGATGTTAAGAATATGAGTGAAGAAGGTGATCTTGGTAAAAATTTGAACAAAAAGTACTCTTAGATGCCTAATTGCCATCACCTCGCTGATTAATTTTTGAAATATTTCCAACCCCCTCAGCTCTTGTTAAGACACCCCCACTGATTAAGTTCGCATTAATATTGTAAAACGGTTTTTGTGAGCGCCGAGCGGTCCATATATGCTGCATGTATGTCCACAGAGACGAGCACAGAGAGAGGATCATCAGACAAAGATGACAATTCGAATACATTCACGTACATATGGATATGGTACATGTGGTTCGGTGAGGTGACTTCTTAAACAGTCCCTGCCATTGAACCTTAACTCTCTCTTTTCTAATCTAAAGCATCATGCTTATAAATACAATGAACAATGGGGTCTAAATCATACTTTAAATCTGAAAATGATTGGTCAGTTTACAATAATTATAATCCGATACAAAGATTCTTCCCCTCTAATTACTCCTGGTAACATTTTGGTCTTAATCCAAAAGCTAATGGACATGAATATAATCATCGTCCTTAATAACCATGGCTTTATTAAACTTGGCAACTTTAACTCGAAATAACTTGTTTATTCCAAAACTTAATTAGTTAATGAACATACATCGCTTCATCTAATGCACAATAATGACTTGTAAGGCTGAATTGATACTGTCGGCTCAACTATCACAAACAACAAATAAACAGGCACTACTCAGCCTTTCACAAGCACTGATAGTCCTTATTACCGCAGACACTACTGCCGTTCCATACTTAAACTCAAAATACAACTAGGATAGAAATGCTTTCACAAGACACTTGCTCCAAATAGCAATTAAACCAAACAATAACCTAACTTGCCTAATTCTAGTTAGAATTGCGAACGAAATCCTATGCATTTAATTTACCAGTATTACAATATTGATGTTGATATTTTTTACTAAACCTACTTTTGACGTTCTTTGTGTGAAATTTCACTTGTACACTCATTTATTGGTTGGAACTCTGGATTAAGACTAAGCTCTATAGGGCCCCTCGCTTTGCGTTTCAGCAGTTTCCAGGCAAAGTTCGTCAAACCAAATCCGACCCCCCTGTTTATTCCGACCCCCCCGCCAATTAGATCCTGACGGTAGTCCAGCCCCCCACCTATTCCGACCCCCCAGCAATTAGGCCCTGAGAGTATATTGTCGGATTACAAGAGTTCCACAAGTACACAAGAAAACTAATCGAACCACCAAGAGCCGGACAAGTTGCATTGATTAAATGATTATGGATAATTGTACTGTACATACATAGAGACGTTATTGTTGTCAGATGTTGTAAGATTTTCTCTCATTTTAATTACAAGGTTGCTGCAGCGGAAGAACAATTGAAGTGAACTTAAATAAATTTGCTCAGAGATCAGTTTAAGGAAATTTGAAAACTATTTTCCGGGTATCTCGACAAGGCACATTCGACTATGGGGAGCAAAATGTTATTGGATGTTGCTAAATGAGCCACAAATTGGGCCAAAGTTCCCATATTTTGCAACATTCGGCGTTGGGGAGGCTTGAGTGGAGGTTCTCAAGATTCTGCACTGCGCCAATAGAGACTGGAAGTCTGGCGACATGCTGAGTCAATTTTCAAAATTTTTAATGGGTAATCATTTTTTATGGGGGCTGAACGGTGATGGACGAACTTAAATTTTTGCATGTTGGAAAATCTTATACTATGTTGCCATGATAACCAAAATTGGCAATAAGTGCATTTTTTGTAGAAACCCCTGTGGTTTCTAAACATTTTGCCCCTCAGCAGGACGGGTACCCCTAAATATTCTTTCAGAACTTTGAAGAAGGGTGATTGCGATTGGGGAACATTTGGTGCAAATTTGACAAAGATATATATTGAACGAGATACGGCAATACGGGTGTAAAGTTGGGACATTTAATTTAGGCCCATCGCTGCTTATTACTTTGTTTAAATTGGAGATTTACACAATGAGAGAATAGAAAACCAACCAATAATTAAGTTCCCTAATAATTAAGGAGAATGCGATCATTTTGATGGTGGGTAAGGATGATGTTCGTCGATGAGATGGGTAAGGATGCATTCCCCCCTCTGTGACAAAAATCTCATCTTTAATTTAGGCCCATCGCTGCTTATTACTTTGTTTACATTGGAGATTTACACACCGAGAGAGTAGAAAACAATTCAACAATGAGAGAGAGGGCCAGGTCCCTAATAATTAGAGAGAATGCGGTCGTTATGATGGTGGGTGAGAATGATGTCCGTCGGTGAGATGGGTAAGGATGCATCCCCCCCTCTGTGGCAAAAGTCTCTGTAATTAAGGAGCTGTGTGAGTAATGTTTACTACAGTACAGCTTAAACACAGTTAGTCTACGGGGGGTGAAGTTACGCTCCTCAGAAGAAGAAAATTGTTGAATAATTAAAGAGGTAACTTATAACTAGAGACAAGGTGGCCAGTATGACTATAGGGAACAATGATGTTTGCTGTTGAAATGGGAAGTTGTGCATTCACCCCTCTGTAGAAGAAAACGTCTCCACAATTAGAGAGGATTAACAAATAATTAAAGAGCGGTATATATTATGTTTACTTTTGTGCGAGGGGTGCAGCTACACCCCTCGGAAGCAGAAAAGTGTAAACAAAAAAACAGAAAGGTTACTATTAATTAGAATGAAAGAGACCTTCAGGTGACTCGCGGTATAGAAATGGGTTTTGCAGAAATTTAATGAAAAAAGATAAAACTTATTTCCGACAGACTATATTAATAGTTTTTTCTGCCCCATGACTGATGCGATGATTTCCTAGTTTTCCCTCGAAAGATGTTCCCCAACCCCCTAAAATATTTCCAGCATCCCATTGTCCCACTATTCCTCTGTTCCGCTTTTTGGATATCTGACTTGATATTGTTAGGTTCTTTCTCTTTTGGACTGTTTTATTTTTCCTTTTTATTCATGAATATTGACCGCTTTTTTTAAAATGCAAAATAAAGTAGGAAATTTTATGAAATCGAGAGGGGTGGAAAGCAATTTATTGTTTAAATATTTATTGATTGGTAAAATATGGCTACCTTTGTTTGAAGGCAAAGATTTGTCAAGAAAGTTTGTACATTGACAAAAAAATCTATGTATTTGAAGTCAGATAAATCCTCGTTCTTTTTCCTTCCAATAATGGTTGAAAACAACCGACAAAACCATAAACATGCCTTCCTTGAAGTCTTCGGTAAGTCAACGAAAAGTTTAATGCTCTCAAAGTTCTCTTCGCCGAAACCTTTTAGGCCAATCAAAATACAAACTTAAATGATCGTGAGATCTTTCTGTTCCAAAACGAGGGCTTGTTAAATGCAATCGTAGCTGCGCACGGGCAGTTTAAGTTATGCTTGTGAACTACGAATCCTGTTAGGCTAGGCTGAACTTTCTTTTCCGATGTGCCTTCCAGTTTGCAGCAAGAGCGGGTCACAGCAATAGTTAAACCTGTCCGCCATTATCCACCTCAAAGATACTCTCTCGTCTCGAAAAACATTCACAGTCAGGCACAGATTCATGAAGAGACAAAAGAACAAAAGACGTTAATGACGGAGACAAAAAACAATCGATTTCTTGCATAACAAAAGATTACAATAGACAAACAATACTTTTCGCAATGCATCATCACGAACAATGAAACAATGCCGATTTGGACGACACGAAACACGAAATGCTCCCCATCCATACTCCTCGCGCTTCCCGCGAGTCAAAAAGGGCAAAAATCAAACATCCCTTTGTTCAAGTTGATATTTTCCCTCTGGCGGGCTCTGCACGGCTTTCCATTAGTTCAGTTGTTGTTGTTGTTATTGGATAGAATAGCACTTAGCACACGTGTTCATGTTGTTCCTTGCTTGTCTTTCCTTTCCAAACTCTGTTTGTTAAAGACTGTTAGTGAAAAGTTCTGCAAAATGGGGCTATAGACAAGTTGAATTCGATCCTTATAAGATATTGGTTAATTCGGTAGAGAGACATGGCAAAGAAACCTACTCAACGCTATGATATATGCAAGAAATGCGCATGACGGGTTGCTGTACAAACTAAGTTTAACCCTAATCTACAGCATTTTAGGTTGATGAAGGACCTCCATTTTCAGAGGAGGGATTGACTTTGCAGGTCAGCCTGCCATCGAAGATCGAAGAAGGTACAAATTATATGTTTTATATTAAAGTGCACGGCTACAAGAGCGATGCACCTGGAATTGCCGCTGCACATCGAAACATTCATTAACAAATTAGGATTTTACGGCTGTTCCCAGTATGGTTATCAAGTTCAATGCTAAAACGTGAAAATCCGACAATGAAGAAGTAAAGAACTATAAATTAGATTAGAAAGACAAACAAAGGGAACACTTGAACAACATCGGAGAGTTAGTTCGGAAATATACTTGCACTGCCGCACTAAATGTCGGTTTAAAGGAATTTTGACCCTCTTATGTTTTGTATCTTCATAAACGATCTGCCTTGTAGTATGCAGAGTTATTTTCTGTTGGTTTCATATGCTGACGATACTAGCCTTGCCTACAGATTTGACTCAGCTGTATAACGCTATGACGGAAGACCTTAAAAGTCTTGAATCTTGGCTGAAGGGAAATGAAATATCACTGAATGTTACTTAAACTCATTCTATGCTTATCTGCTCAAAATCAAAGAATAATGCAGTGAAGCAATCTGAAGGAAAATTGGATCTCAAAATTAAAGATAAGAGTTTTGGGGTGATTCAAAAGACAAAATATCTTGGTGTGCAAATTGACAAAACCCTTGACTAGAAGGAGCATATTAAACAAAATATCTTAAAAAGTTTCTAAGGCTATTGGTCTTCTTAAATATGCAAAAACTACCTAGGCTAGGCCTCGGCCTCAACGTGTACAGGGGTATAATCGAACTGCATTTCGAAACTGCTGTTACGTTTGGGGGTTGCTGTAACTCCACAGAAACTTGCCGCTTACAGAGACTCCAAAACAGAGCTGCCAGAATAGTTACGGGAAGCTGCCGAAGCTGTACCAATAATCAGACATCTTGGTTGGAAAACGATCAAAGAATTGAGTGCCTCAGAGGCCAAAATTATTGTCCAGAATGGTCTTGCTCCCAGTATTTAAGAATTTTGTGTGACAAATTCACAAGAGTCCTTACACGCAACACTGCGAAATACGTCTTCTGACCTACGGTTGCCACTAATGAAAACTGTAAATGGTCAAACATGCTTTTCATTTAGAGGAGTTAAAACTGGAATTGCCTCTCAGCTGAGTCACTATGATCAGACTCAGCTTCCATATCATCACTTAGGCAAGAGCAACAGGTACGCGAAGCAATTACAGCGCAAACTGAAAAACCAAAACTCGCTGGTTTTGTGAACATGGTTGATCCGTTTGAAAGACACCTAAACTACATCATTAATGCCATTAACTGCATGACACAGGGTAGCTAAAACACACGGAACAAGTGATAATTAAAGAGGCCCGATATTTCTGCAATGCAAGGAGAGGATTTGAAACTGGAGAACAACCTAAGATAAAAAACCTTGCTGAAAGTCCAGGGAAAGAAGCCCTGAAACTAATACGAGTTTGTTGTTGTTGTTACTTTATTTTGAGTAGGCTGTTATATCTAGCTTTTTCACTTAGTTTAGGGCTACCATGCATGCGGCATCCAGGCATGGGACCCCTAGTTTCACGTCCCTTCCGAAGGACGGCAGAGTAAGTTGTTTCGTCATCCATCTGAAAAGTCACCCATCCAGATGCTGACCTCACACGACCAAGCTTAACTTCAGCTGTCTAACGCGAACTGACTGAGAAGCTTTTAGCCACACACTCCACAACGTCCTGGGCTACATCTTAGTCTTAACAACTTACTGACACAAGCGCACCTTCCATAAAAGTAATAGATCTCATTGGTGTCAGAGCTTTACGCCTTTAACGCTCCATGGTTGTGACGCTAATGTGGAACCTAACCTCGCTTAGCTATTGACACCACCAGCTAGCTGGATTAGACCAAAAAACCAACATTGATGACGTCATAATGACGCCAACACCCCCTCAGACGCAAAAGGCACTATGATATTCGAATTATAGGCCTCGAATTACCCACATTCCACCATTTTTTGTTCCAATCAAACAAATTTTTCTTGGGCAGATTTACCACAGTTATGACGTCATTTTGACTTCAACAACCAATATATAGCGAGTTGGTATACACGTTTTTTTTTTATAAGAAACACCTTTATAAGGAACTCGAGGCTGAAAAATCCCAAAAAATTAAGGAACTTTGAGGAACTGTCGAGGCTCGGATGAAAAACTAAGAAACTCTTTTTTAAAGAACAAGACGGTTTGTACGAAAAAGGAACAGAAGTACAATACATTTCCCATCGTTCTTCCCCAAAAGGCTCCATTTATACTTAAAGTTAGAAATGAAGAATAGTGTATATGGATTTGCTGTAAAAATTAGGATTTATACATATCCCACGACAAGGAACAGTATAAGGAACTTGCAGCCTCATTTTGTTGAAAAATTAAGGAACTCGAGCCTCAACTCAGACCAAAGGTTCCTTATTAAAAAAAAAAACGTGAATATAGCGAGCCACAGCACCTTCAAGGTATGTTATGGGGGGGCAGCGGTCAGACAAGGATCAAACATGAAGCAAAGTACGTATTTATTTTGTGTACAAATTGTATCGGTTGATAGCTGATTGCGTCAATAAATTCGCGAATAAATTCATTAAATTCCGTTCGAGTCGCAAAAGTTCTATGAGGTAGGTTGAAGAGAAATAGTCAACGAGTTTATATATAACAACAAATATCATTATAAATAAGTATTTTTCTTTAAGACACCGTATCATGAGATACATGGTCTACAATCCTCACAAAAAATAAACAATATTAAAAATAACAAAAGAAAGTAAACTAAAACTAACAGTTCAATTTATCAATCATCCGTAGAAGGTAAAAAATATTATCATTATTCTAATTCTAATCATGTTAACAAAGGAGAACAACCTCTGAATAGCTTACTTCTCTAAAGCAGTACGTTTATCGTAAATTTCATGAGTGAAGGCACTGAAATTTTCTAAGAAGACTTTATTCTCAATTGTGATTAAAAATATAAATTTTTGGTTTGCAGAGGGGATAGTTATAAAGTTTGGATAATTTTTCTCTTTCAAAATTGTACTCACTACATACTAAGACAAAGTGTATTTCATCTTCTAGAGTAGAGTATAAAATAGCTACATAAGGCTTCATTCTTCTCGTTTCTTAGTTTTATCTGCACACGAACTTAACTTTAATTTAATTCAACTTTTATTTTATCGTTCTAATGACACAAGTAGCTATAATATACCAGATAATAACTTACAGAGATCTAGGAATTAGGCCCTGGCCAAATGATCAAACATTGTTTTCCAAACATTTGACTCAAATGTTTGACAAACAAAATATTAATTGTCAAACATTTTTGTTTTAAATATTTTTGAAATATTGAAAGAACATTGCGCAACAAATTTAGTTATTCTTGCCTGTCAAGCAATGTTTTGTGACGTGGGCAAACAGTCAAGCATTGCTTGTAAAACAAATCTCAAATGTTTAACCAACAACGTTTGATCGTTTTGCCAGGGCTTAATTTGACAACTGCTTCTTGCAGCAAAAGTGTCTTTCCTTTATGACAGCAAATAAAGAAAACCTTTATGAAACTTTTATTTCGCTACGGTTTCTTGAAAAATAAGCCGGCGAAAAATTAGGAAAGTTCTATACAGTTAAAGAAATTTTAAAAGAGAAAAGGAGGGAGCCTATAAGCAGAAAAGAAGTAGAAAATTACAATTTTTTCTACTGGAAAACAAAGTGAGTTGTCTGTCAGTTTACTTCTCATAAGACCTTGTCTAAGGCTACGTTTACATGAGAGCAAGTGGATCGGATCTAAAGTGGATCGGACCCAGAAGTTCCAGTTTTGGTACGGATAGGCCTTCCGTTTACCGGAGGCACGGATCCGATCCACTTTTGGGGCTAGCAATTGACGCATGCGTGGTTACTGAAATATATATAATAATCTATAATAATATTTTCGAAGAGAGCCAGTTTTAAATCGGATCCACCTGTTTACACGATACAAATATAGATCGGATCTAAACTGGAACGCTTTTCAAAACGGTCCAAAAGTAGGTCGGTTCGCGGACCAGAAATGGATCGGAAATACGAAATTGTGTGTAAACGCAAGGCCTATCCGTCCTAAAAGTAGATCGCATCCACTTTAGATCCGATCCATTTTTGCTCGTACAGACGTGGCCTAAATTCTAACATACATGAGACAAAATATAAATCCGGGACCGTAACCGTAACACCGTTGGAATCGGATCATATGTACTGCAAAGTCCTTTTGATAGCGATATGAATGAGCAACGAAAATCAAAATAAAAACGAGTGGTCCCCCAAGCAGAAAGAGCAAACTTATACTGTTGGGGCTACTTAGGTAAAATGCGCTCTATAATTAAAGTGAAATCAATTTATCATTAGACAGTCAATAACATCTGCATTAAATTAAAAAAAATTGTGATAAAATAATTTTTATGATTGGCAGACAATGGGATAAAGTTTTCCATAAGTGGCATACCACAAACGAGCCTTCTTCAGTACTATGCATATTTAAGAAGAAGAAGTCTCAACATAGCCGAAACACATGGCCAAACAGGAAGAGAGCCTTGAGCTATACGACTTGAGTAGTTACTTGAAAATTTCATTGAGCTCAGTGGGATTGGCGTTGTCTCTGTGATGATGCGGTCTAGGGTTCAATGTAACGTGTTGGTTCTTTGATAGCGCGAAGGGAAGAAAGAGCACGCTTAGGCCCTTAGGCCTAAGCTAAGAAAGACTCAAACTTTGTAAAACTCTAAGATGTGATTCTATTCCAATCAAAACGAAGACTAAACTAAAATATGATTACACACAAATATATAACACTGACTAATTAGACAACACAGCGATAGATCACACAGCACGTTGACAACAAAGACAAAGGAACACCCATTTCCCGGAAAGGGAGTAACTTACATTAACACGAGAACTGCACGCAAATATTGAAATCACGACATTTTACAGAACGAAAGTAAAAACCAAATGAATGAATGAATATTAGAATGCAAAAGTAACTAAAACACAGATACATTACACTCTCCCCTCCGTTAAAGAACAAGGTTAAACAAATATAGGCTGAAATGTCCACGAAGTCCGATTACAAAAAATTTAAAATAAATTGTCCAAAGAGTTCAGCGTATATAAGGCCCGAAGGCAATATAAGGCCCGAAGGCAAAATCGGCACGCGACGGTTCCCGATTTCTCTGCTTCAACATCTTCGGAAATAAAAGTTCAAAAACCACGATTCCATCAAAAACACAAGAAGGCACTCTCTTTGATCCTCCTGAAACGGCCATCCATCGGCTCACTAAAACCCCACAAAAATTCTATTAATTGTGGTATGCCACTTGAGAAAAAATCGAAAATAGTGTTTGAAGGAGAGCCTTGAGCTATATGACTTGGATAGTTACTTGGAAATTTCACTGAGCTCTGTGGAATTGTTGTTGTCTCTGTGGTGATGCGGTCTAGGGTTCAAATCTTATTAATTGTGGTATGCCACTTGTGGAAATATTCTATCGTGAAATAAAATGTGAATTCTTTTCATGGTTACAATGCTCTCCTTGGGTTTTAATCCAAGATCTTATGAAATAGCAAAAAGAAGTTAACTATTGCAGTAAATATGCGAAATAAATATGTAAAAAATCCAGGAAAATGAAGTAGCGATGAGAATTGTCACGTGCGAGCATTGACTTTGAAAAAGCTTCAGAAAATGATCTTTGGCAAAGAGACCTGTTAAATCTTAACTTCACGTTGTGGCTAGAATTCAAGAAGAAAGAGTCTCCCTGTCTTGAAGAAGTGACAAAAGTAAAAAGTTTGACAAACGTTAAAACATGAACCATAGACAAAACTTGTTTCACGTATGAAAGAAAGTGTTCGCATTATTGAACGGAGAATAAGAATAAGAATAAGAATAAGAACAGAACAACAACAACAGCATACATCGATTTAGTTTTATATTTGGCCCGTGTTGCTTTTTATTAGGGTATAGGGTAAAATCTAAGTTTCATAAAAACTTGATATCATAATAGAAAAATAGGCAGCTTATAGCTGCATGTGGCTATGGCTTCATGCAAAGGGCGCAAAAGGTTTGGTTATAAAAACATTGTCTATTCATGTTTCTTATAAAAGTCAGTGCAGGTAGACCTATGTAGAGTAGAACAAGTGCCTAAAATGCCTCTGCTCTTCCAATCATAAAGCAACTAGGCTGGAAGACAGTAAATGATTTGATTGAAATTGAAAATCTGAAAATGGTATATAAGTAAAATTGTACAGAGTAAAATTGTCTTTGATTGTATTTCGATAAAACGTACCAATTTCGAGAAAGACGTCAATATATATAAAATACGTCAATATATACAATATTGGCGTATTTCGAATAATAATATACCAGGTGAACAAACAAGACACATAGGTCTGTCATTGCTGTCATTGAGTTTTTCCATCAGGAGAATCTCGAATCGTGCGCATACCACGCATCAGATTTAAGCTCTTATAAGTATTCTATTTGAACCTTAAAAGGGCTAGGACTTCGTGATACTGATCTGATTTGCGCGAATGATTCTTCGTAGTGTAGTGAATTAGACATTCTTTGGTTTAGGCCCTTCCTTATCATTCTAGGCCATTTCTATTGCTATTCATTCATTCTGTTGTTTCACATCACTCAACAACGCATCTCATTATCTCGGCATCACCCACGTCATTCGCTAAACCTACACATGACTGCATTTCATCATCTCACCAGGTCATTCCCGCATTACTTCAATCATTGCCTTATTTGTCGATTCTCGTTGCATTTCCTTTACATCGTACCATAGCTATTTTCCTTATTTGTACCGTTCAGTTTCTCAGCCCACGTCCGTGTATCAACTTTGAATACCTTCGTTTCTTTGCAAATATTTAGTTCGGTAGATAGTTCAGCAGATTGTTAATACGTAACGCTCGTCTCTTTCTCTGGTCTTTCTCTGGCTCTGTGTTTCCCACACGTTAATCAGGCAGCAATCGACGAAAGGCAGTTCCTCTGGAGTTCACAAGCAGTTAAATTAGTAAAGCACGAGCACA